>CM040246.1:7710276-8250172 GCA_022545495.1 Chrysanthemum lavandulifolium | reverse complement strand
CACCTGATCACAATATGTAAAATAGAAATGATTCAGTGAGCTTAAGATGCACCTAATTTCATACTTAAAACTTCCGTGGCAGCTAAATGATTAGGAAGACTAATTGCATGCCTAAACATACATGTCGGCATTTACAATGAAGTGACCATCTTTGACATCGAGAAACCATTTCATTTCCAGGAGTCAACAAGTAATACATTTGGTATAATAAAGTTAGTTAAACTCGTCAATTGCATAAGTTCCCCCTCACCTCTACCTCTCGGTGTCCTAACCCATCTCCATCTCCACACCCACTCAATCCCACTCCACTTACACATTTCCCCCACGGCCCCACTGTATCATTTTTATTAGCTTCCAACCTAAATAACTTAAGGAAACTTTTCACAAAGAATCACCCCGTCCCCCACCCATGAATCCAACCAAAAATATGTATTATACCTATTACCCATTTTTTTCCCAAAAGACGTGTACAAATTAATACCCGTCTTTTTAATATCTCTTCCGATCTTTATTATATCTATCCACTTTCCCCCGTCAACCTTACCTGAACCAAGAGACTTGATCAAGCCTCCATCCTCACTATGAATACTTTTGGTTATCTTAACCTAAAGTTTATTCGGTTCTAGCCGAAATCTCCACCACCATTTACATATGTATTAAACCGATTCGGTTACATAAAACAAAATGTTTTATAACATTGGTTGCATTATTCTCATCTTCTTTTTCCTACTCATTAACTCAAGCAAACAACTTAACTTAAAAAAATCAAACAAAATTATGTACTACTGTAGTAGACATATATAAACATGTCACTATCATTGTTCTATACTTCTATTCATACTAAACAGGTGGTGTAGTATTTGGACCATACATCTTGATTTTGGAAATATTAAATGATGTTTTTACACGTAAATAGATTGATGTATAAAATCCGTGAATCACCGTTATTTCACCCTACAACTTTATAAAAGACTAAATATAATCAGTTGGCCTCTAAACTTGTCTTGAAGGATCGTGATGGGACGAATACGCCTTTTTCATCGCCATGGCGGGTCAAAGCATTGGCTAATTAAACGCAGATTCATTAAATCGACTTAGGAAGGTGGGACAATCAAACCGATTTCCTTGGTGCATATGAATTATTCACTTTTTCACCCAACAATCAACCTGGGACCAATTGTGAGTATGGCTATTACCATTTCTTCCCCGATCTGTGCATTTAATTTCAGGAACAAATACACCCACCAACAAACAACTTTCTAATCACATAAAACCACATTATCCGAAAACGATAAACCGCAAATCGAAATCAGAATATAAATCCTCATTTCGAACTCAAAGACCAACCTAACTTCCAACAAAACCATGTCGATCGATCGTTTACCAACATGCGGATAAGTGATCACTAACATTTTGAATCGGTTGCCTTTGTTAGAAGCGGTGAGAACCTCTAGTTTAGCGAGAACCGGAGGTCCAAGCGAGCTTTCATTCACCGATGTCATACTTGATGATTTCTATTATTATAACATCTGAGTTTGATGGTAGGCTTGTTACTAGATTCTTACGTCGACTTATGGGTCCAATAAGAAGTTTGTCTTGTTGTGAGAAGCAAGATCAATTATTGGAATAGACAACTTTCATTATGAACAGATTCATGAGTGGCTCTTGTTTTTTGGTGACAATGGAATTGAGGAGCTGATTATTACAAAGCGGTATGGTGACCCGATTCGTTCTCAACCCAACTTTACTCTCGTAATGAGTTGAAACATCCGGTACTTCATGTTTATGCTATGGCTACTTTGGAATATTTTCATGGCTTTCCAAATCTAATCGACCACTAGAATTGATTCATGTCAATTTTCTAAGTGGTAAATTTGGGACTTTATCACTGGTTGTCCTCACTTGAGTCTCTTAAAATGAATCGCCCTAGTACAACGAGATGAGACTATGGGATATTGCAAAACTTGGGAATTTGAAGAAGTTACATTTGTCATTAGGTCGTTATAATGTTGTGACCACAATCACAACATCCGATATCTTTCACTGACAAGACTTCAAAATCTTGAGACCACTTACATTGGATTTTGGTGATTGCACAGTAGAACAATTTCGCTTTTACAACTTATAATTTAACAATGTTATAGAGATGTGTATGAGAATGAAATTTAATCAGAAAACTTCTTGTAGTTGATACATGAAGTTAATCCTAGGATGAAGGTGCCCTGTTTCCTCGATTAACCTTAAAGTCCGATGTCGATTTTGGGAATGAAGTGTTATGGTAGCGTTCATCATTGTAATGATTCGGTCATCTCCGAATTTGAAAATCTTGGATACCGAGTAAGTGTAATCTTGTAATGCATATGTATCAAATAAAACATTCCTAAATTGTCATGTTTGTGTATCTCAACACTATTTGATTTTTCAGTACAAACACGCTTAGTGATCTACGCTTTGCAAAAATTTCCACTGTTGTAGAACACAAACACATTCGACCATGGTCATTCTGAGACGGTGGTGTTTCGAGCTTTTCCGAGCGTAACATGAAATAACTTTAATAAAGTGTATACATGCGTGTTCCCGGCCGCTAAAGACAATCAATGTCGTGCAAAGCGATAGGGTCGCGATGGGAATGAAAATACCGAGAACAACGGGGAGTTGGCTGGGAAGTCATTGAAACTCCACCGAGCTTCCCCACTGTAGTGGTAGATTTCTTTGATTGGTTGTAGTTTAAGTTTGGGTTGAATACCCTTGGACAATTAATGTTGCAAAATAGTTTTGGTAATTTTGTACAATAATTGTTTAAATAGTTCGCTTAAAATTAGATTGTTCATATGTTGTTGTTTGTGCGTATTGTAGGTGATGAAAGTTTGATATTGAAAGTCAAACTTTCATTTAGCATTTATTTGATTCTTGCATTTCCGGTTACTTTAGTTAGTCAATACTTGAAAATGGTGAATGGGTTAATCGTGAGCGAGTCGTAATGTCGGAAGGATTGAAAACCTTTGGAAGATTAAGTGCAAAAGGCATAATGGTATTTGATGTTTGATGATAAGGATGGCTAGTGGAATGTTCAATAATATATATAATGGTATTTGACTTTGTAAAGTCAATATTGCAAAACCATTACTAAATATTTGTTTTGGAGTGAATTGATAATTTGATATGTTTTAGAAGTTTGACTTAACAAAGTCAAACTTCTAATGGTTTTACGTAAGTTGGCAACTTGAGGGACCAATTGTGTATTCTAAAGTGAATATCATGCGGGAGTTTTAAGTATGACAACGGCAACCAAGACAAATTCGAGGACCTAGTGTGAAAAAAGTAACTATTAGGCCTTCACCGTCTCTTACCGAGAGCGATATTAACTAGTGCACCAAACGATACACTCATCTACCACTTTTCCACACACGCACAACTTTCCAATGGCGATTTCCCATTTTAAACGAACTCATGGAGGTGGTGATTCGCCAACTGAATGATCGTATATTTGCTATATCGGTTTGAAGAAGAGGCGCCGAAGGGATTCTAAGGAGCTAGTTCTTCAAAGGCATTCAAAGATCGAAGGCGAGAATCATCAAGCGTAGGAGGCGATAGAAGAAGAGAATCAAGCGGGACCTCGTGGAATTGCGGCTTGAAGCGTGTGGATGCGGCTCAACAAAATCCAATCGAGGCACACAAACCAACTTCCCAACTCATACGAGATATTTGGTCAAGCAGATGAAGGTATTCGATTCAACCAACAGTTTGTTAAGAAAATGGTGAACATAATGCACGAATTTTTAGTTTTCCATGGGGTAGATAAAAGCCGTCTTTTGGGTGATAATTTTGCTATAAAGGGTATGTAAATTAGATTTGATGTAGTTGGTTATGATGTTTAACGAGACTTTATTAATGATAAAATATCATTCACATGTGTTGTTTAATCTGTTCTTGTATTGTGATATTGGGTGTATTTTAGTGCTTTTAGTATCAACAAAACCAAACATCCCCTTATATCGACCAAAACCAAACAGCCCTTGTATCATCAAAACCAAACAGGACCTTGTATCGACAAAAGTTTAATCAGAGAACCAAACACCCCTTTGTATCCGCAAAAGCAAAGGCAATGGTTTAAAAGATGTGGTGAAGATGCAAATACTTTGGCACTAAATCATAATGTATCAAATAAAACATCCGCTTGTATCGGCTAAACCAAACGGCCTTTTATCGGCAACAATTGTTACAAGAAACCAAACACCCCTTCGGAAAAATTACAGCGTTGATTTCAAAACACGGGTTCAAAATGCAAACGCTTTAGCATTAAACAACAATGTATTGACAATGGTGTATTGTAACATCTTGAATTTTGACTTACCAAAGTCAAACAAACTTATGAAAACCAACAAATTGTAACTTACTTGGGTAAGTCAAACCTATTAAGAAATGCAAAAGCGATTTCAAACACAATTACTTAAATAAGATCACAAAACTTTATTCATCGATTACATGTTCTCAAGAACTACAAATGTTTACTATCATCTAAACATACACTTAGCTAGACCCACAACTCTCCCTATCATCGTTTTCCTTCTTTTCCTTCCTTTCCTTAAGATATTTAAACAAAATTTCCGGTTTGTAATCCTTTCTCCCAAATCGTTAAACTTTGTTAACAAGATGTCATCCTCTTCCTTCTCCTTCTTAACACCCAAACGCTTTTCATTTTGCAAACCGCTTTCCTCAACGAACTCAACAAACCCTTCCCTTATCGTTTTGTGCCATTATTGTTTTTCTTTTGCTTTGGGAAGAATGTGTGTTGATTTTATTTTAGGGTTCACTCTTGCCTGTTCATACATATATGGTTGAAGGTTGGGTTACATTTAACTAGGTTGGGTCAAAAAGAGAATGGTCTATAATACCTCGAAGGAAATCGGTTTGGTATCCCAATTACAGTCAAGGCGAATCGGCGTTTAATGGCCACTGTTTGGACCGTGGCCATGAAAAGGCGAGGTTAGATCCCATCGCGATCCTCGAGACAAGTTTAGGGACCAACGGTGTATTTTAGTCTTTATAAAATTATTTTCTAAAAAAAAAAGATCAAGCCTTAGAAAAAATGCATTCGTTAGCATTTTATTATTGAAAAATCTAAAAAATACAGTTTTATCATTTGACAAGTGATTAATATTTTATTGAGAAATCCAAAAAATAAGTATTATTTGATTCATTTAATTTATTTTAGACTAAAATACACCGTTGGTCCCTAAACTTGGCAGGGTGCATCGCGATGGGACGAAACTCGACACCTTTCATCGTGGTGAGTCCAAACCTTGGCCTTTAAATGCCAAATCAGGTCCTTGACCAATTCTCTCGTTAGTCAAAGTTTAACTTCCCCATGTGCTTGCACACGAGGGTAAACTCGTCATTTCATTGTTTTGGTCTATTTTATTTCATCTTCATCTTCATCACGGCTAAACCCAGATTCCTACGACCTTAAACCCGTAATCCGGCGACCAAGAAAAAGGTGTCATGTGTCATGTGGATCTTCGACACATGAGTTTGTTATATGAAACACACTAATAGCAAACGATATGTTTTAAGTAAAGGAAAATGAGATGATTAGTGTCTCCACAATGTAGTCCACCACAAACTAGAAACAACGTTTCATCACTTGTGATGCTATTTCTTTTATTGCAACAGCACAAGGTAACATCAATGGGGTTTGAACCCAAAACACGTCTTAGAAATGCTATACACATTACCCCTTATCAAGTACTGGGTATGTGTTGACCATGATATTCTCGAATACATTTTGCATAAAGCGAGCAAATCATGATGATGCAATGTATTGGTTGGCGAGCAAGACCGATAGATTCACTACTCTTACTCAGATTATGAGATTCAAGGCAAAAGCTTGAATGTTGTGTGTAATGTCATCCATCTCGGTTCAAAATTTGATTATAATACATAAAACTCGTGAAAATGAAGCTCCGAATATACGAATAATAAAACTTATGAGTAGTGATGCAAAACATGGAGGCTAATGCATATGAAGATCTAAAATAATCAAAATTTCCAACACCATGTGACCTCTTGACTCTTTGATACGCTGTTCTCCCACAGACAAAAGGGCTAATAACCACCTAACAATACACCAGAATCAAACTTGGGTAATTTGATACTGAACTCAACAGCGTAACCATACCCTGCACATTCAAATTCCTTTGCACAGATGATCAACTTTTTCATCCCTCTGCACGTCTTAATGTCTTAATCGCTACTTTGGTTCTCATTTGTTCAATTTTCGACCAGTAATGCCACATAATCATGCAATTCACCTCCATTTCACACAATTCGAAAAAGAATTAACAATTTTCCACCGAAACCAGTAAGTTATCGGTTGTTACTGCTATGTTTGCTATAAACTCTCGAACATATAGTTTACATGTTTCAATGGTATAATTTAGTAATCTTGTTCTAGTTCACATGTATATCACATCGATCAAGAATATTGATGCTTATATATAATGACAAAGTAAATACTTAGCCAAAACTACAAACACAACAAAGATGTACATATTAACTCAACTATAAGTCGTAACAAGACAAGTAAATGACTTGACTAATGTAGCATATAACATCATCTTGAAGTAACTCATGATAATATGATTATCATAATACATCATCTTGAAGTCATTTTCTTACAAGCGTTGACATCATCGGGATGTACAAAATGAACTAATGATAATATGATTATCGTGTACGATCTCATCATGATGATACATGACACCTTTCTTGGTCGCGGATTCGGGTTTAAGGTCGCCGGAATCTGGGTTTAGCCCACGAGGAAGATGAAGATGAAATAAAATAGACCAAAACAATGAAATGATGAGTTTACCCTCATGTGCAAGGCACATGGGGAAGTTAACAGACTTTGACTAACAGAGAATTGGTCAAAGGGACTGATTTGGCATTTAAAGGCCAAGGTTTGGACTCACCACGATGAAAAGGCCGAGTTTCGTCCTATCGCTATGCACCTTGCCAAGTTTAGGGACCAACGGTGTATTTTAGTCTTTATTTTATTCGTTTCCCACGTCAATAACTACATATCAACGACGTATGTAATTGTTCATTTCATCCCAACATGGCAACCGAACATGGCAACATAATGATAATGACTCATTCGATTACTATTTTCATTCAATTATATTGTTCATTTCATTTGGCCGAAACAAAAAGACCTTTAGTAATGGACAACGACTGTGGGACAATTATAATCGGTAAAATAAACATTTTCGAATGGAAAGATAAAATTTTGAGCATTACTAAAAACTCGTACAATATTATCCTACACACATATGTTGCATTTAGAAATGAGCATGGCATCAGAATGGTACCGAACCCGTATCGAATTGGAGGTACTGATTTTTTTTCGAGCATGAAGCGGGTACTGCATCGCATCGAAGCGGATTCTGCACCGTATCGGGTAACGATACTCGGTACCAAAAAATCAGTACCTATACGGTTCTTCCCATTTTTGTTGAACCAAAAAGATTTCAAGAAAATGCAACAAAAAATAGGATAAAACATGCATTTCAAGTGATTTCAAACCACGGCGTTTCACAAAAAGCAACCAACACTTAAATATATACATCATCAAGATATTCGTAACATACAAACGTTCAAAAACTTATAAAATAGGTTCGGGTTTAATTTTTGTAAGCGGTTATTGTTGGAAAATTTAGTGCACTTGTGGGAAGGTTCACACCTTGTAATGGGTTAGGAGGTACGGAGTGTACACCCATAAGGTCCATGAACACCCTGACTCTAATAGTGGTATGTGTTGGTAGTGCTTGGTGAAAGTATCGCTGTGGTTAACATCGATTATCGTGTTTCCAGGACAGCAGATTTAGATGAGGATCGATGCTTCCAGCAAGTGGTGTTTCCAATCGGTGGTATCTCATCAAGTTGTGTTTACACCGGCGATGGGTGGCGTTTAATCAAAGCGGTGTAACCACCGAAAGCACTATGAAAGTCTTGATATAAGCATCGATAAATGACGATTAACATGCATCATTATGACCACGCTTAATTGGTCATGTAACCACTAACGGCTATAATGGGGATGATTATGAGGCTATTAATGGGCGATTAATACTCATAATTCCATTGGAGCGGTCAGAGTAACCTCCTATAAATAGAGATCTCGAACATGCATGAAAAAGACACAGAAAACACATAACACTTATAAGCAAGGGTTAAAGAATTGTGCCTAATTCTCTATCGCATTTGGTCTTATCCCAAGTAGATATTCGTGATACCCGGGCATTAGGGTCGAATAGTTTACTTTGGAAAGTGATTACACGATTCCAAGTGATATCCGGTAACCACCAAGTGGTATCATACATCACGACCTTAGTTTTATTTCATCAAGCAGTTGAGCATTTCTAAAGTTGATTATCCCACCCGCTTTGGGACCTAATAACATCCAACAATCAAAGTAAACTATTTTGTGATAATCAATGGCAACTCGCCGCAATGAAACACATGGCTTCAAACTTTGCTAAGTCGGACAAGTTTGAAGGGTGGACTTTAGAGGTGGCAGAGAAGATGCACTTTGCTTTGTCAAGCATGAGTGTGGTCTATGTCTTGACTACTCCACCCCGATGATGGTGATGATGCTACTTGGAGTGCATCGGGAGGAGGAGCAAGTGGAGAATGATGACTACATATGCGAGAGGTCTTATTCTCGAATGGTATGTCGATTCTTTGTTTGATATTTATCGAACTTTGAATCTTCCAAAGAACCTGGATTCCTTGGATGCCAAATATATGGTCGAGGATGCATCAGTAAAGTTCCTTGTTAGTAATTTCTACAAATTACAAAATGACCGATTCAAGACCGCTTATGGAACAATACAATGAACTTGGAATACTTGGAAGGTTTACACAACACCAAATGAACATGGATGAGGCTATCAAAGTCTCTTGTGTTATTGACAAACCTCCTTCATGGAAAGATTTCAAGCATACCTTGAAACATATGAAGGAGGAGTTAACTCTTATTGAGTTAGCCATCATCGCATTGAGGAATCTCTCAAGGTGCGTGATAATGACAAGCAAAGAGTAGCAATCTTCTGGACCATCTGTTGTCAATATGGTGGAGCATAACAACCCACCGGTACAATGACAACAAAGGCAAACGCAAATTTCATGATAACACAGGGGCGTATCCTAACAAGAGGCAACACCTACTTGTTGGAAATGTAGCAAGACCGTCACATTAAAAGGGACCGCAAGGGTGTTAAAATTGGTGGTAAAGCCAATGGATCGTATACTCAATGGTTCGGGGTGGTGGTTCATCCAACTCACCGAAAGGTCGAGAATATGTTTAATAAGTCTTTTCGGTTTATTATGTTACATATGTATCTCGAATCTTTTATGTGCGTGGATGATGATGTTGCGTGGTGGGTTGACTCGCGCAACAGTTCATGTGTGCAAAGATAGAAGTCGGTTCAAGACTTATGAGTCACCGAATGATGGTTCTATTCTTCACATGGGAAATGAGTCAAGCGACCTGCATGCATGGTGGTTGTGTAGATCTTAGGTTTAGTTCAGAAAGATTGTAACTTTGTTTAATGTTATTCATGTTCCGGATATCGAAGAACTTGGTTTCAAGTAGTGTTTTGAATAATCATGGATATAAACAAGTTATTGAATCGATAAATTTGTTCTTTCTAAATGTGGTGTTTTTATTGGTTTTGGTTATTTATGTAATCAAATGTTCAGCTTATTACCAACCATGCGCGAGTTATTTGACTTTTGTGACCACATATGATTAGAGTGATTCTAACCTTTGGCATGCTAGACTTGGTCATGTTCACTATAAAAGGATGCAAGATATGTCTAGGGATGGTTTAACTCGCTGACATGGACACGAAAGGTGTAAAACTTGCATGTTGACCAAGATAACCAAGAAACCCTTTCGTGGTTAGTCGTGAGACTAAGATCTTGAGCTTATTCCACGATGACTCAGTGTGATTTGCATGCCACTCCTTCTTTGGGGAATAAGAAGTACTTTGACATTTATTGATGATGCTTCTAGATTTTGTTATGTCTATCTATTACATACCAAGGATGAAGCATTAGATAAATTCAAAGTGTTTAAAAGCGAAGTTGAATTACAACTTGGGTCTTTGATCAAAGATTAAGGACCGATAGGGAGGTGAGTACATGGATACCAGTGATTTCTCACATTGGAATAATCCATGAACGATCGCCTTTATACTCCTCAAAGAAATGGTATTTACGAAAGGAAAAACAGTGTCAAGGAGATGGTTAATTCCATGTTGTCCTATTCGGAGTGAGTCAAGGGTTCCGGGTGAAGCTATGTTAACGACTTGCTATTTGCTAAATAGAATTCCCAACAAAAGGAACAAGGTTACCCCTTATGAACTCGGACTAAAAGGAAACCCAACCTCGAACTATCTCGAGTCCGGGGTTGTAGGTCATTGTAAGACTCCGATCCAAAGCAAAAGACTTTGGGTGAAAGAGGCATTGATCGCATCTTTGTTGGATATGCCGAGCATTCAAGGCTTTTAGGTTCTATGTTATTGAACCTAATGAATATGTTTCAATTAACTCCATTATTGAATCGGGATGCAGACTTTGATGAGAATAGATTCTCATCGGTTCCTAGACCAAGTCGTAGGATTCCTAATGGAACTCATGACACCTGGTGTATCGAGGTACCGATGATGAACCATCGGTCCTCGATGAGGTTGTGGTTCGAAGAACTGAACCTCGTACTCGGGAAGAGCAAAAGGTCGGGGACTCCAAAGTCATTGGACACGAGTTTCAACTATACTTAGTCGAAGGTACTAGATGAGGTCTCGCACCAATACTCCTATTGCTTCATTGTTGAGGATGACCCCAAAACATTTGAAGAAGCAATGAAGTCCCATGACATTGCTTTCGGAAAGAAGCAATCAATGATGAGATGGATTCCATCATGGGCAACAACACTGGGTGTTGGTTGATTCTCCCTGTTGCAAACCTCCGGGTTGCAAATGGATTTTCAAAAGGAAAATGAAGGTGGATGGAACTATTGAAAAGTTCAAGGCTAGACTAGTCATTCTGTGGCTTTAAACAAAAGTCGGGAATAGACTATTTTGATACTTATGCCCTGCGTTCGTGCTCGATTACCATAAGGCTCAGCGATTGCTATGGCATCTATTCGCAACTGATTATTCATCGATGGATGTGAAGACGACTTTCTTGAATGGTGAATTGGAAGAGGAGGTTTATATGAACCAACCTCGGGGCTTCATCATGCCAGCAATGAAAACAAGGTGTAAACCGATTAAGTCTCTTTATGGACTTAAACAGCACCTAAGCAATGGCATCAAAAATTTGATGAAGTGGTTTTGTCTAGTGGTTATGTTCTTAACCAAGTCGACAAATGTATATAGCAAATTGATGAATCTGGTAAGGAGTTATCATTTGTCTATATGTTGATGACATGTTGATCTTTGCATCGACTAAAATCGGTTGACGACAAAGGAATTTTTGTCATCAAGGTTCTCCATGAAGGACATGGGGAGGTCGATGTTATCCTTGGTATTAGGATTAAACATGAAAGTAAAAGAATTTCTATCTCTCGGTCTCATTATATTGAGAAGGTGTTGAGGAAATTCAATTACTTTGATTGTACTCGGTGAGTACACCTATGGATACTTGTGAGAAGCTAATGCCTAATCATGGCAAGGTCAGGATCTCAACTTGAGTATTCTAGGTAATTGGCTGCACCGATGTATGCCATGACATGTACAAGACACGATATTGGTTTTAGGTGGGAAAATTGAGGGGTATACTAGTAATCCTAGTGCTCATCAGCGCAAGCAGCTCAAAAGTACTCGAAGTATTTGAAGAGAACTATGGATTATAGTCTCTCATATATCTTGGTTACCCATCGATGTTGAAGGTTACATCGATGCAAGTTGGATCAAGAACATCAAGACAATTCGTCTACCAAAGTGTTGGATATTCCTATCATGGAGGTGCAATTTCTTGGGCATCCAAGAAACAAACTTGCATTACCACCGTTCAACAATGGAATCAATTTGTGGCTCTAGCAGTGCTGTAAAGAAGTCGAATGGTTGAAAAACTTGCTTCGAGATTCCATTGTGGCTCAAACCTATAGCACCATTTCTATCCGTGATAGTGCAATTACATTGGCTAGGGCTTATAGCCGATGTACAATGGTAAGTCTAGACACTTAGGTGTCGTGCATAGCATGATTCGTGAGCTTATCATGAATGGGGTGGTATCTATAGAGTTTGTTAGATCTCAATGAACTTAGCGATCACTTGGCGAAGGATCGCTGAGACTTGGTTATAAAGTCCGCTAAAGGGATGGGTTTAAGTCCAACTTAGTCACCGAATGCTAGGACACCCAACTCCCTCCCGAGGAAACTTAGGAGTTGAGTTCAATGTGAAAGGCGAACATTGCGCCGACTGGAGCACATGTTTATTTTACATCCCAAGGTTGTGCCTTGGAACCTCGCCGAAAGGAGGATGAAGTCTTTACTTAATGGTTAACTTATCTTTGAAAAGTGCTCGCGTAAGCATGAATAAAGAGGAACCACCTATGTAAATGTTGAAGTTTTGCCGCTTGAGAAGCTTTTGGACTTTAGCTTTTACAACATTTATGAATTTGGATATGGACACATGGCTTGTATAGTGTCGGAGCTTTTAAGTGTTTGAAAACTTGTGGTAGTTATCTTCTGTATTCAAATGGGTTGAAGGGTTCAATTTAGAACACACCGATTCTCGAATATTTGAACGTGTAATTACTAAGATGGAAATTCAATCCTCGTGACATTTTCGTTTATGCACATGTTTTGCTTGATGTTTATTTTACATGCAAAGGGTGAACTAAATTTGGGAGGATTGCTGGAAAATTTAGTGCACTTGTGGGAAGGTTCACACCTTGTAATGGGTTAGAGAGACGCGAGTGTACACCCATAAGGTCCATGAACACTCGACTCTAATAGTGGGTATGTGTTGGTAGTGCTTGGTGAAAGTCATCGTTGTGGTTAACATCCGATTATCGGTGTTTCCACCGCAAAGATTCCAATAGGATCGCGCTTCCATCAAGCGGTGTTTCCAGTCGGGCCGGTATCTCATCGAAGTTGTGTTTACATCGATGCGGTGGCGTTTCAATCAAGCGGTGTAACCAACGGAAAGCACTCATGAATCTTGATATAAATCTTGATAAATGATGCTTATAACCGCATCATTATGACCACGTTTAATTGGTCATGTAACCACTACTTGCTATAATGGGATGATTATGAGGCTATTAATGGGCCGATTAATACTCATAATTCCATTGAACGGTAAGAGTAACCTCCTATAAATAGGAGATCCGAACATGCATGAAAAAGACATAAAAACACATAACACTTATAAGCGCAGGGTTAAAGAATTGCCTAATTCTCTAATCGCAGATTGGTCTTATCCGTAGATATTCGATACCCATTGAGGGTCGAATAGTTTACTTTGGAAAGTGATTACACGATTCAAGTGATATCCAGTAACCACCAAGTGGTATCACATACGACGACCTAGTTTTATTTCTATCGAACAGTTGAGATTTAAGCAAAGTTGATTATCTCACCGCTTGGGACGAATAACATCCAATGTTTATGAAGGATCTATAGTTGCTACAATAAGTTTTCGAACGTTTGATTTCTTTTCATATATTTTACATACTATTGTTTTGACGTGGAGCAGTACGAATGGGTGTTTGGATAAGTTATTTAATTCAAAATATGACTACTCAATTTTCGGTGCTTCCGCTTTGGCACTGTCATCAGTATTGGCAATTGACGTTTTTTTGGGCTCAATTTCACGGTACCCGGTGCAGTCTGCCCAGACGGGAGTCGGATGCAGAGTGCACGTTCCGATTCGATTGGGATCCCATTCAAACGCTCATCCCTAACAGCACTCATTCTCTCAACGCATCTAAGTTCGTCGATTTAACATTTATCAAGATCCCATGGTAAGAAGATGAGTAAGAATAATTTGTAAGAAAATAGATTTTCCTAAAATTTCCTTTTTCAAATTTCTTGTACCGAAATGCTGTTGTTATACAAGAAATAGTTACTTAATAAAATCATTAACTAGTACTAATCTGTAGGACGAGAAAAGTTGTTGAGGCACATTAAATTGTTGCCTAGAGCATCATTAATCAATAATATCACTTTGTCAAAAAAAGGTTTCCAACACTTTCATCAACTTTAACAATCCACTTTTTTTTTGTCACTTCTCAAATTAAACTTTGCATTAAACATAACTAGCTCATAATTTAAAAGTTACATATTATCTTTTCTGTGTTTAGAATAATTACAACTATGAAAGCAGGTGTACCATAGGTTCTATTATGCACCAAGTATAATTAAAAAGTTAAAACCAATCAAATACTTAATTGTGGCTATCAGTAGTTATTATTATTATTATTATTATTTTTGTATGGACCAAACTCGATCAAGTAACTTGACGACTCTACGTAGATTGACTTGATCACTTGAACGTGACTCGAGTAAAAATCAAGTTCCGATATAAGATCTCGAATAGCTTGAATCAACTACATTTCTCATCAACAACCATATAAGCTCTACTTATATTTTTAAAACACACACAATTTATTAAATAAACTTTTATTAAACATTCTAATTCTTTATTCTAATATATGTACAATAGTAACATTTATTTTGTGGTGCTGAATGACTTCATTAAATTGCTTTACTGTCAGAATTTTTTTACTCTGACAAAAGATCTACCTTATGATCCAATCATACTATAGTACCGTCCTATTAATTGCAACTAACTATTTGTTGTCATCTAAAATAGAAAATCAAATTAAATACTCCAGCTATTTCAACAATAATATTCTACTATACTTCCACATGCTTACAAAAATATATATATAAATATATAAAAACATATATATATAAATGCATTTAATAATATTTAACAGTATTTAGATTTATTACTTTTTTTTAAGAATAGATTTATTACTCATATAAGTAACATATCAGCATTTTTTTGACAATTAAGGTAACTAAAATGCTAATTGTAGCCCTAAGGCTACATTTAAGAAATTCTGACACACATAAATTATTTGTACTTTCAGAATAACTATTTATTTTTAAATTTAACTACTCCAAACCAATTAATTGTATCACCGCTTATTGCACGCTTTTAATTTTTAAACTTAACCTTTGGGCTATAAAAAGAAAAACCCTTCAATAGACTAGAATTTTCAGCTCTTGGCATTGGTTCGAGACTTCGAAATGCTTCTGTTGTGTATATTTTACATCACATTTATATATAAGTAATCGATCTTGATCAGCTGACGAAACGCAATTTTCATCCGAAATTAATTTGGCAAAACATCATATCGCAACATGTGATGCATCTTTAGACACACATCACATCTTTGTAAATGCATAATAAGTGTACCACGTATACATTGGTACCCACAACACAAATGAGCAACGATATGATATAAAGAGGAGTGATCCCACATGAGACATATACTAAATGTTGATCATAAAGATGTTGTTATTGATATCGACTAAAAACTAATTCGTGTTGCACCAAAAAGAGTGGAACTCGCTGAATATATGATTTGGATTGACTAAAATCCGTTTAACTGACTTAATCGAGCTAAAAACAAGTGGGTTCATTTTATCAAGACTTGTCGATAATGATAGGCTTCGAAAGCAAGACTTTTTCTCACCACATTTCGTATGGCTGTCTTAATTATGGTGAGAGCAATCGACACAAAAACCATATAGTGCATAAAAACATTGTTGATTTTGATAGACTTCAAAAGCCTTTGTATGCCAACTTCTATACAATTTATTCTCTCTAAAAAAAACTAATGGACTTAAACCTAGTAAGTTAAAAATAAAGTATTGCAATTGTTTTATATTATATTATAAGTTTTTTTTTTTTTTTTTCATTAACTTAAATAAACCAACCCCGTGTCTGAAGGATTTCATAAATGATCAATAATTTATATACTACGCTAGGGCTTCTTTATTTATTTATTTTGTTGTTGTGCCCTGTGCCATTATTAAATTTTGGTGATGATATAATTGTATAAAAGGAATTTTACATAACCCTTTAAATTCTAAAACTCTACATATCTGGTTGTTATATTAAATATAGTATTCCTAATTGCTAAGTTAATATATATATATATTTTTTTTGAACGGCAAAATTTTATTACTAGCAAGTAGCTAGAGCAAAAATTACAAAGAAATCAAATTTGGGTTTTTAAGCCAAGTATCCCAAGTAAAAGACCTATTACATCTGTTATAACACCAAAGGAAAGAATGAGACATAATATCATCGAAAATCACTGATCGAACGAATTTGATATATCTAGTGAAATCAAATTTGATAAAACGAATTTAGAAACAACATGCGATTGAACGAGAAAACTAAGACATACACAAATTATGATTTTATGGAGTATTGACAAAAAATTTCAACTAATTATTTTGGGAAAAAATATTTAGAGCATGTAACAAAGCAAAAGTGAAAAATGTAAAGAATAAAGAGCTTCTTTTTTTACAGAGTTTATTATTATGTTGCTAGTTATGAGAAAGAGAAACACATGCAACATGTATCTTCCTTTTTTCTTGTGCAACTTATTTAACTTATTGATAAAATTATGTATTAATTGTGTGAAAATATATGCAATAAAATATGGAAGATACAGATAAAAACATTATGCAACTTATTTAACTTGTTGATAAAATTATGTAATGTCTGCAAATATATGCAATAAAATACGGCCGCGGGGACGGAACCAGGGTTCTCACGGGTTTTCGGGACATTTATGAATTTTTTCGATGCAGTGTTAATTTTTGAAAAAAACATTATTTTTTCTAAATGCATCTTAAACGCACTCAGTCTATCAAAATGTGTTTCTATATTACGTTTTCAAAAACTTGTGCATCCGATCATATTTGATCCCGGTTTCGTCTTTAGATATGGAATATATAAAAGCCTTTTTTTTTTTTTTTTTTTTACAGATATGCTAAAATTGTCACTAATGAAATGAGATAATGTAAAATGACTTGTCTAAAAATTGTGACATATATAACTTAATTAGTTGGAGTTATGATGTGGCAAGCTTTTATGTCCTAACATGCCACACTTATGTCACATGAAGTTTTAAGGGGTACAATCTAAAGTATAATGAAACGAGATACAGGAGACATATATTATTTATTTATTTAATGCTTCCTAATTTCCTATATATATATACACCAAAGTTAGTCACATTTCTTGAGTTGTGTTGAAAACTCGGAGCTAACACACAAAGTTCTTGGAGAGTTTAAGATTGCAACTTTGATGTGGGCGATCAAGATTCACACAATATAATATTTAGTTTAGTTGAAGTTTTGCTAAGTTAAAGCCGTCAAGATTGTTGGCCTTCTTCTACATAAAAACCCTACTTCACCATCATACTTCTGCATGACGACTACAACACGTA
Source organism: Chrysanthemum lavandulifolium (assembly GCA_022545495.1). NCBI lineage: Eukaryota > Viridiplantae > Streptophyta > Magnoliopsida > Asterales > Asteraceae > Chrysanthemum > Chrysanthemum lavandulifolium. The sequence goes on along the minus strand of CM040246.1, from coordinate 8,232,622 downwards.
AACAACCGACGATCATGGCGTTTTCGGGGTGGTGGAGAATGGTGGCTGTTTTCGTCAATGCAGTTATGCTATTTCATGGATTTTCTTATGCTCAAAGAGGTATAACTTTATTCTGTTTTTGTTATCTTTCAAGTACAATTTTACTATATATTTTGGTTAGTACATGTCACTGCAGTGTCAAGATTTTGTGTCCACTATAAGTTATATTTATATTTCTTATTATTGTCATAGCAAATTAACAAAGGTGATATAGTAATGATTTATGTTCTTAAATTTCTATAAGCTTGATTATGTTGAATGGTGTTTGTAAATGTCATGACAACATTAGAATTTGAGTAAATTGTGAAAATCATCCTTGTCGTTTGGCCAAATTGCAGATTTAATCATTTTGGTTTCAAAATTACAGGCGACCTCCTGTGAGAAAAGTTTGGGTTCATTTAAGCCTCTTGCGTAAAGTGAAATGGTAAAATCGCTTTCTTAAAGTGAAATAAAGTAAGCAGGAAGACGAGGCGTTTTAGTCATTTCTTTGAAAGGATGAAAATTAACTCAAACTTTCCCATGAGGAGCCGTCTGATTACAAAACCATAAAGCGAAATCTGCAATTTGTCAAACCACAAAACGATTTTGCAGTTTACTCATAAATTTTTACTTAAATGGCTTTAGCTTGACTTCATCATGTGTGAAACGATGGATTGTCAACTCATAATGGATATGTAAATATACATGACACTAGAAGAAAGTAATGTTTAATCTCAAGAAGTTAGAAACTTACTAGACTAAATTACTTAAGAAGTGAAGTTAAAAGATGCAGTTAATATTGGCTAAAATGTAAGTGTAACAATTTGGTTATGGGTCAAGTTCAATTAGATTTGATATTTATAAGTCAGAATGTATAAAAGGATAATATAATATTGTACTACTAAGCAACTTAATATTGTAGTAGCAAATTTAGTGGCCTAGAATTAAAATTTAATGGGTCCATTCTTATTTATTTCTAACCACCCTTTGTTTTTTTATTTAATGAAAACCTACTAACCTCTTTAGTAGATGAGTTGCTTTAAAGCATATTTCATGTGTAATGTAGCATACCCGATATGTTCTAGATTTTCTTGATAAAGGTTCCTATTAGTTCTGCTATAGAAAGTGAATTTTATCTTGACTTTACTACTATATACAAATTAAACAATGGACATCCATACCAACCACAAAGTCAAGAAAAAAATTAGTTTGAAAGTTTGATTAAAGTTGGAATGAAGCAATATTAAGATTATACATGCAAACGAGGGACGGAACTTATAAGGGATCGAAGGGGTTGTGACACCCTCAAATTTTTTGACCATATGTATATTTTATACTACCGTTTTATTAATGGTTTTAGTCATTTTTATACACAATTTTTAACATAATGTATATCGGCCTCTCAAAATAAAATATTTTTTAACTTGGCCCTTCCACTAACAATGTTCAAGTTCTGTATCTGATGCAAATAATTAATCTCTGGTATGTATCAAAAAATCAATAGTAATGCAGTTAAACATAAAATTGATTAAAAAAATAAAATGTTCTTATATAAAAGATAGGGGATATTGGTAAATAAAAAAGTTGTGAAAGAAATTTCTAAAAGTGTTTAATTTTGGATGCAAAAAATGTTAAAAAAATATTTGCACATTAAAATTTTATAAAACGACATTTGTACGTCAAAAAATTTATTTTTGCATCCAAATTTTTTTAATATATATATAAAAATATTATTGTGCATTAAAATATTTTTTGTGCTCCAAAATATCATTTCATGTGCATTAAAAGACATAAAAACTCAAAATTTTAAAAACAATGTTTCGCAACTTTTTTATGCACTAGCATCAGAAAAAATTCATATTTTTTCTAAAACTTTTTTATTAATTTAGATCTTTTTATTTTTATTTAATCTCTTCCCGTAATGCATAAATACTAAATAACATGTCATGTAATTTTTTGCTTTAGATTGTTCAAATTCATCTAGCTAGTTATATTTACTTTTTGTACTTGCAATATTTTAACAGACCCAGGGTACACTTTCATGCACCAAGCAACAACAGCTCCATCAATCTCATACTACGATTACATAATCATTGGAGGCGGGACCGCGGGCTGTCCATTAGCCGCTACACTCTCTCATAACGCCTCGGTACTCCTCCTAGAACGCGGTGGCTCCCCTTACGGAAACATCAACATTACTAACTTAGACGCCTTTGGAGCAGCCCTTTCGGACCTGTCCCCAAATTCCCCCTCCCAACGCTTTGTCTCGGAGGACGGTGTTGTTAATGCCCGAGCCCGCGTACTTGGTGGTGGAACCTGCTTGAACGCGGGCTTTTACACCCGGGCTGGGCCCGATTATGTTAGGCTTGCGGGCTGGGACGCAAGGCTGGTAAATGAGTCGTACCAATGGGTGGAAAAAGTTGTGGCATTTCAACCACCCATGAGACAATGGCAGAGCGCCGTGAGGGACGGGTTGGTTGAGGCCGGGATTTTACCTTATAACGGGTTTACTTATGATCACTTGTATGGAACAAAAATTGGTGGTACAATTTTTGATCCACACGGGCATAGACATACAGCAGCCGATTTGCTGCAGTACGCTAACCCAAGCGGACTAACCGTATTACTACATGCACCCGTTCATCAAATACTATTCAGGAGACGAGGTACGTATTTTTATTGATACACTAGAAGTTGTACATGATACATAACACGTCCATTTTTTTTTTGTTATTTGATACATAGGGAGAACACAGCCCAAGGCCCATGGAATTATCTTCGCAGATGCAAATGGGGTGAGCAAAAGGGCTTATTTAAACAGAGGATCCAAAAATGAGATTATAGTGTGTACAGGGCTGCCCCAGCGCGACAATCTTCAACGTGGTGTCGGCCCAAAGGCGAACATACCTAGAGCCCATAACATAACAATGGTCTTGGACCAACCTATGGTTGGCCTTGGAATGTCCGATAACCCGATGAATGCAATTTTAGTCCCTCTCCTCAACCCACCGAGGTTTCTCTCATCCAAGTGGTCGGTATCACTCAACGCGAACCTATATCGAGTCTGCTTGTGGTGAAAACTTTGCCGGTGGGCTCAACTCAAGACTACGGAATGTTTTCCAAAGGTAGAACCTATTTATAATTGGGCCTAACTTATACATAATTGTGGACACTTGAGCCCATACATATTGGGCTTCCTAGACCACAATATTAGCTTGTACATAATTGACATGTTTCATATGTTTTATATTTCAGATTGGACAACTATCGACAGTGCCACCAAAACAAAGAACACAAGCAGCCTTAGACAAGGCAATCGAGGACATGCAATCGCTCCCACAAAGCGCGTTTGTGGGCGGGTTTATACTAGAAAAGATCATGGGCCCGATTTCCACGGGCCATCTTGAGCTTACATCTCGTAGCCCAAATGACAACCCAAGAGTTACATTCAACTACTTTAAAGACCCACGCGACTTACAAAGATGTGTTGATGGACTAAAAATCATAGAGACTGTGATAGAATCAAGGGCATTTTCCACGTTCCGTTTTGACTCTCTATCTATCGTAACTCTTCTCAACATGACTGCTAATTCACCCGTAAACTTATTGCCTAAACATTCCAATGTGTCAAGGTCTCTAGAGCAGTTTTGCAAAGACACTGTTATGACCATTTGGCATTACCATGGAGGGTGTCAAGTTGCTAGAGTTGTTGATCGCGATTATAAGGTTATCGGCATTGATTCTCTTAGAGTCATCGACGGGTCAACTTTTCGTAATTCCCCTGGAACTAATCCTCAAGCAACAGTTATGATGCTAGGAAGGTAAGACCAATATATTTTTCTTGTACCATACCTATTAAATATTAGATATTTTTCGTAAATAAAAAACGATTAAAAACTGTCTTGTCCTGTCGATAAAGCGGGTAACCTTAAAATTTATGTGATGGCAATGCAGGTACATGGGAGTTAGGTTGATGCGAGAGAGACTTGGGACTGATGGGTCAGAGTGATATCAATGGACCATAAACAAAATTTCAGTGTGATTATTTGTTGTGTTTGAAGAAAACACACTTTGTTTAGTTCTTATTTAAAGGTCCCATGTAAGAAATAATAATATATTTAATGGTAATCAGCTCAATTATTGTTTTCTATTATCTACATCAACTTATTCTTTGGGTCTCGTTTGTCTTTTCAATTACAAACTTAGCAAAATTAAATCATTTGAGCTAAGGGCCTGCTTGGCATGAGATTCTTTTGAGCTTTCTTTTAGCTATAAGCTTTTTAATAAGATAAATGAAGCTTTAGATAGAAAAATGTTCTGTTTAGATACACTAGCTAAAAGCAATGTCTTGAAAATCGGTTTTCTAATTGACCTCGGTCGAGCCACCCGGTTATGGTTCAACCCGGTTTTTCGCTCAAAAACCGGCTTCCGATCAGCCGACCGGTTCACGGTTCAAAAAACCAGGTCAACCTGAGTTTTAAAAAGCTATTTACACATTAAATCGCATAAATACCTTTTATCCAACGAGGCAGTGGATCAATTGCAAAGTGTAAAAAGCCACTCATCATATGACATGTGTTCTACTACCTATTTTATTCAAAAAATTCGTCCAAGGGTAAAATCATAATTTTACCCTTTTTTGTTTTTCCACTCAAATTTCAAACGCATATATCTCTTAAATGACAAACTTTCCGAAAAAATCGATTTCACCATAATTCATAAAATTTAATCTTTTTTAATTTGGTATAAATCTTGTTAAATATTTCAAACTTTTTTTTTAACATATCAAATGGGTCTTGATTTTCTTAATATTTTTGTCATTTTTGACCTTCAAAATTGCCGAATCTTGAAATACTTGAATCACGAAAGTTGTAGACTTTGATCCACTCTTTACCCAGAATTTTGAATCACTCAAATACGATATGATATGAGTGAGATGTCGCACGTTAAAGATGACATTTTAAAGTTTACTTGTTGCACACAAGGTGTTTGATAAAATGTCTAGCTTAGATTTTGAGTGTTAAAGTTGCATTAAATGCTCTAATTTTTGTACTAAAACGCATCGTTAATCATTTTATTAATGTAAGTGTCAAAAAGTGATAATTTTTAATCGCTATTTTTAAATAAAAAAAATACGTTATGTTCATCAGTTAGTCTCAGTTAATCGTGTTCATCAGTTAATCTTGTTCAAGACTGATGAACAACATTAACTGATGAACAAGACATATTTATTACTAAAAATAGTTAATCATCAGTTTATCACAACGTTTATCAGTTCTCTTTATTTGTGTGCATCAGTTATATCACAATGTTCATAAGTTAGATTATGTAGCCTATCAGTTTTCTAACAAAAAATCATAATGTTCATCAATAAAAAAAATCATAATGTTCACCAGTTGTTTAAAAAAAATCATAATATTCATCAGTTAGAGTCACAGTGTTCATTAGTTCATCAGTTAGTATTATTCATTAATAAAAATAGTTGTTCATCAATTCTCTTAAATTTTGTTCATCAGTTTATTGGTTTTCAAAGAAATAATAAATAAATAAATAAAAATCATAACGTTCATCAGTTATCGTCACAATGTTCATCAATTTATCATTTGCTTGTTCATCAGTTTAAAAAAACTAAAAATAACAAAAGATGTATTTTTGCATATCAATTAGTGCATTTGAATATACTTTCATAAGAAAAATATCTTTTAGGCATTTTATTAAACACTTTATGTGCACTAAGTATGACTAAGATGTCATTGTTAACGTGTAATATCTCACTCATATTATATCGGAATTGAGTGATTTAAAAATCTGGGTAAAGAATAGGCAAAAAGCTATAATTTTCGTGTTTTAAGTTTTGCATAATTAGGCCTTTAAAGTAGACAAAATTAGAGCCGAAAATGCCAAAAAATTCAGGAAAATCAACACCCATTTAAAAAATTGTGATTTATATTTTAAAATGCATATAAAATAAAATAGAATTAAATTTAAAAAATTATGGGTGAAATCAGTTTTGTATAAACATTTGTCGTTTAAAAGTTATTTACGTTTGAAGTTTCGGGGTGGAATAAAAAAATGAGTTAAAAGGACCAAAATACCCCTAACCGAATTTAATAAGAAAAAAGGAAGGGATTGGATGGTGGACACGTGACACTAGATGATAGACTTTCTAAACTTTTTAATTTCTATCACTTTGCAAGGGATCCTAACTTATATCCTCCCTAAATCGTAGTGCGTATATATCCAAAGCATGCATAAAAACCATTGTATTATGTGCATAAAAATTTGTACAAAGGATATATATGCAATTATTCACTTTAGGAGGATATATATGCATTTTGCCGACAAATAATGTTTCCTCAATTATTATAATTTGTTTTGATAATTATATATTCGCTCAATTTGCAAAACAGAAAAGAGAAAAAAAGGTTGTTGACAAATAAAAAACACTGATACAGACTTATATTTGAAGAACGTTTAGTTCAAGTGATCCCGATAAAAACAACATAAAGTCGATGTTTGTCAAAAACGGATCAACCCGGCCGTTGAACCGGCTGAGTTACAGCTGAAAATAGATGGGTCTCATGAGTCATGATGGTATTGAAAAGGATATAAGTGGGTATTATGACTCTATTTCGTAAAAATAACTTAACTACGGTTAGTTTTAGATTTTTACTAAGAGCTTTTACAATGGGATTTTGTTAATCTTTGCCCACTAGGCGTTTGTTTAGCTATACTTATAAGGAATGTTTGAGTTAATTAATATCAAAATGATGATTAATTATAGTAATTTTAGAGACGAATAAGTGTTAATTAAATGCATTTTTTTATTTAAAAAGAGATTTTGTCTTCATTAATTGCACTTAATCATTTGCTTGGTGGGCAGATATTAGCAAAAACCCTTTACAATGTATCAAGTCTAACAAGACTTGATGCATTGAATACATTAATGATTGCATTCATTTTCATACATAAAAAGCTCTTTTTAAAAAGGGGCTACTATGCAGGCACCCCATGAGGTGGTTTGTAGGGGGTGTTTGGGTTTTCTCTCTCTCAATCATTGGGGGTGCATGGGTTTGTGTTACTTGGGGTGGTGGGGTGCTGTTTAGGTGGTTTGTGTGAGTTTGTTATTTTTTTTTACTTTTACAACCTTTTTTTTTACTTATTTTTTTAGAATTTTTTTTTTTTTTTTACAAGTTTTTTGGTTTTACAACAAAAGCGTGCTCGGAAAATTTTTGAGGCTCAGATTCGAAGGTTGCAAAGTGAGATTTTTATCTCACTTTGCCGTCCATTCGGTTTTCATCATCGCCTCGGAAAATTTTAAGGCTAAAAAATCATCATCGCCTCGAAAAATTTTTAGGCTCAAAATCATCACCGCCTCGGAAAATTTTTAGGCTCAAACTCGAAGGTTGCAAAGTGAGATTTGATCTCACTTTACCGTCTATTCGGTTTCGGTTATCATCATCGCCTCGGAAAATTTTAAGTCACAATCGCACAAAGTCACCAGTTCACGAGGGCTGCACAAGTCTCACAGTCCAAAGCGCACAAGAACAATATTACCCGGGTTATCGTCACCGAAGAGATTTAGCGTTGCTTGGGGCATGCGGGCGGAATTCCCAAATGCTAACAGATTACCTCGCCGATGGCATATCAATCAAAATGTCCTCAAGCATTGCGTACACAAATTTGATACGCTAAAGGAGTATGAGTCCGTTAGATGGACATGGGATTTGATGGTTACAACTCCGAACCAAGATGTGTTCATGCACTATTATCATCACCTACAAGATTTATTGGTCCAAAAACAGGGTACTTACCCATTAATACATTTTTTTTATTATTATTATTTAATAAATAACTACTCGAATTGTTTTCTCACTTTATTAATTCTTTGTTTTCTCGGATGTTTTGTGGTATTTTAGTAATCGGTCGCAACATTACGACCGCATGTTTGTGTCGTACATTACGATCATTATCGCACTTGCCGGACAACAACATGTAGAGTTGAGAGTCAACACGCGTTGTTGAAGTTATACTTAGGCTCCACACGGTCCGGCTTAGACACGTTGTTGTGTTCGGTCGACAAGATTATAGCTGCGCAAGAAACTGCGATACGAGACTCTTTGAATACAAGCAAAATCAAGCGCATTCGTGTAGGGCAACACTATTTAACAATTGCGGTATAATGTTTCAATAGATGCTTTACTACTCATACTCGCGAGAAAGTAAGCGGGATGTGGACCCACATGATGTGGTCATCGGTTGCGGTTAGTTTATGGTTTACCATGCTATCACGAATCAGTATTACCTCGATTCACTGATCATTACGTGTCTTCCGCCAGAGATGGTCGAAGCAGCACAACTATTGTCCCGTTGTGATTCTTCGTGTGGGGAAGACCGAAGCCGCTCACTCGTTCACGCGGTTACGGATGGCTCACCACTCCGGTCACTCACCCACAATGGAGATGGTTCGAAATGACTTGGCGGGGGATGGGCGCATATGTTTCTTGAGCGACGAGCATGTTTAAAGGGCGTGAAAACGATTCGATTTATATTGTAAATGACAAAACATGTATAGGCGATTCGCGGTTTATATTGTAAAAGACAAAACATGTATGAGGCGATTCGATTTATATTGTAAGCGACAAAACATGTATAGGCGATTACGGATTCGATTTATAGTAACGACTCATCATCTTTTGTTACGATTTATGCTCCTGCTCGGTTCTTCCTCATCTTTTATTACGTGAATCGGATGACATTGATGGAGGACATTCATTGTGTCAACAACACACCCGCTCGTGTTGAGAGTCCAGGTTATGTGCCTTATTCTCCATCTTATGTGCCTCCTCTCCGCTATATCTCCAAATGCATTTGAGGAGAATTTTATACACCGTCCTCCGATTATGTGCCTTCTTCTCCATCTTATGCGCGGAGATTGCCGGATTGAGGAGACGCATTTGAGTTAGAGTTTCGTGTGGGACGGATGGCGACATCATTGGGCGACTACGCCTCGGGCGTGATTGATCTTAGTTTCTAGTTATATTGTGATTTTGTGAACCATGTATCAACTATTAATCTATAACAAGATTGGTTATTTATGTATTGAAGCTTCTATTTTGTGAACCATGATATTCTTGATTTATGTTGTGAATAATTATCTTGATAAGGTTTTAAAAGGTACCATTTTGAGGGTCGTTTAAGTCCTTATTTGATCACTTTGTATCCGTTATTGCTTAATATCGTTCCTTTTCACTTTTTAGGTCTCGTGAAGGCAAAATCTTTGGAATGACACTTATTTGGACAAAAGGCGAATATATGAAGAAAATGGCCAAAGTCGAAATCGAGACACTCACATTCTTTGAAAGTAGAAAGGCGGCGTCGGTGCTATTAGCGGCCGTCCCAAAATTATGTGACGGGCGGAACCCAAAACTCGTATTTTCAAGAGGCGGCGTATAGTTGTGAAAAGAGTAGGCCGTCGCTACTCGAACGCCCTAGATGCAATCCAGACGACGTCGAAAGGCGAAGAGGACGGCGTCACGGACATAAGGTGGCCGCCGTCGCCAAGGTTAACGTGGCCAGCGAAACCCTAATGGCGGCGACACGGCGGCGTCACTAAACAAAAGGTGGCCGTCGCAATTGTAATCTTATATATAGAATCCGAATTTTTCGGTCTTTGTGTGGAGAGTCTTTGGGTAAAACCTAAAACCGAACCTAAGGTGTCTTATACGATATTTAGGGTTTTAAACCCTATCTTACACCAAGATAAGTCTTTACTTCATTAATTCAATTATGTCTTTGATTATTTGTGTGTATGCTTGCATGTTTACCATGTCCATTAATTTATTTGTGTGTTTGCTTAGGAAGTATGAAACTTAATTATTAAATATTGATTGGTTGTTTCTTATCTTAGTTGATTAATGATCTAGTAATGCGATAGGTCATTCGTTGTGTGTAAATGCTTGATTCATCTTTGTGAACCTTAGGTATAATTACAGAGTAATTGTAGGCTAAACCATCCAAAGAGCGCCTTAGAGTAGGAGTCTATAATCTCTAGTGGGTTTGTAGACAAGACCCTTTGGTAAGTTCGAAGAGTTAGGGAGAAACGCATACCCTACAACTTTAGACACACAACGCGACTAGGAATAAGGCGTGACACTCAACCATCGATAGGAGATAATTAAGGAGTAATACAAACTAAGTAAACACATCTTTAAACTATCATACGAGCACACATTAATTAGACATAGACTCCCACAACCTTAGTTTAGATAATTAGATAATAGTAGAGTAATCGGTGAAATACCAAATTTCAAATCAATACCCGAGATTCGTACCTTTCCATTTTCATAAAATATAAAAGATAAAAATAATCTTCCTCGACCTTAACCTTAGCGTAGTAACTCCCTACTAGCATTCCTATTCCCCAGAGAACGATATCAATACCGTAGCTTACCCTAATTACTACACTACAGCGATTAGGTTCACTGCCTAGGGTGTTATAAAACTTGCTCGAAGAAAAGGAAGTTCCTTTGACCCCGAGCGGCGTGTAGCGTTATCAAGTTTTGGCGCGTGCTGGGAATAGAATAGCTAGTTAGTAGTCCACCTCGTTTAGGTTTCTTTGCTGATTCCTATCAAGTAGCGTTTTCTCATTTTTAGATTTCTCTTGTCTATCCTCTTCTTCGTGACCTTTGTTCGTAACCTCATCACTTTTCATCATGGAAGGTGATAACCCGCTACCATTCATCAACCCACCACCAATGACCGCCAAGAGCCCGTACTCTTGGTGAATACTCGAGACCAAGCCACCTAGGCTATAGGAACACCATTGAGCTTCCCGACCAAGCCCAAACTATGGCCTGCGATCCGACACCATCCGGTTGGTGCAAAGCGGATGTGCATTCCATGGACTTCGTTCCAAGATCCAAATCGACATCTGAGGGATTTCTCAAAATCGTCGATTCCATCGACCTTGATGCTACTACTCGGGAGACCAGCGCTGCGTCTCTTCCAATTCTCTCTACGACCAAGCTAGTAATTGGCTTGAGCGACTTCCATGGCTCCATCTCGAGTTGGGATGATCTTACTTCTCGCTTCCTTACTCAATTTTTCCCACCGGGAGAACCACTAAGCTTAAGCGAGACATCTTGACATTCCAAAGACTCAAGGTGAGTCTCTTTACAAAGCATGGACTCGATTTGAGGAATTACTCGTGAACTTCCACACCATGGCATTGATCTTTGGCTTCAAATCCAATCTTCTATGATCATACCGATTTCATCACTCGACGATCCATTGATCGGTGCCGGTGGAAGACTCGGCGACTTTAATGCGAGCAATCATGGGATATCATAGAGGGCTCACGATCAAAGCTACGAAGATTGGGTGAATCTCCAAACTCCGATTAACGTGGTTAATGCCATATCCACTCCTCACAGATCCTCCGATACACTAGAAGAGCAATTGAGTGCCATCGAGAGAGAATTGATTATCGATGGAAAGGCAAAAAGAGCACTGTACAAATTCCTCAAGAGATCGTCAAATCCGCCCACTCCACCAACCGCTCCACACCCTTTCGGAATCCCAGTCGCGAGCAAAACCCAAGTTCCATGGCGCTTCCGTTCTACTTCCCAATACCACTTTCACCAAGCTTCAGGATCAAATGAGGAGTACATGGCGGCTCATACTGAGAGATTAGCAGGTTGAAGAGAGGTTTATAGGCGAGAGAGAAATGCAAGCAAAATGAAAGAAATGATGGATTTGGTAATTGAATTTACCAAAACAAAGGCTCCAGAAAGTGCTCGTGAAGCAATGATTGCCCTCCCACTTCATTTATAAACGCCGTTTCCATCATGCACGAGAATGCAAGAGGTTGAGATGTGGAATCTTGAGGAAAACACGAAGGATGAGTCCATGCCTAATGATGAACACGAGACCATTGAGTACTACCTTGGCCTTGAAATTAACAAGAAAACCATTGCAAACCAAGTAAACAACTTTAGGTACAATGAAGTTCTTAGGAAGCACTTGAAGGAAAAATGACGGAAGAAGAATCGACGCTTTACCTATGGAACCTCTGTATGAGTTGGTTATAAAAACCGTTAACAAGAAAACGAAACACCACGAGAATTTCGTGATACCGGTTAATGTCGGTGACATGGACAATATAAATGCCTTGGCGATCAAGGGACCGATGTGAACATAATGCCATTGTCAATCTATAATAGGTTAACTAATGAGAAACCGGCAAAATCGACCTTAGACTTTCCTTAGCTAATCATACTTATGTCCACCCCGTAGGAATCATTGATGTTCTAATTGAGGTGGCTAACATCGTTTATCCGGTGGTTCGTGATCATTGATGTTGAGGAAGATAAAACGCCCTCATTCTTGGGACACCGTTCTCGCCACCGCCAAGGCAACCATTAAATGCGGAGAAGGCATCATGATACTCAGCGGGAAGAAGTGCGCTAGGATACCCATCGTCCCAAGATATCCTCTTAAGATCATGGAAATGATTACGGGTGGAAATCGAAAAGCCGGATAACAATGTTAAGAAGAAGAAGAATGACGGGAAAAAGGGCTTAGAGACTTTATGGTTCAAGGATTGTATCGACATTGTGGAAACCCGATAAAAGTTAAAAGCAATCCGCTCATTACCTAAGGTACAAAGGACCTAAGGAATTTCTAAAGGGAGAAAAGTGCTCTTGTATAGATCTCGGATAAGGGCATTACGAGGAAGAAACAAACCAAGATGGTTTGGGCCTTTCCTGATTAAGGAGACCAATTTAAAAGATAAAACCGTCGCCATAATTGACGGTGTTGGCAAGGAATCCACAGTGAGCATACGGCGTCTACACCTTTCGATGAAGGAAAACAAAGAGTCAAGAGGCGGTGGTGAGGAAGCGTGGGAGCACGACTACGAGTCTAGCTACAAGACTCTTTAATAAAGAAAAGCGCTTCGTGGGAGGCAACCCATGCTTAATTGTTTGCTTGTTAGTGTCATATATATTTTATTAATTGTTTATCCTCATTTTTAAATTTGTAAAATGCTTTATTTTGTTTTTAACCGTCTTAATTGCATATAAAGGTATTTTACATAAGGGATAAGTGTAGGGAGGATTACACACGTTTTCAAAAGAAACGTAAACATGAGAATAACAATTAATTAAAAGATATTTATGTTTGTTTGTTCGAGTCAAATGCTTGTATCGAGTCATAATGGATGTTTTTGCGAAATTTTCCGATTCTAAAGATGTAAATTTTCGAATTTTTCCGGATAATCGCAGACCGGTTTTGTCGGGATAACTTTGACGCGGTCGAGATTGCAACTGGCGTCGTCAGAAGGAGTAAAAACATCGATTACTTTTCTCGTTTTACGAGCTACTTATAAATTTTGGAATTTTCGGGTCTTAATTTTCTTAGAAATTCAGTAAACATCCATTCCACAAGCATTATATCCTAGTCGTAAATCGTCTTATATATATTATTACCGCCGATTTTACGCGAAGGTTTCGTTTGTTTTCTTCAAGTGTGCGGGTTTAGTTTGTCAAGAAGAAGTTACATAAGATTGGAAGGAGCTTTTCACGCATAATTCTTCTTAAAAAGAATTTAACCCCACCACTTTACACGGATCCTACCGAGCTAATCGGGGGTATTAGTTTCTTTCGTTTTTAATTACCTTCTTTTATCATAACTTTGATACTTTCGGGAACATTGGGGACAATGTTCGGTTTAAATGTAGGGAGGAAAATAAAGCGGAACTTTGAAACTATGCTTATCCTGACTATTTGCTTTGTCTAATTGCATTTGTGTAATAAACCATGAGAAAATGTCGGTTAGGGTAATTTTGGCACCAAATTTAAAATTTTCATGACATATAGGAGTGGGCCATTAGTTTTAACAAAAGCGTCTCACGGATAGGAAGTTGCATGACTAGCACAAAAACCCTTACCACCCAAATTCCACCCAAAATGTGAGGATCGCCTTAGATTAGTAGGAATTAAAAGCATTCATCTTTAATGCTTGAGTGTGAACCGGTAGTATATTAGATTCTAGAACTTGTTTTGTGATGCATTCCGAGATCGCAAGTGAGGCTACACTTGTGTAGTTAGGAATAACTAAATGATAAGAGGCATTAGGATAACCCTTGTTTGATACACCGTAATATAATTACTTCTTCCACTTGGGTTGAATAATTCCCCATACCCTGCGTTGTACTCATTTTAGTACACGATACCCCTAGTTAACCCTCGAGCCTATCCTTTTCGCGGTTCTCGTGATGTTTCGGTTTTCCGAATATCAATGAAGAGCATTGTTTACACCCCCCCCAATATACACCCAAATCGCTTTAGCCTACCCCTTATGCACTCACTTTTAGTGCAATTGTTTGTTATCACCCAAAACCCTTAGTTCAATTATCTGGTTGCTTGCATGAGTTGCTAAGTCGAGTCATATCCTTTGTATCTGTTTTGGGATGATTGGGATTCATGGGAAAAGTTAAAGTTTATGAAATGACGGAAGGAGCGTTAAATTCAAATTCCTTTGTTTGCGTAATAATGTACCCCAAGTGTTTTGATCTTTTCAATTCGGGTCAAATTAGTGTTAGAATAATAAAACTCAAGTGTAGGGATATGCCTGTAAATCCCTAGTATTTTGATGTTATCATAGAGGATGGTAGAGTAAAAGTGTATGATTAAAAAAAAAAAAAAAAATCGAAAAAAAGAAAAAAATGAGGAAAAAAAAAAAAAAAAAAAAAAAAAAAAACATCTGGCTACCATCCTACATCTATCCTTTAAATTTATGTTTGTTTATTTCGGTTATCTAGAGTTTAGAGTGTCGAGTCTTGGCTTAGCAACGCCATTCTTCATATGCATTTAACATAGAGATTTTTGACTTACCACCACTAAATAGCCTATCCCACCAAACCCTTATTTCCTACCGTAAGCCTAACGTTACAACCCTTTAAAGACCTCTTTGATAGTCTTTCCTAGGTGCTTACGCGATGGAGGTTTGATCTATTCTCAAGCCTATGGTAATCTATGTACTAGGACGGTTAATGAGTGTTTATCTTCCATTTCCTATATTGTTATATTTCATATATACACCCGAGAGATGTGAGTATCCAAACACCCCATGTGAGGTGCTAGTATGTAATTCCGTGCTTGTTATGACTTTCTTGGGCTTATATGTGTTGTGGACCGTTTTGAATTAATGCTTCATGACCCCAACTTATAAATTAATTGGCTAAAAGCACATTTGCTTGAGGACAAGCAAATAACAAGTGTAGGGATATTTGATAAGGTTTTAAAGGTACCATTTTGAGGGTCGTTTAAGTCCTTATTTGATCACTTTGTATCCGTTATTGCTTAATATCGTTCCTTTTCACTTTTTAGGTCTCGTGAAGGCAAAATCTTTGGAATGGCACTTATTTGGACGAAAAGCGCGAATATATGAAGAAAATGGCCAAAGTCGAAATCGAGACACTCACGATTCTTTGAAAGTAGAAGCGACGGCGTCGGTGCTATTGCGCCCGTCCCAAAATTATTGTGACGGGCCGAACCCAAAACTCGTATTTTCAAGAGGCGGCGTCTAGTTGTGAAAGAGTAGTGCCGCTACTCGACGGCCTAGATGCAATCCGAGGCGACGTCGAAGTGAAGAGGGCGTCGCGGACATAAGGTGGCGCCGTCGCAAGGTTAACGCGCCAAGACGAAACCACAATGGCGGCGACACGGCTGCGTCACTAAACAAAAGGTGGCGCCGTCGCAATTGTAATCTTATATATAGAATCCGATTTTTCGGTCTTTGTGTGGAGAGTCTTTGGGTAAAAACCTAAAACCGAACCTAAGGTGTCTTATACAAGATTTTAGGGTTTTAAACCCTATCTTACACCAAGATAAGTCTTTACTTCATTAATTCAATTATGTCTTTGATTATTTGTGTGTATGCTTGCATGTTTACCATGTCCGCTAATTTATTTGTGTGTTTGCTTAGGAAGTATGAAACTTAATTATTAAATATTGATTGGTTGTTTCTTATCTTAGTTGATTAATGATCTAGTAATGCGATGGGTCATTAGTTGTGTATTAATGCTTGATTCATCTTTGTGAACCTTAGAGTATAATTACCGAGTAATTGTAGGCTAAACCATCAAAGCGCCTTAGAGTAGGAGTCTATAATCTCTAGTGGGTTTGTAGACAAGACCCTTTGTAAGTTCGAAGAGTTGGGAGAAACGCATACCCTACAACTTTAGACACACAACGCAACTAGGAATAAGGCGTGACACTCAACCATCAATAGGAGATAATTAAGGAGTAATACAAACTAAGTAAACACATCTTTAAACTATCATCGAGCACACATTAATTAGACATAGACTCCACAACCTTAGTTTAGATAATTAGATAATAGTAGAGTAATCGGTGAAATACCAACCCCAAATCTAATACCCGAGATTCGTACCTTTCCATTTTTCATAAAATATAAAAGATAAAAATAATCTTCCTCAACCTTAACCTTAGCGTAGTAACTCCCTACTAGCATTCCTATTCCCCAGAGAGCGATATCAATACCCGTGGCTTACCCTAATTACTACACTACAACGATTAGGTTCAACGCTTGCTGGGGTGTTATAAAACTTGCTCGAAGAAAAGGAAGTTCCTTTGACCCGAGCAGCGCGTGTAAGCGTTATCATATACAAATTCTTTTGGCCAGATGCAACAAGAAATTCCTTTCTAGTGTCGTTGTCGACGTGGATTTATAATTGAAAGAACATCCCAAAAGCCCAAAACTTGTGATCTGAAGTATTATGCATGTCCTTTGTCAAAGGTAAATAATTAAACGTTTGCTTATTTACCTAAATATATCAATAACTTGTTTGTTAAGAATACATTTCTTATAATTGTTTCATCATGTAACAACCAGGGACTGAAGACTATGGGTGTCGATACTTTATGTGGAAAGAAGTATTTCAACAAAAGTACTTTGATCAAGCCTCTTCTTCAACGCAGTGCTCAAACTGTGAAACTAAAGATAAGACGATCAACATGCTATTGGCTCAAAACAATATGTTGAAGGCAAGAATAAAGACGTTGGAGGCATCACTGGAATTGGCAAGAAATCCAGTTGATCACGCATGTCAGTCGAGTGGAATACTCTATGAGCTTATATATGACATTAATAATCTTCATGTGGAGTAGATTTCGTTGTAATAGTAGTAGCATTTGTTGTTGTATTTGTTTAATGTTTTAATGTTTTAACGTAAAAACACTACACAAATAAATATACTCTACATATAAAAACACTACACAAATAAATACACTTTTACATATAAAACACTACACAAATAAATACACACTATATATATTAAAACACTACAGTACACAAATAAATATTAAAACACTAAAAAAAAAGTTAAATGATTGGGCCAATGATTGGGCGTGGACCCCACCCTATGGGGTGCATGGGAAGGATTTAATGGGGTGTTGGTGTAGATTGTCCCTTTAAAAATCTTCTCTAATGCTAAAAAAGTCTTTCAAAAGCTTTTTTACGTACCTCATTCGGGTCATTTAATGCTTCAATTAATGTGAATGGTTTGGCTAATTTTATGTCAAACGATTGATATATACCAAGTCATTGTTAGGAGTCTTGTGGCATGTGAGGGGCATAAATGGGATTTATATCACATTTGTGAGTTGCACATGTATTGTTCTCCACAATACTCCTAACTAACTTTCCTTCCAAAACTACCTTTAAATAGTCATTAGCTTTCATTATTTCATTTCAGTTTTAGAATTGTAATTCCTTTCTCTCTCAATACTCACTTGTAACCAACCATTGTAACAAACCATCATTGATAATCCAATTAAGCTTTTCACTATAACAATTCTTTAATCTTGTTTGTCGAGTTAATTGTGAATCCATTAACGGATCTTAAGTGATCCCTAGTGGTGTGTATCGGTGGTATCGAGACTTTTCTGGTGAAGTCTCATTGAAACAATTCAAGATCCATAGTTCAAGATTACATTGAGTTTTCCCGCCAAATTCATTATTCAAGATTCATTCATAATTCAAGAAAGATCACAAAACAATGGCGCCATCAACAAGAACAACTGGTACCGATGGTGGGAAAACAATGATGATAACACAAGAAGATATGTGGATGAAGCATTGAATGGGTTCGATAAACAATGGAGCGGATGATGAGTCAACTCCGGATGATGAGTCGAATCGGTTGGTGAATAGGGACCAAGTCAAAACCGATACAATAGGATGACTAAAGTGGAGTTTCCTAAGTTTTCGAGGATGATGTAAGAGGTGGATCTTTAGGTGTGGCGGTTCTTTGCAATTGATAGCATTCAAATGATCGGGGTGAGGTTAATTTACTTCACTTGTTTGATAAAGCACTTATTTGGCATAGATGCTTTATTAGATTGCATGGGGAATTGGTTTCTTGGATTGTTTATAGAGATGCTATCATTCAAAGATTTGGAACCGTGTTTGATGATCAATGTCCGAACTAAAGAATGTTAAATATGAAACTAATGCAAAGAATATCAAGATGTGTTTGATACTTTGCTAAGTAGAGTAGACATCGATGAAGGACATGCAATCGGTTTCTATCTTGGGGTTTACCAACCGAGTTGGAAATGGGGTTAGAATGTTTAAACCAACAACCTTGGTGATGCTTATTCTTTAACCAATCTTGAGAGGCTACTTTAAATGCTATTAAGAAAAGAATAGATCGCATATGAGTAGTAATATGGGAATGGAAATAGAATGAATGTTGCGGCGGGGAACTAGTAATAGCAAACCTTTGTTAGCTTTACCTACAAAGAACCAATGGGTGGAGGAGAGACCAAACAATTCAAAAGGTGGACAAAATAGGAAGCAGTTGACTCGGAAGAATATGAGGAAAAAGAGCTAAAAACCTCTGTTTCTATTGTGATCAGAAATTTGCTCCAGGACATAAGTGTGCAGGACAATTGTATACTATTGTGATTACTGGAGAAGAGGAAGAAGAGGAGGAAGAATTTGTAGATGCAGATGATTCTTTGGTAGAAAATGTGTTAGATGAGGTGGTGCCACAAATCTTTCTAAATGCTCTATCTGGTGTAAGTTCTTATCAAACTATAAGGGTGATTGGTTTAGTAGCCAATGGACATGAATTGCATATTTTGGTAGATTCAAGGTCAACTCACAATTAGCAAAGAGGTTGGGGTGTGATATTAGAAAAACTTGTCCTATGTCTGTTTCAGTTGCTGGAGGAAAGAATTTGATGACTGTAAGTGTATGTAAAGGGTTTAAGTGGATGCTTAAGGGGGAGACCTTTGTTTCAGATGCAATGTTGTTACCACCTGGAGGGTGTGATATGGTATTGGGTATCCAATGGTTATCTACCTTGGGGAATATGATGTGCAATTTTAAAGAATTGAGGATGGAGTTTTTGTACAATGGTAGGAAGGTATGTTTGAGGGGCACTAACAAGACTGTGGCACATTGGTTAGAAGGAAAAAAGCAAGTTAATAAGATGGAAGTTAGGAAACAGGCTGAACTAATGATGTTAAGTGTGTATCCCAACACTGGTTTAACCTTGAATGCAGCCAATAGGGTGGATCAGTGTGAAGAAAAGTTGGACAAAAGGATTCAACAAGTAATTGACACTTATGCTGATGTGTTTGAAGTCCCAAAAGCTTTACCCCCAACAAGATCTCATGACCACAAAATTCCTTTATATCCATGAACACAACCTATCAATATCGGACCCTATAGACACCCACCAATGCGAGAAGGATGCCATAAAGCCACAGTTAAAGAAATCTTTGGAATCAGATTCATTAAACACAATCAAAGTTCTTTTGCATCACCGGTGGTAATGGTTAAGAAGGATAATACACGGAGGATGTGTATAGATTACGAGCGCTTAAACAAAAGTACCATTAAAGACAAGTTCCCAATTCCCATTATTGAATAGCTAATTGATGAATTGCATGGCTCAACAATGTTTTCTAAGTTGGATTTGAGATCTGGTTATCATCAAATCAGAATGAGTGAAGATGATGTAGCAAAGACAGCTTTTAAAACTCATGAAGGACATTATGAGTTTGTAGTCATGCCATTTGGACTAACAAATGCACCATCTACCTTCCAATCTTTAATGAATGAAGTATTCAGGGCATTCTTAAGGAAGTTCACATTGGTGTTTTTTGATAACATTCTGGTCTATAGTAAGTGCTTGTCAGATCATGTACAACACCTCACTGATGTCCTATCAACCATGAGAACTCACAGTTTGTAGGCTAAGAAAAGTAAGTGTGTGTTTGGGACATCTCATGTGGAATATCTGGGTCATGTAATATCAGCAGAGGGGGTAGCTACAAATCCAGCTAAAATTCAAGCAATGCAGTCCTGGCCTGTTCCAACTACAGTGAAGCAACTTAGAGGGTTCCTTGGGTTGACTGGGTATTACAGGAGATTTATCAAGGACTTTGCCACTGTTAGTAGACCTCTTACTCAGTTACTTAAGAAAAATTCTTTTAAATGGAATGCAGATGCTCAAAAGACCTTCATTAAGCTCAAACAAGCCATGGTTCAAGCTCCTGTGTTAGCCTTACCAAACTTTGAACAGACATTCATAGTAGAGACTGATGCATCTGGGGTAGGAATAGGAGCGGTCTTGCAATAAAATGGCCATCCTATAGCATTTTGAGTAAGACATTATCAACTAAACATCAAGGTCCGTCTACTTATGAAAAGAGTTTTTAATTTGCTTTGTTGGCTCTAGAAGTGGAGAGTTACCTTTTGGATAGACACTTTGTGATAAAAGCGATCATTACACCTTAAGTACTTATTGGACCAAAGGATCACTACACCATTTCAAATGAAGTGGCTTCCTAAACTAATGGGATTTGATTATGAGTTGAATTACAAGAAGGGGCAAACAATGTAGTGGGCGATGCACTATCAAGAATGCAAGGTGAAAGTGAACTCTTTAGTATGCACACTCTGCATCTCTGAGAGTTGATTCAAAAGGTGAAAGACAGTTGGGTCAATGATGAGCATTTACAGGCTATAATGGATACACTTGCAAAGGGTGAAGAGAAGAAACACTACTCATTTCATAATGGTCTCTTATTAAGGAAGGGTAAACTAGTAGTTGGGGCAGATGAGTTACTAAGAAGAGAATTGTTGCAAAACTTCCATAGTGGTGCTGTTGGAGGACATTCTGGGGTCAAGGTTACTAGCCATAAAATTTGTGCAGTGCTCTATTGGAAGGGTCTAAGGAAACCGGTCAAGAAATGGGTACAAGAATGTTTGGTATGCCAAAGGTATAAACCTGATCTCTCTTCTTATCCTGGGTTGTTGCAGCCATTACCTATTCCTCAAACTGTATGGTCTAGCATTTCTATGGATTTCATAGAAAGTCTTCCTAAGTCCCAAGGTTATACTATTATATTGGTGGTGGTGGATAGGTTAACTAAGTATGCTCATTTCATTCCTCTTGCACACCCCTTTAATGCTCTACAAGTGGCCCAAGTTTTCCTAGACTCAGTTTGCAAGTTACATGGTGTTCCTGAATCAATTGTGTCAGATAGAGACAAGGTGTTCCTTAGTACTTTTTGGAAAGAATTGTTTAAACTGCTGCAGTTAAGTTACTATTGTCCACTTCTTACCACCCATGCATGATGGACAAATGTGGTTGTTAATAGATGTTTGGAAGGTTACCTAAGGTGTATGGCGGGGAGCACCCAAAGGAATGGTCAAAATGGCTATCTTTAGCGAGTTGTGGTACAATTCCAACTACCATTCGCCATACACACTACACCCTTTGAAGCCTTATATGGTCAACCACCACCAAGACATGTTCCATATATGAGTGGGTTCGATGGGTTGATCTTTGTGGATAGGTCTTTGAGTGCAAGAGAAAAGGCTATTCAGATGTTGAAGTTTCATTTAGAAAGGTCTCAACATAGAATGAAGCAGCAAGCAGATAAAAATAGGACTGAAAGAGAATTTGTGGTGGGAGATTGGGTACTTTTGAAGCTACAACCACATAGACAAGTCTCCATAAGACAAGGGAAGCAGAATAAATTCTCTCCTAAGTTCTTTGGTCCATTTCAAGTAGTGGCTAAGATTGGGCAAGTGGCATATCAGTTGGACCTTCCTTCACTCTCAAGTTCATGATGTCTTCCATGTCTCACGACTTAAGAAGTGTAAAGGAGATCATAGTACCAATTGTTACAACAATGCTTCCACAAATGGATAAAGAAGGACAAATTGAAGTAGAACCACAAGCTATTCTTGAAAGGAAGATTGTGAAGAAGAAAATGCGATGCAGTTTATGGACTTGTACAATGGAGCAACAAAGGACCTCAAGATGCAACATGGGAGTCTGTTAGAAGATTTGTACAAGAGGTTTCTGATTTTGATTCTTGAGACAAGAATCATTTAAGGAGGATAGATTTTCCCTTTAAAAATCTTCTCTAATGCTAAAAAAGTCTTTCAAAAGCTTTTTTATGTTCCTCATTCGGGTCATTTAATGCTTCAATTAATGTGAATGGTTTGGCTAATTTTATGTCAAACGATTGATATATACCAAGTCATTGTTAGGAGTCTTGTGGCATGTGAGGGGCATAAATGGGATTTATATCACATTTGTGAGTTGCACATGTATTGTTCTCCACAATACTCCTAACTAACTTTCCTTCCAAAACTACCTTTAAATAGTCATTAGCTTTCATTCTTTCATTTCAGTTTTAGAATTGTAATTCCTTTCTCTCTCAATACTCACTTGTAACCAACCATTGTAACAAACCATCATTGATAATCCAATTAAGCTTTCGACTATAACAATTCTTTAATCTTGTTTGTCCAAGCTAATTGTGAATCCATTAACGGATCTTAAGTGATCCCTAGTGGTGTGTATCAGTCATTTTACAATATAAGTCTTTGGTAAAGTTTTTGTTGCAATTCATCAAGTCATCCAAAAAACTTATCAAATAATGAAAAGTCTTTTGTAAAGTCATGCATTGCAGTTGTGAGTTTGGGTAGGGACTAGAGACCGGGTATCGTGTAAATGGAAATCAAAATTAAAAAACCAAACTTACTAGTAATTACTAGTATATCAAAAGTTAATTAAGTGGTTCGTGTTATCTTCATTCACGTTATCTTCGGTAGCATCTTGCTAGATGTATCATCAAACATTTCTTACGCCATTTTGGGTTGAACGAAGAGATTCGACTACATTTGCCTTTCGAAGCCCTACCTAAACAAGTATTACATTTAATTATACCTAAAAACGTAAAGTAAGGGCATCAATTATACGAGGTTTATGAAAAGCTCTTAAACTTATGAAAAGATTTATCTTTTGTTTCAACTATAATGAGCTTATGGTTTAAATATATGTGGCATGAAAAAGTCTAAATTATAGACTTTTTCATAATTTAATGCATGTGTGTTATAGTTGAACATTTGATATCTTTTGATATAATTTTAAAAAATTTATACATATAATAGATTCATAATATCAAAAAATTTATAAGTTGATTATTTAACATGTTATAAACGTATTTAAAAGCTTTATCCTTATAAATGCTCTAACTACTAGTCTTGTATTACCCTTTACTAAAGTCACATAAATGCGATAGAAATGTCATAAATACATTTTTATGGATAATGTGGTTATATATTTGAACCGTCATACCCAAAAATAATAATAATAATGTGATTATGGTTAGGCTTTAGACATTTTTGTATCCAAGATTTTATTATTTTTTATTTTATTATTATTATTTTTTTTTTATAAAAAATTAACACTTAATAGTTGCAACTACATTTATTTACCAATAATATTAACTAAATAAAAAAACGATAGCTTGTAGTTAAACGAACATCTAACAATTTTACAACTATCAGCCTACAACTTACCCTTACAACCATTTTTGCTACACATACTCAAATGTTTGATAAATTTTCGTAACTAAATATTTTGAAAAATAATGTGAATAATACTTGTTTTTGGTTAAAAGGTTGTTATGGTAAATTTATTAGTTAAAAAATCAGTTAACTCATAGGATGTGAGTGAATCTCACATCTCAGACCATTATATAAACGAAAAACAAACTCACCATTAGTGTTTCAAAATAAAATTATCATAAGAATAATAAAACCAAACTTATAAAAAACTATTAGATAAACTACTTACATTTAGTATAACAACAAACCCTTATATGAGGCGCGTCAAATAACGCTAATTGCACTTCCGTTGAATCTTCACACTAATCATCATCATATGAGTTATAATTATAATCATCTTTCTCACGCTCGTACATGCTCTTCCTCCCGGTTTCACCAGCACTTTTCGAGGAGTTTGTACCCTTAGCACTTTCCAATGCCATAAATTTCACTTTTTCATTATAATCCTCTTCCACATCATTCTCGCTATCATTATTCTCATTATCCAAATTAACAACTTTACTATTACCAAGATTCTCATTGTCACCATTTGATTTATCATTAGGAGTAACCCCAACATCCTTTTTAACCATATTAAGAACATCAAACGGGGTTTGAAATCGCAATTTCGTACCACTTGAACCTAACCACATCACCCATAGGATTCGAATCAGACTTCGTGTCTTTCGTTTTGGTATGTTTATTATCCGTCCTTTTTGTAGTCGTATTTTGAACAGGTCTGTAAGGCTGGTCGCAATCGTGTAGTTTAAATCGGTTGGGCACCGAAAAAAAGGGACCACGACCGATGTTAACATCGGTCAAGTGGGTTGTGGACATCGAGCAGGACATCGGTCGTCCTAAGGAAAAACGCAATATCGGGCAAAAAAGCAACCGATTTCCAAACGTTAACATTTACACTTTATTCCATTTCGACCGTTGCATTAAAAAAAAAAAAAACCTTTTATTTTTAACTTTACCACTCTATAAATACTAACTCAAAACATTTCTAAAACACACAATTTCAATCAACCATTCTAACGAAATACCCACGAAACACAATCCTTAATATGTCGTCATTCGAGCATTTATTCGGTTCTTCTTCGTCTTCCAACGATGAAGAAGTTTTTAGTGAGTTTGTTGAGTTTGCGGATTTTTCTTGGAAGGCTTACAAAGCATCACGACCAAAAACCCGACGAAGGTACATCTGTTGGGATCATGAGGGTGCTCATAATCGTTTAGTGGCGGCATACTTCCGAAAACCCTCGGTTCGGCGCAAGAACATTAAAATTGGTTCCGTATGAGCCAAGAGCTATTCACGTAAATTGTTCGAGATAGCCGATCACTCTACTTATTTTCGACAAACTCTTGATGCTTGGGGCGTACCTAGTATTAGCCCATTGGTCAGTGTCTGCGGCCATTCGTCGATTGGGATCGCGGTAGTTCGATTCTCTTGACGAGTCGGCACTCGGTGCATCCACATCCCGTGAATGTCTTCGTAAGTTTTGCGAGGTTATCATGGAGTTATATGGTCGTGAGTATTTGTGAAAGCCCACGTATTCGACCTTGAAAGAATATATGCTCATCACGAGCATAAGCATGGCTTTCTTGGGATGATGGGAAGCATTGATTGTACAAGTTGGGAGTGGAGAATTGCCCGAATAGTGTGAGAGCTCAACATTGTAGGGGTGATCACGCCACATCCATTCATTTTGTTGGGCGGTCGCTTCCCAAGATTTATGGATTTGGCATGGCTTCTTTGGTGTCTCCGGAATGAATAACGGCGTAAGCGTTTCGTCGTTCACTTGCTTTCAATGATATCAAATCGGGAGAGCACCGGACCTTGAATTGAGAGCTAACGATGTTGCTTATAAAAGGGATATTATCTTCTTGATGGGATATATCCACGATGGTCCGATTCTTATGAAGTCTATTTCAAATCCTCCACGGTGATCGTAAAAGAATATTGTACAAGATGAGGCACGAAGCAAGGAAAGATGTGGAGCGGGCTTTTGGTGTGTTGAAGAAGAAGTGGAAAATCTTAAAGTTCGCCGAGGGTTTTATAAAAATGATATCCAAGATATTATGTATACATGTATCATATTACATAATATGATCGTCCGAAACAAGAATGAGCGATATGTCCTACATGGTTTGAAGATGAGGACACCAAGATCGTGATCACTTAAGAAACGCATGAAGAATCGTTGGTGGTTCTTCGGGGTAATTGACTCATCAACTCATCAAAACTTAAAATCGATTTGGTCGAACACGTTTGGAGAAATCGTCGACATCGTGTCGATGAAGTGAATCAAGTCGATAGTGGCGATGGCGAAGACGATGAAGAGTTTTGTAATGTTTTAACGTTATTTGAATAAGTTACGTAATGTTTATTTGAATTTAAGAATGTAATGTTTTATTTTATTTTAATGAATTTTAAATTTGTTGTTTAAAATGTTTGAATTAAAAAAAAAAAAAAAACTTGGGTTATCGATTGTGGCGTCCTGATCGTATGCCCTGGTTGGAGAAAAAAAGGCGGCGTGGCGATGGCGCAGGTTATCCAGGATCGCGATTGGGACCGGCCTAAACAAGACGAAACTTAGAACCAACTTGTAAACCTCTAACAACTTGCTTTTATCGCTTCTCATTTTTTCCACGTATTCACATCGAATACAATTCTCCTAGGACGTTGATCCAACAAATGTACAAAAAACCTTACAAGTTGAACATCGATAGGTGTAATGTGACATTGCCATTATATATTCATACTTTTCTTTTTCTTTTTTTCAAACAAGTTTTTTCCATGAATCGAAACAAATATCCAATGTTGTTATATTGACTCGGTAAACCTTGATAGATGACATGACGTAATAGTGTAGGTACATCTTAAACAGTCACACGGCACATTCTTTTTCAAATACTTATTATTTAGTGGGCCATGAAAAATAATCAGTATTGACTATTAGTGGAAGACTTTGATAAAACAAAAAAATATGAGTGGTAATCGGGTCGGGTTGATCAGGTTAGGTTCGGGTTGGGTTAATGTTGAGTCGATGTTAAAATTAACATATACGAATCCGATCTTATTTAGATCCGAGTTAGTCAATTCGGGTCTGGTCTACTCGGGTTTGAATCAACCCGAATATGAGTAAAATGATCATAAAATTGTCTATTTATTCAAGTACAGATAAATAATTTATAAAAAAATAATAAAATAAAAGGGTTAACCTAGTCGACTGGAACCCGAGTTAGAAAAAAATATTTAACTCAATACCCAACCATATTTAATATTCCGGTTATTCAGATTGACCCAAATAAATCGAATAAAATTATTGACCAGAGTAACCTGATTTAAAAAGTCTTAGTCGGATTCGGATCGGGTCCTGCTTAGTCCTTTTAACACCCTAATAAAAACCCAAAACATGGTCTTTATTAAATATGAAAAGGAAAAGTTGTAAAATGACGACATACCTTTTCTGATAGAGCAAGGCAAATTGAAAGAGACTTACTTGTGTTTAGACTTGAAATGGAATTTTGCTACATGAGCCCCCCTAAAGATTTAAATATTTTAGTGCAAGTTGGCACAAGCAAAGGAATGAGGACCATTACATATGCTCTATCCATTGTCCTACTAATACATATAACTTGCCGGCCACTACAGAAATCTAACATGTTTGCCTAAGTCCGCGCTACAAGTCGTTATAAACAAGCCTAGTTAGAGCCGAACTGCATCAAATCTTGATCCTAAGCAACTGCATCATGTTTTAAGACATGTATTTTCAGTGGTTTCCACTGATTTACGCGTGAACTAATCCTGTAAAAACTAAGAACTACCAAAACGACGCATAACAACCAAGTCTGGATGAGACAAACTAATACTTAACCACGACTTGGACTAAGTGAGGAGCTAAATCGGCTATATCATACCAAACTCTTCCTCTGCTGCGTTTACTAGACCTCATTATATTTAACGGGCTTCAGGCTGGCCAACTAGAATCCTAAACATTCAACATCCTTAAAATATATAGTAATACTAATAATAATTAGAGCTAAATAATAGGGATTAAATGTCAATCAAACTGATGGATATATTTCACTTAGAAGACAAACTACTTTTGGTAGCTAATGTGAACCACTTCATGGTGGTAGTGGAGGACTGCATGAATTCCCTTTCGGGGCCATATGAAGCAACATCTACGTAAATTACAACTTTATCATCATCATATCATAGTCGAGAATTCGTCAAAAATTGACTGTTCTGCATGTATCTCATGGACTAATGGTGCCAAATGATCAAGACCAGCAACTAAAGTTTAGAAAATTCCATTGACTCATTTTGGTTATTTTTCAAAAGTAAAATCCAGTTTTTAGTTTTTTACCAAGTTAGTTAGTTTTCAGTTTCTTGGAATCTGCTAGTGTTGACAATAAAAAGTCAAACATAGTTAAAGATTAGCTGTATTTATCTGAAGTTGTGAACAAGTAAGTGATATAAACAATGCAACATTGTGATTAAAAAAAAATATAAGACAAGTATGACTTGTTCATAAGCATTTATATCCATATACCCTCTTCATAAGGCAAACACTTTACAACTTATGAATCAACAAGAATATTGATTTTATTAAACAAAAAAAAGAGAAAATGAGTTCACCTTGTATCAAGGAAGTATCGAGAGCATGTCTACGACGTTGCTGCCCAACTCCATTTCTCGGGCTGCCTGATAAACGGAGTTCTGAACAAGTAAGTCCTTCCAAGTATGATTTCATTGCTGCAACGGCTTTTTCACTTCAGCCAAATGCTCAATACACTAACCATGAATCTCTACCTGACCTAAATGGGGCGTTTTGCAATATGAAAAAGGCTTATCCTAACTACGCTGAAACTGAACGAGCTGACCGAGTTCGTGATCAGGAATACTATCAGCTCTCTTTGTCGAATCATGTCTGTCTTGATTACATTGGTCATGGCCTATTTTCGTATTCACAACAATTGCATTCTAATGCGCCTTTTTTCAATATTATATACAAATCTGTGAATTTGTATACACAGATTACACATGGTGGTCAAGAACCCGAATTTGAATCTTTGATTAAAGAAAGAATCTTTAGGTTCATGAATGTTTCTTCAGATGATTACTCGTTAGTTTTTACAGCTAACCAATCATCTGCATTCAAAGTGTTGGCAGATTCTTACCCGTTTCATACGAATAGAAATCTCTTGACTGTTTATGATCACGAGAATGAACCCGTTGAAAAAATGATTGATAGTTGTAGAAAAAGATCCGGTAGGGTTGATTCAGCCGTGTTCTCGTGGCCTAACATGAGAATTCAGTCGAAAAGACTCAGGAAATCGATAATCAGTAAAAACAAGAAGAAAAGAAAAAAAAGAGGACTTTTTGTTTTCCCACTTCAGTCTAAGGTTACAGGGTCGAGATACTCGTATCTTTGGATGAGTTTGGCTCAAGAAAACGGGTGGCACGTTTGTCTTGATGCCAATGCATTAGGAGATAAGGACATGGAGACGTTGGGCCTTTCTCTTTTCCAACCCGATTTCCTCATTTGTTCGTTTTACAAGGTTTTTGGGGAGAACCCATCTGGATTTGGGTGTCTTTTTATAAAAAAGTCACGATCATCAGTGCTTAAGAACTCTGCTACGAGCATAGGAATGGTAAATATCGTTCGGGCTTCTAACCGGCCATTGTTCCTCCAACAATCAGGGAATATCGATAGTGGGAGAGAAAAAGACATAGGTCTGGCAAGCTTAAGCTCGACCTCGTCATCATCTTCCAATCATGAAACGTTTGAAATACAAGAAGTTAGTAAAATAAAAAGAAAAGAAGAAATTATCGTTTTCTGAAGTCTGGAAACTCGACAGGTCTCTTGACATTTCTGAATCAAGAAACAATGAAGCAAGCAGCAGCGGAGTCAGCTCAGATATCGAGTTTCGTGGATTGGATAATGCAGATTCATTAGGTTTGGTACTTATAAGCACCAGGGTGAGGTACTTAGTGAACTGGCTAGTGAATGCATTTGGTAGTCTTAAGCACCCTCATTCAGAAGACGGCGTTCCTTTGGTTAGGATATACGGGCCAAAAGTAAGGGTGGATCGCGGGCCTGTGGTGGCGTTCAATGTGTTTGATTGGAAAGGTGCAAAAGTTGAGCCAACGC
The DNA here is from genome assembly GCA_022545495.1 of Chrysanthemum lavandulifolium. Lineage (NCBI taxonomy): Eukaryota > Viridiplantae > Streptophyta > Magnoliopsida > Asterales > Asteraceae > Chrysanthemum > Chrysanthemum lavandulifolium. Next base: position 8,202,491 of record CM040246.1, on the reverse strand, counting down.
TTGTACAGAAGTTGGCAGACAGACACAATATTTCTTTAAGTTGTGCAACTTTAACACATGTTAGTTTTGTGGACAAGGCTAGTGAAGAAAAGGAAATATCGGTTGAGGTTAAAAGCATTGAGAAGGAAGCTCACAATAGCCCGATGACCAAAAAGAAAGAGAAGTTTGATCTAGGGATACCGGTGATCATGGCTACACTTGGGTACTTGACCAATTTTGAAGACGTTTACAGGGTGTGGACATTTGTTTCACGGTTCTTGGATGCAGATTTCGTGGAGAAAGAGAGATGGAGATATATGGCGCTTAATCAAACTACCGTCGAGGTGTAGCTTTAGTGTTAAAGATTTCATTCATTTTTGTGGTTGCCAAGTTTCAATTCATTTGTCAATAATAAATTCGTCAATATCAGTTACCATAAAATGTGCACTGTTCAATATCAGTTACCATAAAATGTGCACTGTTCTACATGAAGTAAATAAAAGCGACTCACATATGCGAGTACAAAATGTGATATAAACAGAAGTCACAACTTCGTCTAGATGCAAAACTAGCTTCTAGGTTCAAATTTAGTGGTTTTTTTAGCAAGTTTACCTACATATTCCTATGTGTGGATGCTAAGGTCATGCCGATCATTAAGAAGAAAAAAAAGTTTGTAATACTAGGTTTACAGCCTCAACGTCAACGCTATCATAAGATAAGCAGAAAGCGTTTAAGCAACCCGCTGTTTTCCCCCAAATAACTTATCCCAAGCAGAATGACATTGTCACACATTATGGTCAGATACTAAATGTATGAATACTAGAACCATAGGCTAATACATGAAATTGGTGCATATACTAATTAATCATGAATACTAAATATTCTTCAATAAAAAAAATTGTGGTGATACCACAGAATGCAGAGGGATGCGAAGCAGCTTACAAAGATATAGATTCATAGATCACTATCAAAAATGTAAAAGAGTATATGAGATAAGCTAGGAATATTACCAATATGCAAAATCTCATGAACAAACATAATTTTAGAAAATTTAGATGCAAAAATGAAAAGCCCATCACTTTTATATTGGGTTATCATGTTGGGCCAGGAACTGTTTCATGGGCTCAAAGTGTTATCTAAATGGTTTGGGCTTTGGCATACATTGATTTCTGATTATCTATGATTTGTATTGGGGTAATGGACCAAACATCTTGTATTCCTTTTCCAATATTACATTTTGATATCCAAGTAGAAGGTTGTGCGTTCAAGTCTTGTCATCGGCAAATGTGTGAGATACATGATAATGTTTAAAGGGCTTAGTAGTCAAATACCGCGATGTCCTTACAAGATATATTAGTTTTAAGGTTTACTAGGTATACATTTTGGCGGTGGTTAGAAAAATCGTTGTAAATGGTCACGAAATACACCAATTAGGTTGTGTACTTGGTCTAATATGTTAACGCCATAAGTAATATACATTATTTGTTAATTGCTGCATCTTGGAACGCTTGACTTTAGTTAAACATAATAAACTTCTTATGTTTATGTCAAGTAGTGTTTTTTAAGCTTTTGAAGTATACTTATTACCCCCTTTTAACGGTCATAATTAATATACAGGTAATCGAAAGTAGTATTACTTAGGTTGGAAGCATATCAAACATGTGTTTCTGATGGATAGTGAATTTGTGATATGCATGCAACATGTGCACCATGCATTTCTTTCGAAATCAATTACGGAGTAGTCAGTACGTTAACGCACATTTTTAAATGATACTTCTTGTTGTGTGAGAAGCTCTCAAACAAAGTGGTTATGAGTTCAATTCTTGATTAGAACATTTAATATAGTTTATACTATATATATTGTGAGATGGCTAATTGCTGTTAAAAAACTCGCATTTTCGAATTGTATTACCTATGAGATACATGCATGATACCTATAGAAACAAGTAGCATAAGCAATTTTACTGGCAATAAATTTTACAAAGAGAGAGATATGTACGTAAGTAATGGTTTAATGTGGATGTGGAACAAAATTGACCAAACAATATACAAGTATTTAAATTTGTGTATCATGCTTGACTATATAGCAATTGAAAACAACTTATGAAACGAAGTTAAACTATCTTTGAGTAAAAAAATATATCAACCCGTCTAGTTTATTTAATAAATAGATCGTGTTTGAGTTAAGTAAGTATTAAATAGGTCAACCAGTCAACTCGTTTAAGTATATAAAGCTCTAAAAATAAAATATATAACTTGGGTTTTATGTTGGATTTGTATTAAAAATATTTGTTAAGTACTTAATTTTTGTGAATTACGATTATAACTCATTATCATCAAAATTGTCGTATGGTTATTTATATGTTATTTTTTACATCATCCTTATATCATTTTTGCATTTAAACTAGTTAAATCGACAAACCACCAACCTTATTCGTTGCTTGACCTATTTACTTAAACATATTAAACGGGTTACACGTATTATGCAGGTCTGAGTTAGGGTTAAGCTTTTTGGCATGACTAATAAATGTGTCGTGTTTAGGTAGATGTTATACCAATCCGACAACCCGCAAACCCGAATAAGTCAACCTGAACACGACTCAATTATCACCCGTACTTCACATGCTATAGGTATCATAATCGTTTTTGGATCTTTAGGGGTGTTTGGGTAAAAATCGCGTTCGATAAATGATGTTTGAAACCACGCTTTCAAAAAGTAAGTCCTACCTCCAATTTCAAAACCACGCTTTAAAGCGAATTAATGATAATCACGTTTAACCAAACACCAAAACTTGATTATTCGCGTTTGAAAACGTGATAATCAAATAATCACGTTTTCAAAGGGTTACCAAACACCCCTTACATGATTTTGTTATAGACATTCAAATTACAAACAACAGTTAGCATCAAATTAAAAATCAGTCAACTATTCTTTTTTTGATATCATACCCACCAAAAGAAAACAAATCTTAAGACATTTTGCAGGGGAAAACAAAATATGGTATATACAGTTTTCTTGCATTGCACACCTAATAGCATAATCTGCAACATATTCTTTTATGAGATATGTCATTGTTGACCATCCTGTAAATTTTGTAGCAATCGAGCTTAATGCAACATTCATGTTGATTCTTTTTCTTTTACGTATTTGTACGCAGTGTCGGTACCAGGGTAGGTCTCCGGACATCTATTGATTTTTGCGATGTATTATTAGCTTTTGTAAAAGAAAACTAAAATTTTTGAAAATGCATATAATCTAAAAAAACGTGTTTATAGTCTTATATAGTTTTTCGTAAATGCACATGATCTTTTTCAGTTATTAGTTGAGTCCCTTAAAACCTATATATTATAAAATACGTCTATTAACAAACCAAGATTTTCAAGATCGGGATCCTACTTAGGATCGTTTTCGTTTTTGCAATATCCAGATCACAAGATCGGATCAAGATCTTAAGATCCTACTATATTTCCATTTTTCAATAGTTTTTGTAATATTATACAAATCTACAAACTATTATATATCATAAACATAAAATTATATAAATGTTTCATAAAAATGTTGTCGTAAATTATCGTTATGAAATGTTTAAGAAGATTAACATGTTGTTTAATTCTTCAAGACACAATCTGTAAATATATAGCTATTAGTTTTTGGTTCGAGAAAATTAAGATCGGATCCGATTAGATCTTAAGATCCTATGGTAAAGATCAGGATCATATTAGATCTTAAGTTTGCAAAGATCATATGTAAAATCGAGATCGTTTTTACTTTGCAGTATAATAAAATCGTAAGATAATAAGATGAAGATCGTGATCTTAACAACCATATAACAAACTATATACTACATAGTATAAATTATGTATATTTTGCAAAATTATTTGCAAAGTTAAAAAAGGCTATCATAAACATTATTTTATAGTAATTGCAATATGCTTATTCAAAAAATAGTAGCCAGTCTATCTTTTTTTTTGGTGCAAAGGTGAATGACTTATATTAACTCCAAAGAATTACAACATAAGAATAGGTATCAAGGTTTGGACAAACCCAAACCTAATCTGTAAATGACTATACACTCAAAACATACCCAAACTAGACCACATCCGATCTATCCAAAAGACATCATCAACACTAAAACTAAAAAACATACTACACTGTGAGACCATACCAAAGAAAAGAACTATTCCACTTCACCATACCAAAAACAACCATATGTATTATACCAAAACACCTTTTATAGCACCAACCATCTAGCTACATTTCCACTAAACCACTCTACCATTCCACTCGACCTACAACCACAGCAGACATGGTAGATAATGGACGATGGCATCACTAGGAATCCATAACCCATCCATGGGGGCTCTCGAATCACCCTACATTTCCTCTCAATGGAAGGCTTCGGATGATTGGGAACACACCCTCCATGATGACCACCATTACCTCCTCGTGAAGATGTATTGAATGGACCAAGGTTCATCTTTCACACCTCTCTATTCCATTCATCATACACCTTCCTCTAGACCATTTACCCTTCACAATGGGACCCTACTTTATGGTACATTCATATCGCCAGGCCTCCTACTTAGCCATACATGACCGTCCAATTCCTCCCAAGGCCAAATAAAGCAGTCAAGAGGTTACCATAGGTACGGCCATACCGATTAGAACTCAAGGTACAAGGTGTCACACCATTGTAATGGTGCGAAAAGATATCGAAAAACCACATTCACCAATGCACTTTAAATTCCAATCAAGACGTCTTTTAAAATCGAAACCCATTATTCTCATAGAACAAACACCTCAATTCAGAATCAGATTCCACTTCTAAAGCTGACTCAAATACCACTTATGTCCATTCTGATGTTCCAGTCACTTTGTACTCTAGTAACAGCCATAGAACTTTTGACTTTAAGGCTAGACAGTCTCATTCTCATGACTTCACAAAAAGCATCAAAAAGATCATCAACACTTCTACTAACTTCTTGAAATATTCTATAATTCCTTTCTTGCCATATCAGATATACACTTGCACCCAATCCCAATCTTCTAATGATGCTACTGATAGAATTTCCAGTATACTGCATAGCCACATTACTGATAATATTCATCCAGCCAGTATCATTACAATTGAGCCCAACTTTCTTTTTAACCATATTCCAAAACTGACCAGCATATTTGCACTGAAAGAACAAATGATTATGAGACTCACAGTCATTCATACATAGAGCACAAGCCATCATATCATAAGATCCCCATTTCTTTATCCTATCCTGAGTAGATAGCTTTTGTTGAACTGCCAGCCACAGAATAAAGGCATGCTTTGGGATATTTTGAGAGAACCATAAGTCTCGCACCAATTGACTTCCACCTCATCATTCTCAGAATCATCATAAGCACCTTAATGTAAACTTTCCTTCCTTCCTGTCTTGCTTTTCCAAACTATACAATCTTCCTTATCTTCCTCAATAGTACATCTAGAAACACTGGCTAGAGATGTATATTTTGTTAACCATTCTTGTGCCACTTGCATTCATTGTTTACAATAATATCTTTACCACCATATCGACTCTAAGTCTAGCATTATAAACATCCACGTGAGTAATAAAATCCTTCAAATATCCTAAATGACACCAATTATCATATAACACCATGGCTTTACACCCATTACCCACTTTCATCACAAAAAACTGCCTAACTTCATCTCTTAAATTTAGAATACTCTTCCAACCCCAACTATCATTCACATCCACATCAATTGCCCAAATACTTTTTCCTTTAAGTAGCCAGTCTATCTTATTTTAGAAGGAAAAACACTACTTAACACGTGATGCACGTGGACTGTGTTTGTTGTCTTGTTGAGTAGTTGAGTTAATGCTACAAAGGAGTGAATTGCAAAAATTGTACTTGTGGTTCGGCCAAATTACATATTTCGTCTCTAATTTTTTGAAAGTACATACATCGTTTTTGTAGGAAACTTTAGATTGTAATTTTTGTTTTTAAGTTACAGTTTTTAACAAGGGCATTTTTAGTCATTTTACTTTGTACAAGAACGAAAATTGTAACCTAAAGTTTCTCAAAGGATGGTGCCTACACTTTCGAAAAATTAGAAACGAAACCTGCAGCTTGACCAAAACATGAAGACCATTTTTGCAATTTACTCAACTACAAAGGCATTGACATTATTAAATGGATTTTGATTTAATTGTATTAAAATGTCTATTAACTAGGACAAATTAAAGGGTGTGCCACCCATAAGGTGATACAAATATTCACGAATGGCCAGGACAACAATAAAGTAACTTAACGTTATTCTAAAAGTGCATTTTTTATCTTTTAAAATATGCCAACTCATATATTTCTTTAAATAAATGGATATTGTAAAAAAGTAAGAACAGTTTTTATTTCTAAACAGCATGAAAATATATAGAACAAATTTTATTCCAAAACATTGAGAAATCTTGTTGTAATTTTACTGTGTTATCATGCAGGACTAAGGCTGAGCATTTCACCCGAGAACCCGACCCGACCCGAAAAATTGACCGAAACTGACCCGATGCGACCCGATTCGACAAAAGTTGGTTTTATGTCGGGTTATATTTTTCTCGATTTTTTGGTTCGGGTCGATTCGGTCCGGTTCCGGCCAAAAGCCAAACCCGAAAACCGACCGAACCGATCCGAGTAATTTTGGTTTCGGTTTCGATTTAGGGTTTTTGTGTTTTTCAGATTTCGGGTTTGTCGAGTCAGGTCGGGTTTGGACCGATGCTCACCCTAACATACAAATAAATTCTAGAGTAAATTGCAAAAATCGTCCCTGTGGTTTGCCCAGTTGCAAAAATCGTCTAGGGTTCGCTAATTGCGGCGGCCTCCTGTGAAAACTTTTCATCATTTGGTCCCCGGCTTTAACCGGGCGTTAACTAGATTCGTTAAGTGTTACACTTTAGCCCCTTTTGGCTAACGACCGTTGCAACGTTAATCCTTTAAACCATTGGACGATTTTTGCAATTACACCGTTAGTCCTCAATACAAAAACAATTGCACCGTTAGTCCTTAATACACATTTCGTTAAAAAGTCAAAAAAATTTGTAAAAAATCTTCAAAAAAAATTTGATATTTTTCTAAAATCTTTAATATTTTGAAATAATTTTTTCAAAAGAAAAAAATCGAAATATTTTTATTTCAAATTTTTTATTTTCAAATTATTTTCCAAATTTCTAAAAATTATTTTGGAAAAGAATTTAGAAAAAATTCGAAAAAGTATCGGACAAAAAAATCGACATATTGCAATTTTGAAAAAAATCATTTTTTTTGAATTTTTTAATTCGCATTATTGCTAGCATGCGAGAGGGTGTTTACAATTGGGTAATATCCACAAGAACAAGAACCTGAAATCGAATCCGAACAAAAAAATCCAACCGAATTTTTACAACCGAACCGAATTAAATATACGGTTTTCGATTGGATATTTAGCAAAATTCAAACCGAACCGAATTTTTATGTATATAAATATACATGTACGTATATATTTATATACCTAAAAAGACCATTAAACATTTTCATACGAGAAATTAAAACACTTTTTTAGTGTGAAATATATTTACTCACATAATACGTAAATATGAAATTTGCTTCTAATATTACCCGAATTGGAAAAATAATTTCTAAGAAAAAAATTCAAAAAAAATGATTTTTTTTTTCAAAAATTGCAATATGTCGCATTTTTTTTGTCCGATACTTTTTCCGAATTTTTTTTCTAAATTCTTTCCAAAAATATTTTTTAGAAATTTGGAAAAATAATTTGAAAATAAAATTTGGAATAAAAATATTCGATTTTTTCTTTTGAAAAAATTATTTAAAATATTAAAGATTTTAGAAAAAATATCAATTTTTTTTTTTTTTGAAGATTTTTACAAATTTTTTGACTTTTTAAGCGAAATTGTGTATTAAGGACTAACGGTGCAATTGTTTTGTATTGAGGACTAACGTGTAATTGCAAAATCGTCCTCGTGGTTTAAAGGATTAACGTTGCAACGGTCGTTAAAAAAAAGTGTAAAGTGTAACGCTTAACGAATCTGGTTAACGCCTGCAGTCGCGACCAAAACGATGAAAATGTTTCATGGGAGGCCGCCTGAATGTGAACCCTAAGGACGATTTTTGCATCCTGGAAACCACAAGTGACGATTTTTGCAATTTACTCTAAATTCTATTAGGTTCAACGTTTGACTAAATTTTAGCATTCTTTTTTGAAAAAGAGAAAGAATACATAAATAAAAAAGAATAAGAAAAAATGTTGCTACTCTAATACGGGGTGTAGGATAATTATTATTATATTGAAACTATACTAACTAATTTGGATGATGGGATGTTGTTTTTGACATTTGTGGACTAAATGAAAGGTTATTTGTCGATTATCAATTTATGATGATGTTTGAAAGAATATGTGTATTAATAAAACAGTGTCCAACGTCATTGGAGGTATGCCATGATGGCGGAGTGTTTGAGGCCATATCAGCACTATTGTGAATCTGGTGCAGACCTCATTTGACTATATAGGACCATAAAGACCCCACAGCATACCTATGTGGACATTAGTGTTCTACTAGCATATTACTTGAAAATATTCACATTATCACATCAATTTAGTTATAATTTTATGTTACAAATTATGGGCTCATTTGCAAGTTCTTGAGTCTTTTTTGTTGGTTCTTGAGTTATTTTTTATGAAAGATTGCAACCAATTGACTAGAAAAAGTGTAACAAAGTTATTCTCGTGTTTTGACTAGTTTTTTTCTTGTCACGACAACTTCTAGTCACTGTAATTGGACGTAATAGTCTTTATGATCACGTGTTATGAACCTCAATCACGCATCACCATCCATGGCACCTTGTCCACATCGCTTTACAAACCAAATTTGTGCAACATTTGATCAGCTGAGTGACCGAACCATTTTTGTTTGTTTGTGTATGTATGTGTGTGAGTGTGAGTCGTAATGTGGGTTATGTTTGTGTTTAAGTTAGTTATCTTTATGTGGTGTGATCACTACTACAACTGTTTGATGAAGGATTTGTGCATACAATTCATTTTTCTCTTCTATTTTTTTTTTTTAACTTTTATTATTTAAAAATAACCCTAATATACACATACCTACACAAACGTATACAATTATGTTTTCATTCTTTAATTTGCTAAGGAAAACATTGCCGCAAGGGATATGCTTTTTGGTTGCCGCAATGTCACAAAGGAGAGGTGATGGTGTTTTTGTGTTTGCCGCTTGATTCTCGAATCCCACCCTTGTAAATAAATGTTTGATATATTTTTGTTGTTGTGGTGGGGAAAAAATCTTCTGTTATCGTACTTTCTTATGCTTAGAGCACCGGTACTCTCAATGTTATCCGATGACGTTATAGCCAGAAATCACCCTCACATTTTTCTTATACGGAGTATAAATTAGAACCTATAATTTAACTTAAAAATACTGTCACTCCATCACTCAAGTAATTAACACCTCTAGCTCACATTTTTAAAATAATAAAAAAAAAAAAAAAAAAAAAAAAGACATTAAAACCCTTATAACTTAGCTAGTGAATTTAGCGTCGAGCCTTATAACTTGGGGTATGGTATAAGCTGGTGCCATACGGTCGTGTTGCGTTATAGGACATAACGCACCGTTCGATACCAAGTGCTTTTACATTGATTCTTTAACATATCAGCTGAAAAACTTAAAACATTGTTTCAACATTCGACAATAACTTATGCTACAGTTGATAACTTTTATGGCTACGTTAGTTACGGGTGAAAAACATAAAAAAAATAATTATTAATTTATACCACAGATCATACGTAAAATAATGTTTTATGTTTTATTTTATGACAATCATAAGTATTTGTTGGTAACAATGGCTTTATTTTACCAACATTATCATCGATTTTTAATGTATTATTAGTGTTAATCTGTTATTGTAGGAATACTACTGTGTTAGACTTGATTCAAATTAGTTTTTGCGGAGACAAGAGGAGGGCATGGTGGACACATGCCCTTCTAGCGAAAAAATTTTATTGTAAACTTTTAAAATAACTGGTTGTTTTTGTAATTTGCCTCCCTAACGAACAATTTTGTAGTGTAGTTTTTAAAAATTATCAAAGTTTACCTCTTCGATCATAAATTTCTGCTCCACTCCTGTATATAATATACACAAATCTTTTATGATGGTAAGCTATTTGTTGTTCTTTCTTGTGTATAAGTGATGATTTGAGTTTTAACCTCTAACCAATTTTCTAATGAATCATTTTTTAACTCTAGTCGTACAATGAATGAGGTATGTGCTTTTTTGTTACCAGCCAACATCTAGGCAATCCTTTGGGTTAATATTTGTTTTTTTAAGTAAAAGCTAGGCAGATCCGCATGCGGCGTGATTCTGGCGGCAGATAATTAACAATATGCGATATTGTGGTAAGTGTTTAAATAACATCGATAATTCAACCCAAGAAAAATTTTAACGCGTGTATCGAAAACGTATAAACATATTTATTGAACCGAAAATAAAACATTACATCAATTATGAGATAACTAATAACGATAGCATTACTCGTGTAAAATTTCTTAGTACCACGGCATATGAGGTGTTGAATTCTCTTTCACCGAACTCTTTGATTGGCTTGACTTTGTAGCTATCATCCATCAATGTATGGTATTTGACCAATCAAAAAACTTCAAACCTAGAACTTAACAAAATATATATACACGGTTGTATAATGTATTTTGACCAAATAAAAGTTTGAAGATTTGGGTATTAAACATAATGTTTTGAAACCCGGGTCGACCCGGGTGGTTCAACTGGTTGAATCGTTTTGGTCGAAAAACGATCGATTTAACCGGGTCAACCCGACGGGTTGGGTTGAACACGGGTGAAATTAAACCGGGTCAACCCGTCGGGTTTGAAGCGTCTCGGGTCAACTCGGTTTTCGATGTGTATTAATAGTTTCCTTTTGAAATATATGTTTTCAACATTTCTATTTTAGTTTCAACTTTTACTTTTTGTTTTTCCTTTATATATAGTATACGCGGATCTCGTGACGATTAACGGAGAAATAGATCTCGATGGTACTGATTCTGGGTTTGTATCGGTTTAGCGGGTCCTCTTGGTTCATTTTCGGATTATTTTTATTGGTTAGTCGAACGGCCGAAACCGGTTCCGGTTGAACCCGTTGGTCGGTCCAGTTTTAATATATATCTTACCATCAACTTGTTAAATTGTATGAAACTTTGTGTGTTTATTAATTTGTATAATGTGTATAATAACACGTTTTCATTTTAGGATGTTTTAAAAATAACATTAATTAGTGTGTTTAATTATTTTATATTACGGATTTTGTTGTAGCTTGTTTAAATTGTATATTGGAAATTTTTATTGTCTTTTTAAGTATGTGGTGTTTTAATTGTTTGTATTTAATTTGGTGAACATGTTTTAGTTGGTTGTCTGATATGAATAAATCAACGATGTTTTTAAGTAATAGGGTGGTTTAATAAGAGTATTAATTACATTATACATTTCTCTCACCTTTGACTTTCAACTTTCAACTTTCAATTTTCACTTTCATCTTTGACCGTTTTTCTATTTTATGTAGTAAAGATAAGTGATGATTTGAGTTTTAACCTCTAACCAATTTTCTAATGAATCATTTTTTTAACTCTAGTCGTACAATGAATGAGGTATGTGCTTTTTTTGGTTACCAGCCAACATCTAGGCAATCCTTTGGGTTAATATTTGTTTTTTTTAAAGTAAAAACTGAGACGAAGACCGTAGCAACAAGCACTGAGCCAGTTTCTAGCAGATAATTAACAATATCGATATTGTGGTAAGTGTTTAAATAACGTCTTATAATTCAACCAAGCAAAATTTTAACACGTATCGAAGAACATATAAAAATATTTATTGAACGAAAATAAAGCATTACATCGATTATGAGATAACTAATAACGACATTACTCGCCGCAGTGTAAAATTTCTTAGTACACGGCATATGAGGTGTTGAATTCTCTTTCACCGAACTTTGATTGAACTGACTTTGTAGTTATCATCCATCAATGTATGGTATTTGACCCAATCAAAAAAACTTCAAACCTAAGAAACTTAACAAAAATATATACACCGGTTGTATAATGTATTTTGACCAAATAAAAGTTTGAAGATTTGGGTATTAAACATAATGTTTTGAAACTCGGGTCGACCCGGGTGGTTCAACTGGTTGAATCGTTTTGGTCGAAAAATGAATCGATTTAACGGGTCAACCCGACGGGTTAGATGAACACGGTGAAATTAAACCGGGTCAACCGTCGGGTTTAAGCGTCACAGGTCAACTCGATTTTCGATGTGTATTAATAGTTTCGCTTTTGAAATATATGTTTTCAACATTTCTATTTTTAGTTTCAACTTTTTACTTTTGTTTTTCCTTTATATATAGTATCTGCGGATCTGCCGCGACGATTAACGGAGAAATAGATCTCGATGAGCTGATTCTGGGTTGTATCGGTTTAAACGGGTCCTCTTGGTTCATTTTCGGATTATTTTATTGGTTAGTCGAATCCGTTGGTAAACGGTTCCCGGTTAACCTGTTGGTCCGGTCAGGGTTTCAAACTATATGTACCATCAACTTGTTAGCTTGTATTTAAACTTTGTGTGTTTATTAATTTGTATAATGTGTATAATAACGTCTTTTCATTTAGGATGTTTTAAAATAACATTAATTAGTGTGTTTAATTATTTTATATTACGGATTTTGTTGTAAAACTTTTAAATTGTATATTGGGAAATTTTATTGTCTTTTTAGTATGTGGTGTTTTAATTGTTTGTATTTAATTTGGTGAACATGTTTTTAGTTGTTTGTATAATATGAATAAATCAATGTACTTTTAAGTAATGAGGGTGGTTTAATAAGAGTATTAATTCATTATACATTTCTCTCCTTCGTTTCAACTTTCAACTTTCAATTTTCACTTTCATCTTTGAATCGTTTTCTATTTTATGTAGTAAAGATAAGTGATGATTTGAGTTTTAACCTCTAACCAATTTTCTAATGAATCATTTTTAACTCTAGTCGTACAATGAATGAGGTATGTGCTTTTTTGGTTACCAGCCAACATCTAGGCAATCCTTTGGGTTAATATTTGTTTTTTAAAGTAAAATTAGGCGAAGACCTGCGGCATGTGAGCAGCTTTAATGCGAGATAATTAACAATATGTGATATTGTGGTAAGTGTTTCGTAACACGCGATAATTCAACCAAGCAAAATTTTAACATGTATCAAAGAACATATAAAAATATTTATTGAACCGAAAATAAAACATTACATCAATTATGAGATAACTATGATGCGCATTCTTTCGTGCAGTAAAATTTCTTAGTACACGGCATATGAGGTGTTGAATTCTCTTTCACGAACTTTTGATTGAGCTTTGACTTTGTAGTTATCATCCATCAATGTATGGTATTTGACCTAATCAAAAAACTTCAAACCTAAGAAACTTAACAAAAATATATACACCGGTTGTATAATGTATTTTGATCAAATAAAAGTTTGAAGATTTGGGTATTAAACATAATGTTTTGAAACCCGGGTCGACCCGGGTGGTTCAACTGGTTGAATCGTTTTGGTCGAAAAATGAATCGATTTAAATCGGGTCAACCCGACGGGTTGGGATGAACACGGGTGAAATTAAACCGGGTCAACCCGTCGGGTTTGAAGCGTCCTGGGTCAACTCGATTTTCGATGTGTATTAATAGTTTCCTTTTGAAATATATGTTTTCAACATTTCTATTTTTAGTTTCAACTTTTTACTTTTGTTTTTCCTTTATATATAGTATCTGCGGATACCACTGTGACGATTAACGGAGAAATAGATCTCGATGAGGCTGATTTACCAGGTTTGTATCGGTTTAAACGGGTCCTCTTAGTTCATTTTCGGATTATTTTTATTGGTTAGTCGAGCCGTTGGCGAAACCGGTTCCGGTTAACCGTTAGTCCGGTCAGCTTTAAAACTATATGTACCATCAACTCATAGCTTGTATGAAACTTTGTGTGTTTTATTAATTTGTATAATGTGTATAATAACACGTACTTTTCATTTAGGATGTTTTAAAATAACGTTAATTAGTGTGTTTAATTATTTTATATTACGGATTTTGTTGTAACTTGTTTAAATTGTATATTGGGAAATTTTTATTGTCTTTTTAGTATGTGGTGTTTTAATTGTTTGTATTTAATTTGGTGAACATGTTTTAGTTGGTTATCTGATATGAATAAATCGATGTCTTTTAAGTAATGATTGGTTTAATAAGGTATTAATTACATTATACATTTCTCTCATTTTCGACTTTCAACTTTCAACTTTCAATTTTCACTTTCATCTTTGATGAGTTTTCTATTTTATGTAGTAAAGATAAGTGATGATTTGAGTTTTAACCTCTAACCAATTTTCTAATGAATCATTTTTTTAACTCTAGTCGTACAATGAATGAGGTATGTGCTTTTTTTGGTTACCAGCCAACATCTAGGCAATCCTTTGGGTTAATATTTGTTTTTTTTTAAGTAAAAATAAGTCCTATTCAAACAAAGCTAACAAGTAAACAATTATGAGTTATGACACGACATTACACATAATTGGTTTACGTGCATCCATCTACTTTGAAATATAAATTGTGTGTAATTACAAGTTATTTAATGAATAATAACAATTACATTATGTGAATTTTGCCTACAAGGATATATCACATTTATATAATGAGCAATTAAGGGTGAGCAATCCGACCGGACCGATAAAAAACCGACCGGACTGAAGGACCAACGGTTCGGTCTCGGTCCGGGGTTTTTCATTATTTCAGTCTCGGTCCAGACCGGTCCGGTCATGTTCGGTCCGATATACAAACCGGACATTTAGCCTATTTGGACCGGACCGACCAAAAGACCGACCCGGACCTACCACATTCAGTCCGATCTCGGTATAAGGTTTTTGCCTAACTCAATCTCGGTCCGGTCGGGTTTTAGACCGTGAACACCCTTATGAGCAATGCATATATAATCTAACTATATAACATTTATATGCACTCTCATCGCACACGCTTGGCGAAGGTATTGCTGGAAGCAGTCTTCTTACCCTCGAGTTTCTTCTTAGGTAAGGGTATGATCTGTTTATATTCTACCTTCCCATAACCGCTCGACAAAATTGAGTATGCTATCGATGTTGTTGTTGTAAGATTAATTGTATGCTATAAAACGCGACTCACTTGCCCATTTTAGCATATGATCTTTCTAAGATTTATAGTGTCCACAAGCGTGATGATTTGTTAATATGGCATCACATGCACAATTTTGACCTACCCGGTAAATCGATATGTGTCGAAAAGAATCCATATTCATTTAATCTTAACTATATATAAAGCATTTAGGACTTTTATTTTTAGAAGTCTTAAAATTTTTAAGCTTACACACTTGTTATTATTAGTAATTTTTGAAATTAAAACTTTAAAAACACACTAATTGTACATTAAACTATGACATTAAATTGGATGCATGTTACAATAATAAAATATAACTAATATAATGAATTTAATATGTTTAAATAGTTAAAAATAATAACTTTTTGAATTTGCATATATAATAATGGCATATTAATTATTCATTCTCATAACACAAACACACAGTTTCTAGAAACTATCATCTTTTATTTCTAGAAATTGTTAAACAATATTCGGCAAAAAAACATAAAATCAAAAAATCGTTAAACATTATTCGTCTCCGAACCGCTGCTTTGCGCAGGTACCATGCTAGTATTATTAATCCTCTTTTTCTTGCAAGTATGTGATAATTATGTGGGCTCGAGTACGTGGTACAGTGTGTAAATCTCTAGACAAAATCACAAATTCGTAAGACTTTGTACCGAATCGATACTAATATTGCTATACTCGCTATATAGTACACGGGACCAATTATAGCAAGAAAACAATTTTTGTCACAATGGAGATCTATATCATGTTTATTCCGTTCAAAACCCGTATTTTGTTTCTTTAATATCACATACAAAAACTTAGGGTTGAGAATGGACTACGGACTCCACTGAATTGACAATTCGGCGCAAATCGGATTGATCGGGTTGGACCGAACATATTTTGGTCCGATCTTTGGTTAACCTTCCTCATATTTGGTCCTCGGTTCGGTCAAATCTTACGCAAAACGGCCAATATGCTTTGTTGGAACGGACCAGACCGAATACATTTTGGTCGTGGTTTTGTCAATTCGGTTTTCGGCTTGGTTCGGGCATGTTTTTGGTCAGTGATCAGCCTTACAAAAACGTCTTTTTTGTAGTAGTTTAATGAACTTGTAAAAAAAAGTTTGAACTTGGTTCAGAGTACAAATATACTCGTTAATCACTCTTACAAACTAGATAAATGGATGAAGTTTTTTCAATTTAGTTTTCCGAAAATGCAAATTTTTTAAACTCCGATGTATGCAGTCAGGGTACCATCATAACCATTTTCAATCGTTTCTCTTATCACTACCAAGATGTATACCTAATAAAGTTTAAACCTAACACCTCTTGCGAAAACATCAAAATATCTAGCAACTAGGGCACCCCTCACTCTTGATTTTCTCTATTATAATCGTTGAAATTAAAACCTTTAAAATGTTGTTAGCAAAACAAAATAGTATTTAGGACATTAGTTGTGAGTAAAAGTTCTTGCAAGTTTTTAGAAGCACTTATTTACTCGCTGGATAAGACATTTTATCTTCTTATATTCCACTCTAAGAGCAGGAGGTACAATGAAATCGGTAAGCTCATGCATTCCATCCATTAAAACCATCAAAGGCGCACCGTACCACCGCTCGCGCCGTTGGTAACAGCCGGAGCCAACAATTTTTTTTTATATATTTTTAAAAATTCGAACGTTGGAAAAAGGGGAATGTTTGGCAACGGTTTTATAGCTGTTCGACACACACTTCTAATATCTCTACTACTTATAATACACGGATGCATCTCTTTCCTAAAAAAATTTCAGACTTTCTGACTTGCAACAAATTGAGCATGATGTCCAACACTTGAAAGCACATCATTTTCAGACTTACAACCAAATAAGCATAGTATACAACATATTAATGCACATATTAAAAAGACAAAACACCACTTTAATGCTATTAATGTGGTCAATAAATATAATTAATGCAGTTATTAAAACACCCCTTACATAAGGAATACAAATTATCAAGCATATTGTACAACCAACTTAAAAATAATTTCTGCATTAAATGTCACTAATACAAATAATAAAGGACATTATACAAATATTCAAGCCCGAACGGGCAACGGCCAAATGGGCTCGAGCCCGAACGGGCAACGGGTGAAATGGGCTCGAGCCCGAATGGGCTCGAGCCCAAATGGGCAACAGCCAGCGGACTCGAGCCCGAGCAGACGCTGGCCAAACGTGCTCGTGTTATACGAATCGCTTTAAAAAAAACAAAAGACAAAATAAATTTCTTAGTTAAGGATTAAAATATGTCACGTGATTCACGAAAAATTTTATTTGAGTGCACCCGCCACGAACGCTTGTGGTACCTCGCTAGTATTGTATAATATACTATTCTCTACTTCTCTCATTTTTTTCCAAACAAAATGAATCTTAATTCACCATGGATTAACAATATGCTAACCGACCCTTCTAACAAATGATGGGCTCTTCTTCGAATCCGACCAACAATCCGGGCTCGTCTTCGAATCCATACCCTCAAACGCCTTACTTTCCCACCTTTCCAAACCCATATATGAATACCGAAGAACAAATGCTATTTAGTCAATGGAAATTGCAACAACAACAACAACAATATACTCAGTTTTCTCAACAACAACAACAACAAAACCAAGGCACCGCTTCCCAACCAAATTCCGACCGTGCATCCTTCCATATACGAGACGAAGACGAATATGAAGATGAAGATGAAGATGAAGAAGAGGCGGTCCCGACCCCGACGTCGAAAAAAAACAAAAAGACGAAGACGAAAAAAACCAAAGAACCGCAAAATGGTACTCGAGCTCTTAACCGCAAAATGGTACTCAAGAAGAGGCGGTTCCGAGGATCCAAAAAAGGGTGCAGATCAATCAAAGGATACGTTTTGGTATAGAATTCTCGACTTATACAATATGGAATCCGAGAAACACAAGTGGACTATTCGTACCAAGAACACGTTGACGGAAAAGTGGACTCCAATGAATCGAGAGATTACCAAGTGGAATTCGTTAGTGAATGAAACGAGTGTTATGAGTGGGGAGAACAATAAAGATTTTATAACGAGGGCGCATACATTGTATAAAGTAGCGACGAGTTTAGACTTTAAACACAATAGCACTTGGGGCTTTTTGAAAGACAAGCACAAGTGAAAATATCCCGAATCGACATTG
The DNA here is from genome assembly GCA_022545495.1 of Chrysanthemum lavandulifolium. Lineage (NCBI taxonomy): Eukaryota > Viridiplantae > Streptophyta > Magnoliopsida > Asterales > Asteraceae > Chrysanthemum > Chrysanthemum lavandulifolium. Next base: position 8,184,068 of record CM040246.1, on the reverse strand, counting down.
GCAAGGCGAAATCGTCTTCGGGTTACGAACGAGGAACCCGGGCATTTTGGAGCAGACGCGTTGCCACAGCCAGACGACATGTACCGAATTTCTAAGAGTCAACGTTCGTCAAACTCGACCGCTAGTTCCGGTTCAAACCCGACAATGTTTCAAGAAATGATGCAACAACAATACGAGTTAGACTGCAAGGCAAATATGGATGTTATCGAATGAGAGTCACTCGCGAGAGTTAACTTATACAATTCTCAAAAGATAGTCGAGGATTTGCGAGTGCTACAAATGGACACAAACAAAATGGATCTGATCGACGCGACTATCGTCAATGACCAAAAAACACGAATTCGGACAAATTATCCAACCGAAAACTAGTTAAATTTTGTATTTTTAATTTTATGTATTTTTTTAATGTCTTTTCGTTTTTTCTTTAATTTCTATGTAATGTTTTTTTTTTTTTTTTTTTTTTTTTTTTTAATCTAATGTGTTTTAATTTTAATTTATATATATTCTTAAATAAATTATGTAAATGAAAAAATAACAAACAAAGTTTTTGCGTGTAAAATGAGAACTATCGTTCAGACTTTCACAGCCAAGTTTGAAACCATATGATTTGATCAAACCACAAAACCCAAAAATACAATTAACTCTACAAAAATAACAAGTTGGATACAATTCTAAAAAAAAAATATAACTATCCTTAATAGTAGAGTAGTTTAATCTGAATGGCAAAGTAAGTAAATAAAAGAAAACCAAAGGGCAAAAAGATATAAAAACTCATAGTCAGCAAGTACTCTAAACTGGTAGTAGTTGTTGGTGGGGTGCTATAAATATGCAACACTAGCATGTAACGCCTCTTCCAAAACACTTTCGATCTATCTATTACTACTATTTCACTTTCAAATATTCCATAAGTATCTATATATTCTAAGTTGGTTTTGATCAAACATCGAAAAAGAAAAGATGGCACCTCAAAACGTTGGAATTGTCGCCATGGAAATCTACTTCCCTCCTACTTGTATCCAACAGGTTCTTTTTTTTTACTTTTAATGTTCTTTCCGACACTTTATTAATGTTGTTTTTTTTTTTTGAGGATTTTAATGTTGTTACTTGTATATGTCTAGTAAATAGACGAGTATTTGACTCAGATGTACACGGCCTCACTGTGGGCCACCCCAAACATGTGTACTTTGTTTCGGCTTATATAGCCGGCTTATTTGGTTTTGGGCTTATGTGCTTACTTTTTACTAGTTAGAAAAGTTTCAAAATAAGCCAAAGAAAGTAGCTTATGAAACATAAGTCCAAAACCAAATAAGCCATAAGCCGGATATATAAGCCGAAACAAACGAGGTTTGAATCTCGTGGGGACATCAGAATCACTAACCCCTAGGAACAAGGACACCAAATATATGTATAACAAATTTGACTTTATAGTATTGACCTTGAACAAATTTGATCACTGGATCCAAAAATACAGTTTTCGTAACTTCAGATTTGAAAAAAAGAAAAAAGTTAAACCTTTGTAAAGGTATTATTATAAGATACAGAATGTCCTAATGAAAACGTTAGGAGCATTGTGGGATGTGTAAGATGTTCTTGTTCCTTGGTAGATGTTTTCTTGGAAACCCTTTACGCGCAGACTTTACTTGTCATCTTATATTGACTTGATATACAGTTGACACGTTATTGCAAATTGCGAGGTTCAAAACTATGCAGGCTGCAGCTATACCACACTTCACATAAATAGCATCAAAGTTCGTTTTTTTGAAGTATTTCAATTTTAAACAGAGTTTAAGTTTCTGAGCTTTGACAAATTAGATGCGTTTTCAGTTTTATGATGTTAACTAGTTTGGAACAGTTACACACCATATTTGTGTTTGCTTTAAATAAGGGGCCGGTTTAGTGGTTAGAAACTTATATGTAATTTAATGTTGTTTATATGCGGTCTTAACCAAGAGGTTAGTTGTGGGTCCAAGTCCCGCAAGGGATGAAAGTGTGTGAATTTTCCTTTCTAAAAAAAATTTGTAATTCGGTAATTAATTTACAGGATACCCTCGAAAATTTTGATGGAGTAAGTAAAGGAAAGTACACCATTGGTCTCGGACAGGATTGCATGGCATTTTGCTCAGAGGTTGAAGATGTCATCTCTATGGGGTATGTACTTTTTTTTTAATCGATAATCTAGAGTTTTTTAGGTAGGAAAACTACTTGGTGTTTGGCGTTCTGTTGAATTTCATGCTTCTTGACACGTGCAGTGTTTTTTTGCTAGTAACATGGTTGTAAATAGAAAACAGTTTTTACAAGTAAATTTCACAAAAGTCCAAAAGGAGTTCTTTTATGTCACAACTACTGATAAACTGAGGGTACTTCTATTTTATGGTTGCCAGCATTTATGATATTGTTTATATGTTACTATGACGTGTTTTCGCTTAATTGGTTACTTCAACTCCAAAATCGTGTTAACCTCTTAAGTGTTCTTAAAGTGCTAACTTCTAGAGAATCAATTTTGGGATGACCGTCTGCGTGTAATATGGAAAATTCTTGATTTCTAACTCCAACTAGTGAAGGCGACATTTTGTATTTCTCCCCTTGTTTGATACTCGTATCTTGGAATACCATTTTGTGATCTTTCCCTGAAAGTTAGCATCTTGTCACCTGATATGTAGCACAATATAATAAGTTACCTTATCATATATATCGTCCTTCAATTATACTTGGAAAGAATCCATTTGCTGTCAATATTTTCTCAAAGCCAGCTTTCTGACTCTTTTTTTTGTCTGTATCGCATTTTTGCTTATACTACGAAAAGTGCGTAAAAATTTAAATGTCATCCATGAAAAATTTGGGAGGCACATAGAATATAACATATGTGTATTGGTTAGACGGGGCTAAGAACCCTGTCCATTAATAGTATAGTCTACTTGCTTGACTAAGAACCCTGTCTATCCAAGATTGAGATCGTTTTCTTAAGTTAGTGTTTAGCTCTTTCATATGCGTCTATAATTCCAGTTTCCAATAACTTTTTTCCTTTTCAGATTGACAGCTGTCACTTCACTACTTGAAAAGTATGAGATTGACCCAAAACAAATTGGTCGGCTGGAAGTCGGCAGTGAAACTGTGATAGACAAGAGCAAATCCATTAAAACTTTCCTAATGGACATCTTTGAGGTATTCCTGATAGCTGTTTTTTATCTGTAAAAGGCTACGACCTGCGATCTTACAAACTTGGTAATAAAACGACTATGTTTTTTTTAATTATACAACTGACTTACGAACCTTTCTCGCCCCCTTGCCATGTACCAAGCAGAATGCTGGAAATACTGACATCGAAGGTGTGGATTCGACCAATGCTTGCTATGGTGGAACTGCAGCATTATTCAACTGTGTGAACTGGGTGGAGAGCAATTCATGGGATGGACGATATGGATTGGTCGTCTCCACAGACAGTGCGGTATATTCCTTGCTTACATATTTCATATTTACTCCCGTTCTGAACCCATGCTTCGAAAAGGCTCAATTCAAATAAGAAAATAAAACTTGAGTTGTTGCTATGCCATAGATGGTCAACTGCTTACTGTAAATCACTTTTACCAGGTTTATGCTGATGGACCAGCTCGACCCACAGGAGGAGCAGGTGCTGTTGCTATGCTCATAGGCCCTGATGCTCCTATTGCATTCGAAAGCAAATTTAGGGCAAGTCATATGTCACATGTTTATGACTTCTACAAGCCTGACCTTGCAAGTGAATATCCGGTATTCCCCAATCCGTCATCTAATAACATATATTTAGGTTAAAGCTCGAGTTTTTACGGGTTGTTAACAAATTCTAAACACGGAACATTGTTTACTGCAGGTTGTTGATGGAAAGTTGTCTCAAACTTGTTATCTCATGGCACTTGATTCTTGCTACAAGGGATACTGTCAAAAGTAAGCTTAGATACAAACACCGAGATTAGTACATTATATCACATAACGTCTTACCAAAATCTTGTCAAATATAGGTACGAGAAATTGCAAGGCAAACAGTTTTCGATGGCCGATGCTGACTATTTTGTTTTTCATAGTCCATATAACAAGGTAATTTGCTATCAAAAGCATAACTCTTGCTATTCTTTGCCTTTTAGCTCTTCTGGATTATGTATTGTAGTTAGAACTTAACTTTTATTTCGATGTATGCAGCTTGTACAGAAGAGCTTTGCTCGTTTGGTTTTCGCTGATGTTGCTAGAGATGCCAGGTGATGATGGAATTTGCTAAATTAAAATTTCTAACCACTGTTGTAATATTATCAGGCGCCATTTTACATCGTTACTCATTTGTCTAATGTATAATTTCTTGTTATTTTCAGCTCCGTCGATGAATCCGCTAAAGAGAAGCTTGGACAGTTCACCTCTCTAAAAGGTGACGAAAGCTATCAAAGCCGTGATCTTGAGAAGGTGCCTTTATTTTGTGATTTTATTTTACTACAAGTATATAAATTTGGTGAATTTAATAATCATTGAGTTTTTACCTTGTGCATGTATCCATAGGCATCCCAGCAAGTTGCAAAACCCGATTATGATAAAAAGGTTCAGCCAGCAACTTTGATCCCCAAGCAACTGGGAAACATGTACACTGCGTCTTTATATGCTGCCTTTGCTTCCCTGATTCACAATAAGAGTAGCTCTCTGGTATGCATCAGCTCCCAATAGTTTGCTCTTGTGACACAAATTTGATTTACAGATTCTGAACCTCATTGTTTTGTATTTCGATTTCAGGATGGAAACCGTGTAATGATGTTCTCATATGGGAGTGGGTTATCTGCCACAATGTGGTCACTACGTCTTACTGAGGGCAAAGCACCTTTTAGTTTGTCAAATATCGCAAAGGTCATGAATGTCGAACATAAGTTGAAGACAAGGACAGAGGTATCTTAGATAATATTTATAGTAGACTAGATGTGGCATTACAACTCATTTATATGAAAACTGATCAGTGTGAGCTGTATCTGTTTAATAGCGGGTCAAATGGGTAAATAAATTTGTTAAGAATGAAACGGGTCAAAGAGGTAAGGCTCAAAAGTCATCTCACGTGTCCTAAATCAATGTTTCAGCTACATTAGTATTTTTATAATTTGTTTTCAATTATATAGTGTATAATCCATTAATTATCTACAAAAACTAAAAAAATGCTCATGGGTTGACCCAACCTGACCCGTTAAACAACCAGTTAGTTCACTATCCTTAAATGTAGAGAAATTGTTGAATAACGTAAATCTGTATCCGGAAAAGTTTCAGTGGCCATAACCAAATAACTATAAATGTGCAGTTTGCGCCGGAAAAGTTTGTAGAGCTCATGCATTTGATGGAGCACAGATATGGTGGCAAGGACTTCGTGACAAGTAAAGACACTAGTCATTTAGCTCCAGGCACCTATTATCTCACAGAAGTTGACTCAAAGTACAGGAGATTTTATGCAAAGAAGACGACTGAGGTAGCCAACGGTCATTAAAGATTGAAAACCCATTAGTCGACTTAATGTTATTAAGTTAAGCTCTACAAGTATTGTTTTAATTAGGGGTGATTGTTGTGAGAACACAAAATAATTTGCTTCCATTTGATTTTACTTGAGAAGTGTCTATTATCAAGGAATGTATTTTTAAATATTTTATTAATAATAGTTTGTTTTGTGATCAACATTTTTATATATGATTTCCAAAGTTTAATTAGATCTTTTCATGTTCTTTAATAAACATATTTGTTTAAATTGTATCTTTAGATTTCATAACACATGAGTACGTATGGTCTCGGGTAGGGCTCTATAGTCTAAATGAGCCGAGCAAAGCTTGAACTTGGTTTGACATGATGTTGTCCGGCTGAGTCCTAACCCGATTCAAGGCTTTCTAGACCTGTACCAGAGCGGCTCGAGCTTGATTCGAGAGCTCAGATAGCCTGAAAGCATCCATAACATGTTTTCATAAGTTTCACTGAACATTGGAACAAAATCAAACTTGTATAGTAAATGTCTTTACATAGTTTACACTTTACACAGGTGAAAAAAAATCAAACTTGTATAGTAAAATCAAACTTTTATAGTAAATTTTGCAATGCCACATCAAGCCTCAAAAGGAGAATCAAGCAGCAACAGGGGTGGTGCGATTGGGCTCAAACACGTATTTCACAAGCGACCCTTTGATAGACAAGAGCTCAGGAAACTCAGTCTTCAATTTGGTAGCATCTAGCTCATTGTTGCTTCTTGGAGCAATAATTACTTTGGCTTGTTCCTCAAGGTTGAAGTTCTTCCATGTGAAGGTCGGGTCAATGTACTCACGGTACATCTCTAAGATCTCGTTATGGCTAACACAACCAGGGTTGGTGAAGTTGTATATCCCGGTGAGGTTCCTTTTTGCCAATTCTATGGAGATTGGTAGGAGCTCGTCTAGGATGTTCATCGAGTTGGGAATATCCACCACTTTGTCATAGCGGCTGATCTTGGTGATGAAGTTTCGTAGGTTGGTCAAATCTGAAGAAATTGGCATCCTTACACGTAATGTGCATACATTCTCGTAGTTCTTCAGGAGTTCCTCCACCTATATATGAAATTGCATTTTTAAGCAAAGAATTAGAATTGAATCAGTAGTCCAAAGTTTGAGCCTGGTTTGCAATACAACGGATAATTTTAGCAGAAAATCGAATCTTAATAAATAGATATTATGGGTCACATTGCACAGATCATGAAAAAATGCAACAAAAACACGACTCTAATCTAATAAACCGAACAAGTTACCATAGCTTTAGTCTTGGAGTAAAAAGATCCGACAAAGTTAGCCGAATCCTCTTCCTTAAATCCGACACCTGACCCAAGCTGATGACCCTCATCATACTCAAAAATACAACCAGTAGCATAGTTAATCAAAACCAACCCTTTTTCACGACAAACATCAGCAAGCGTTAATGTTCCAACAACATTAGTACGTATAGTCTCAACTTTATGCGACTCACACCAGTCAACATTTGGTCTTCCCGTAACACCAGCAGCATTGAACACGTGAGTTGGGTTGATGGCTGCTAAGTCTGCAACAAGACTGTCACGTGACTCCAAACGACCTGAGCCGTAAGTATAGTTGATGTTTTGTGATTCACAGATTTTGCCTAGTAGACCACCAATCCAACCGGTGTTGCCGTAGATTAAGAACTTGTATGGTGTTGCTTGTGATGTTCCATTGTTGGATAGTGAACCAATTGTTAGTTCAGTTTAAGGAAGTGTTTGTGATATTATTATTAATGTTGTGAGCATAGTAGAAATGATCTGTTGTATATGTCTTGTATTTATAAGTTGATATGGAAGTAAGTTTAGTATAATGTGACTACAGTAAACTGGTTAGTATTTACAGTAAACCGGTTGGTTTCGGAGGGAAAGACTTTCCAAACAAATAGTCATGTTCTCGTATAGTTTTTAAATGGAGAAAAATTAATGCATGTTTCAAATATATGGTAGAAACCAAGATTGGATCTTGAAATGCTGTAACATACTTGTATGTTTTTGGATTTGTCATGTGCTCTGTAATGGCATTAATTCTTTAAGGTGGAATATAATTTTCCAACTTGAAGACTGTACAAAAATAGCTTAGCTTTTTATTCATCTGATTTGTCGATTAAATTTTAGTTAATGAACCTAAAGACGAATGGACCGGTAACAAACCTTAAGTTATGGAAAAGAAACGTCGACGTCTAGCACATTGTGACGACGTTCAAAGTACAATTATTAGTATAAATCGTTTTTGAAATGCGTTAAGTTAATTCTTTTTGTTGTTGTCATTAATGGATAAGTAAAGGGTCAAAATAAAAACTATAAACACAGAAAAACTAACCCGGTTGTGTTTATGGATTTTCTTTTCTAAGATTTTGAAAAACATGAAACTATGTTGCCGTATTCGTGTACTCATGTGTATGGTTTGAAGCAGCTTGGATAAAGCACCAAGATGATCCAAACTATGTTGGCTCAAAATGGGGAAAACGTCGATTGACCTGAACAAAGAAGACCCGTTTGACTCGGTTTTTAAAATGACCATTCTGACCCACTTCAAAATATATGTTGTTTTACAGAAAACGCAAGAACAATAATTAATTTACTTCAGTAAAATCTTTGAGTCAATACATAACATTAATTGAAGGAAAAGCTTCACATCAGCACTACATGTCTACATAACAAAAGTATCATCCTAAAACCCCCTCAAACATCTAAGACCATCAAAGACCTTGCTTCAACACATACGCTGGCTAAGTTGCAGCACAGCAAAGATATGCAGTGAGTCTCAACGAATGCCATAAAGGGGAACAGGGAAGGGTGTGAGCTGGTTGGTAGTAAGTTGAAATGGATACAGCAGAATGGCCCGAGGAAAGGTGTGGGCAACAAAAGGAATGTCGGGAGAAAGAACGAAAAGGACCTGCATCACCTCCCATCAATACAAATACAATACTGCTATCAACAAAGTGTGTTAAATCCGTGGTTTCAAGCTTGACTCAATGCTAATAGAATGTGTGTTTCAACTTTTTGAAACACCAAAACATACATAGCACAGAAATATAAAGCCGCTGTGACTGCCATGATGTAGGAGAGCAACAAGCATTCCATATCTAAGAAGCATGTGTATGGCTATGAGGACTTTGGCTCAACTGGTCTTAACTCGATGGTTATAAGTTTGGCTCGCTCTAAAAACATAGTATAAATGTTTCAAATATTTGACCAAACAAACAAACAAAGCTAAAAAACATACATCAGGCAAATCAGTAAACAGCTGCAGATACCGGGCAAGACCCGGCTAGAAACGGCTTTCGGCCAAGACCCGGCTATATCCGGCTATTCCGGCCAAGACCCGGCTATATGTGTGATATTTTGAAATAAAAGTTAAAATAACAATTTGCCATCATTTAAAAGAACAGTTATTTCGATAACTTCAGTAAAAATCTTTGCATCAATACATAGCATTAATCAAAGGAAAAGCTACACATGAGCACCACATGTCTACATAACGAAAACATAAGATACTTCAAGAGATTAAATATCACACTGGCTAAGCTACAGCACATCAAATATATGCGATGAGTCTCAACGAATGCCATGACTGCTATAGAGGCCGGGGAAAGGCGCACCAAATCAGGAGAGAGGAAAGGTGTGTTTCGCCTTTCGACAAAGTGTGTTAAATCCATGGTTTCAAGCTTGACTCACTGATATTAGAATATGTGTGTTTCGCCTATTTGAAAAAGCAAACTAACATGTAAAACACTACAGAAATATAAAGCCGCTGTGGACATATGCTGATGCACGTGCAATTACTCGAACCCCATAATTCATAGCCAATCTTCCAACATAACATTGGTTACAATCAAAGCACATCTAATAAAGAAAATATGTATGGCTAAACTGGTTTTAGGTGTTTAATCGATGGTTATAAGCTTGGCTCGCATTAAGAACATATAAATGTTTCAAATATTTGAATAAACAAACAAACGAAGCAAAAAAACATACATCAGGCAGAAAAGTAAACAACTGCAGACACGAATACGCCAACATATACACAAAGAGTAGTACATGTAGGTCAAATAGAAAGTTATTTTAAAAGGATAGAACCTGCATCAAATAATGCAATCTTGAGAACTCAAAGAGTATTCATCCATATCATTTCACTAGATTTTTTATATCCTTATCACCAAAATTAGCACATACATTGGCAGGAGAGTTTTTCATAGTATTGATGTACAAGATCTAATAACTAAAATAAGAGCCTCAAGCAAGACCATGAATATAAACATGCTGTAAAAATATGACTTTTCAAGATATCAAATGGTGAGGTCTTTTCAATGTCCGCAAAAGTGCCCACAATGCTGCCACCATATCTGGGAAATTTGGACAACCAGGAAGAGGCTTCACCTGACCGTCGCAATCAACTTCTATGGGATACTTGAGAAGGTGAGCCTTCATATCAGTCACTTCAACGGCTGCATACTGATTCCAGTTCGATTCACTCAGTGATCTGACCCTTCTCACACACTCGATGCTTTCTGGTCTCTCGAAAGTGCTCTCAACTCCACCAATATGCTCAGCCCAAAGAGACATTCTGTACCCGAATACCTGCACAAAGTCATTTTGTAAGTCACACCAGAAGTAACAGTCTTTTTTCTTGAACATTTATTTTGGCATGAAATGAAATGTACCTGTCCGAGTGGGCTAGAACCTTTGTTAGCCCATGTATGATAAGGCTGATATGCACCCATTGCTATTTCAGTGTCTCTAGAGCCTTCTAACGACCTTTGGTTGATGTTAGCGGATCCCGATATCACATACTCATCATCCACTATCATTCCTTTTGAGTGCACGCCTATCATGAAACGTCGATTTTTCCTAGTAACTGACTGTGTCATAAAAAAAATCATGTCAGTTATAAGTTAATCACAGGCACAGAGATATATAAAACAATTGTATAGAAGTTTAGATATAGGGATGTACTTGAGGGTATTTATGACTTTAGACCCTTTTTCAGGTGAAGTTGGTTCCACGCCATGAGATGACTCTCGATTGCCAAGACAGAAGAACATCAAGTAATCTTGAGGCTCGTATACATTTTCAAGCCCTACTTCTACTAAAGCCTTGTAGATCACTTCATACATCATTTGCATCGTCTTATTCTGTTAGAAGTTATTGAAATGAGCATTATGTTTACATTTAACTGATTTTCGTTTAATATACAGTCACGAAATGGAAATGTTTATAATCTACCTGCCAAAAGAGAACACATTGAGTCACCGTACTAGTAGGACTACCCTCCGGCCACATTGGAATCACAATATATGCCGCAAACCTCTCATTGGCTCTGATTTTATTCGCAATTTTTAGAGCAATTTCCATTGGTATTAAATTGTTTGCACCTGCAAAAGACACATGCATTTTTACTTATTACATTGAAATTTATAAAATAATAGATAAAGTAAAAGACACAGCGTATACTGTAAAGTTTCTTACCCAACGTTCTGTTATTATTCCAATTAAATGAAGAACCAAGAAAGTACTGATTTTCGATATATATAAAATGCTGAGCAGCACGAATTGCCTCCACATACGCGATATGTATGCTCTTGTCTATGAGCACATTCTTCCCGCATAGCAGGTTCTGTTGCAATGTAGCAAGTTATTAAGAATTTGATTCCGGCATAAATAAACAAAAACCCGTGGATAATTGTCATACCTTGCTTGTGGCTTCGTTGGGGTCTTTGGGAAAACCTTTAACGGAGTTGGAGTCAATTGAACGGAACACCTATACAGTTTTTAACCACACTGATCAACTGTGTTCGAAATGTAGAAAAAAACGTTTGTCATACGATTAAGAGTTGCTCAACAATAAACTTACCTGAATATGCCAACTCTCAGGATCTTGTTCACTTGTGCAATGAGCCTCATCAATTCCTAATATGTCAGGAATCCTTTCTAGTTTTAATAATGAATCATCGACAGTTTTCTTCATCTTTTGAATCCCATCTGGTTTTGAAGCCCGCAACCATCTCTCCTCAAAGTTTTTTAGTACATCATATGCTGCTGGACCTTCGATTCGACTGTGTAAATCATGCCATGGTTCCCTAGGTAAACCAGTGGTACGTCCCTATTTAAGCAATTATATAAACATATGAGATAAGATGATCCAAGATAACAAGACTGTTATAAAAGTTGAATAGGAAAAGGATACGAGGGAAGTGCTTACTGTGTAATTAGGTTGGTGATAGTCATCAAGACCTCCAACAAATGCCATAATCCGTCTTCTGTAATTACCAGCATCAGCATCCACTATAACCGTTTTCTGATGATGGGTATAGATTGTTTCAGTCTCCTGCAACCCAAATTCACTCTCCCGTTATTTATGCAAAAAATATAAACATAGACTATTTCACTTCACCTAAATGCAAATACGCAACAACACTAAATTCCTATGAAGGACCTAAGTAAAGAAAATAATCATCAAATAAACAAATGGTATCCAACCTGTTTCTTGGCCAACCTATGTCCATTATCAGTGGAACGGGGACAAAAGATTACTTTCACTGAAGAATGCTTGAAAAAATGGCGAGTTTCTTCATCATTAGTTCCCATGACCCCGTGCTACATTTCACAGACAAAAGCATTAGTTCAACAAATCATGCAGCTTAATATAGTAGGTAAATAATACTAACGAAATATGACAACCAAAATGCACTTACTGTTTTGATTCCCAAATTGCTCTTAGAAGTAGGATCATCCCAAAGTAGAAGTACTCGTACACCTTCTGCAGACTTGGCTATCAAAAGATCCCCCAACGTACTGTCTTTTGCACCATCACCATTGCGAACAAGCTGCACACTGTGAACGACAGACCATCCTGTAATGTAAATCAAATGACGTGCCTGCTTGATAGCTTCACAAATATCATGCCAGCAATTTCCATTATTTTGATACTGCAAACCACCATCAAGATGCATACTCGGAAGGCAACCATCGTCAACATGAGCATCTTGATAAAGCGTAACTTTACCTCCTTTCCTTAGGGGAAAATAAGTGTTGGGAACGCCCTTAAAATTTAGGCCCCGGGCGACTCTCTCCAAGGGTATGTACTGAATCGACAGAGTCAATACAGCACCAGGATTACATGGTTTCCCACTTTCGCTTAAAATCGGAAAAGTACCTTCAACTAGTAAAGCATGAGCTAACTTCTCAACCTGTACACCAACCGCCCCTATAGTCCGTGAACCTACAACATCACTATCCTTAACAAGAAACTGAATCTCGGCAGATAAATGCGCTGCAGGAACATAAAATTGCTGCATCCAAACAGGGTTCTCACTATTACTAATAACAAAAGTCCTAGCAACAAATTCACTAGCTACGGAAACCGTGACATATGGATCACTCGTAACCTTCACAGCCGGCTTCCTATCTTTCTTACCACCTCCACCAATCTTCCCAAACACTTGCTCCGTAGTAGGCAAGTTTTTAGCCTCTTTGACCCATATATCCAAATGCCCATGTAACCACGTTTCTTTATACCTCTTTGACCCTTGTATCCAAAGTCCATACTCTGAATTATCATAACCCATTTCCGCCATCTAACAAAAACAATACCAAAAAACTACAAGATCAAATACCCACTTGACAAAACTGCTAAAAACACAAAAGGGTTGCTTAAAAAGAGAAAATAAAAGCTACCCAGATGATCAAAACTCAAAAGTAATGTACATTCAGTGGCGCACGCAGAAATCAGCCATACACGTTAGTTCGTCAAATTTTTAGTAGCGTATCAAAATTTCCCAAAAGTTCTTGTTTTTTACACTAATGATATTTTCGAAAAGTATACACGTGCATACCTTCTGAACAAGTTGACTTAATAATTATGGTTCCATTGATTAAATAAAAGTCAACCGAATTAAATATTAGGTTTTGTTTCCGAAACGGATTTAGATGGGTTTATATAAATCTTCTTGACCTAACGGAGTTAGGCATTCAAGAAGTAAGTTGAGTACGACGAGTTTGTTAGACTAACATCACCTTATAAGTTACCACTTTTTCATATAAAGTAAAATACGCATGCATGCATAGAAATAATTCAAAGTTGGAGATTAAAACAACAACAACAACGATACTCAATCTCACATGAACGGAATATGGTGACAGATTAAAATAAAAGATTTCCCAAATAATTGACCTCACCTTGTGAGTATCATAATAACAGGCTTTCATGATTGTATCTCGTCGATTGAAAAGTTTGATGCTCTCGCTATCGAATAACAATTTTGTTTGTTTCTTTTTAGGACTATGACTATCTATATGTTATGTGATTTGCACATGTATATATAAAGGGGACCCAATCAATTTATGGTAGGACCCTCCAATCAATTTATAGCCGTGTCCTCCAAGTTGTTTCCTTGACTAATACGGAATAATACTTGCTCCATTCGAATTTTGGTGTCCATTTTATTTTTTTATAGCATGTTTTAAAATAATTGTCAACTATTTAGTTAGAATTATTTAAATTTATTATTTTATCTTAGGATTAATTTCATATATCATCATACTTTCATGATTAATTATATATATATATATATCCAAAATGCAATTATTAAATGTATAATGTACAATTGATTTTAATCACAACTCCTTTCGGTTCGCAGAAAACAAGCTGGTCTTTGATGAAGAGTCGGTCGACACCCACGAGTGTACGGAGTTTAGGTTTCTCCCTTGATTCAAAACTTGAAGAATTCCTTGTAAATCAACTATCTTTTTTGTTTTGTTTTTATTTTTATAAAAACATCGCTTTGACAAACGAAAAGTTAAAGATAATCAATAAACAAGAGAAGAATGGGTAAAAATATAATTTAAGAGGTACGGATAGCCAAACTTTTCAAAAGAAATAATAGATCAGAAGATGAATAGAACTCTAACCAAAGTTCTTGTTATGAATGATAAATGCTTAATATGAAGATACTTCTTTAATTTTGACGAAAGGTTATAGGGTTAAAAACTCAATAGATATAAGTTTAGGGGTGCCAATGGAAAAAGGTCACAAGAATACCCCAATTAAGTTATGGTAGTGAGTCAATCAAGTTTATATTGGTTTACAACAATCCTTGTAAACAGTTTACGATGTGTGCAACACATTGACTATGATAAAAAAGGCTTTGCTCGGGCAGTTGGCATTTTAATATTAGTTTTTTTGACGGCATTTGTATATTAAAAGCGTTATCAAATAGTACTGAAAAAACCTTTTCTTCTAAGTTAAAATAATTTATTACGTCTCGTAACATACGAAATAAATTTAGACCCGTGTGAGGATACCCAAAGTTTTCAAAAGCAATCGTATGCTTCATCATTTGCCAAGTTACGGGATCAACCCAATGCATGGTAACACAAAGGTCGAAGTGGAGAAATTATGAGGAGCCGACCAAATATCGGTTGTTAGGCTTACGCTTGTGTTTAATTGTTCAAAACCTTTTACTAGTTCAATTTTAGCCTTTTTTGTTTCAAACAATCATGTTTATGAGTTGCACGACTTACTTAAGTATATCGAGGTTGAAAACAACTTTGAATCACCTTGGTTAACCGTTTGTTGTCGAAGTGGTTGAACAACAAACCTTCTTGAATCACAAACCATACAAATGGTTCTCGAACCCGGTCCGCCTCGTATGCAAAAATACCCCCTCTTGTCCCAAAAATGATTGATCCGATTCCGGAATGGATTTGAGTCTTTCACAATACTTATCGACATGAGATTGCAATGTCGAGGTGGAATTAGGCATAAAAAATGACCGCAATGTTTACAATGAGCCTTAATTGAATTATCCGACAACTTCACCTTGTTGAAATGGCACGAAAGTTCAGGTTTTTGGGTTGTGGATAAAACTGTTGGATATTTATTAAGTTCAAAATGCTGAACATTGTTGTTCATGCCTTATTTAAGACAATTCTCATTTTGTTTGTACTGTAATTATAAGACATATGCAGTCTTGATCCTATAAATGATCAAATACTACAACCTAAGTTAGATGTGGCTATAAGCCACCCAGACATATTATTTACCATATGTAATGGTCATTTAGACAGTTATTGGAAGGGGCAGTTATGTGGCAATTAAGGTTGTTAAAAGGTATAACTGTTTTATTCATGAACCATCACAACCTTTGGTCATACCCTTTCATAAACTATATATAGGACTGTAAAATTTCGTTTGTAAATATCAATACAGTTACTTATCTTGTTTTAACTTTCCCTCCTTATTTTCTTATTTGCACTATTCTATTGCACACAACTCTACATCAAATTACTGCACTCAACATCCATTTTCACTCCACAAATGACATATAACCAAAGATACATTGATATCAAATGGCCAAGAAGCACTTACCTGTCTAGGGGATCTGTTGGCCAAAACAATAAATGGCATCAGAGCATAAAAACTGGGAGAACCCTGCCAAACAGATTCCAAAGAGACTTCATATCAAGACAAATACAAAGAGAGAGTAGCACCAAATTTGGTAGATGCATGAGGCAACTATCACAGGAATGCAAGGCCATGCTTAAGAAGAATTGCTGGACATTGAAGCCTATAACCGGGCCTTGCCAAAACCACAAACCAACACCGAAAAGCATAAAAGGAACATATGCTTTGGTTGTGGTGTTAGGGGACATATCTCGCCAATTATCCCAACAAAGAGAGAAGAAGCGGTGCAGAACCAAAGGAGAGAACGAAACTTCAAATATCCAAATTACTTATCCGAATACATACACCTATCCACGATTTCATGGTGGAAGGGATGATGAAGAAGGATGGGATAAGATCCAGTATATCGCAATAGGTTAGACAAACATGTATGTTCAAACTTGAACCTATTTGCTAAGATCAAGGAGAAGTTTGTTGTGGAAAAGATACAAGAACAACACAAACTTATGTTTGTCCATGGGGTAAGAGAGGTACAAATTTTGATAGGTTCCGACATCCTTATCATTCACGGTGTGTACTACACACCGGATGTTTCTCTTAACATCTTATCACCAAACAGTTGGAGTCACAAGGATTGGAACTCACTTTCAAAGGCAATAGATGCAAGCCAGTACCAATGTTTAAATGCCCACAAGATTGTTGTTTTGATCCAAACAAAATGAAGAATAGACAGAACAAATATATGGAAGACTTCTATAAATTACTTGAAGAAAGTTCTTTGGAGAAAAGGGAGGAGAATCAGAATTGCACCATCACAAAGCATGATGAATTCATCTGTGTTAAAGGTGTACATTATCCTATTACAATTTCCTCTTTTAATGACTTTGTTTCTTTTCTTGACTTAATACAAATTGATGAAATAATAAGCCAAGAATGGGACAATTTTAGAAATGCATTTGATAATGCATTCATCTAGTTTTACACTATCCATTTGAATAAGGACCTACCAAGACCCATTCCACCCAAAATAAGAAATAGAGAGATCCAATTGATGGATCTCTACAAACTTGTGGACACACTTGGGGGATACCTCAGTGTAGTCTTTACACAAGACTTTGATCACATTGCAGAAATTTTTGGCCTTGAAAAGGAAAATGGCCATGAGATATAAGCATGCTACAATCACTATTTGGATGTCTTTAAGTCTTATTAGAGCACTGCTAGGGCCTCAAAGACTGAAACATAAGGACTTGTTTCAGGAAGCATGGAGAAATGCATTGGAGGGATTCCAAAAGGAGAGCCCATGAACAAGCAGAAAGACAAAAGATTGGAGCATTTTGGTGTGATACTGGAAAATCTCAATAGCAATGAAGAATCAAGCAACATGATTTATCAAGAAGAAGGGACAGGAAGCTCTAAGATAGATGGAGACTATGACAGTGATGATTTTATAATCATCATCTGATTGGACCAGGAAGGAAGACAAAGAACACCAGCATTTTGTCCTTAGGGAGGAATGTTGGATATTTATTAAGTTCAAAATGCTGAACATTGTTGTTCGTGCCTTATTTAAGACAATTCTCATTTTGTTTGTACTGTAATTATAAGACATATGCAGTCTTGATCCTATAAATGATCAAAGACTACAGCCTAAGTTAGATGTGGCTATAAGCCACCCAGACATATTATTGACCATATGTAATGGTAGTTTAGACAATTATTGGAAGAGCGGTTATGTGATGAGATAAGGTTGTTAAAGGCATAATTGTTTTATTGTGAACCATCACAACCTTTGGTCATACCCTTTCATAAACTATATATAGGATTGTAAAATTTCGTTTGTAAATATCAATACGCTTACTTATCTTGTTTTAACTTTCCTCCTTATTTTCTTATCTCGCACTATTCTATTGCACACAACTCGCACCAAATTCTGCACTCAACATCCATTTTCACCGCACAAATGGCATATAACCAAAGATAAAGCGATATCAAATGGCCAAGAAGCACTTACTGTCTAGGGATCTCATGGCCAAAACAATAAAACTTCAACAATCGTTGGTGCATTTGAAGAACCAACACCGTGAAAGTTGGAGAAGCTTGAGTTTCCATTAGTGAGAGCGTTTAGTGAGCGATTTGTGTGTTTCAAAGAGTATATTTTGAGAGTATTTTTAGTTTTGTGACTAAACCTAACTCAAATGGGCTATTTATGCAAAAAAAAAAATAAGTGAAAAAGGGCAAAAGCGGATGAGGACAAAAATAGTAGGGGACAAAAGAAAGGGCAAAATTCTTACTCTCCTTTCATCTTTAATGTTCAAAAACTAGTTTTTCCAAATTGGTTTCCGGTTATTGAATAACCGGAACCGAACCGGTTCCAACGGTCAAATGTGCAAACCGGTTTGGAAACCAGCGGTTTTTCCAAACACCGAACCAGTTTTGGTCAAAACCGGTTTTGACCGGCTGTGGTTACAGGTTTTTCTTTTCGGGGTTCAGTTTTGGTTTTTTTTCCCACGACTAGGTTTAGTTACCAGTTACTCAGTTTTACACTTTTACATAATACTGATATAAGATTAGCCTTGTCAAAGCTGGATTCAAACTATATATTACTGCTGAACACAAATGGATATCCATGTGATGATGTGATAAATAGGTTTAAAAGATGTACATAAAGACACACTTAACCAATTTTTCACGTTCGAATCACTACTACACAAACTGGTTTTTCCCACGGTAAAATTGGTGGGAAATCTCGTGGGTAAGGGCCCTTTTCCATGGATTTCACACGAAATCATTCCGTGTGTAAAAACCTTGTGGGTAAATATTTTCCCACTAATTTTCCCACATAGCGTTGACTTTTTTCCCACAGATATTATTGTGGATAATCTGTGGTTTTACTTTCCCACAACTTTCTCACAAACATTTTCCCACAGATTTCCCACATTTTCTAGCAACCAATTCCTACATACATCCGATGTTTTTTTACCACAGTTAATTCCCACTGATTTCCCACATTTTCTAGATATATTTTCTCCTAATAGTTATGTGGGAATTTTGTGATTAATCTGTGGGAAACCCCATGGCTAAATTCCGTGGTATTCATATTATAATTTGAGATTTTACAAAATCCAGAATCCATAAATATGCAAAATTAATATCTGAAACGATAAAAACCATTAATAAATTGTCAAAATAAGCAAATCCGGTACCCAAAATGCATAAATGTGTCGCCGATGGACCTAAATCCGTAATCTAAAAGACATAGGGTAGCAACGTATAATCGGACGACGCAACATCGAAATTGTTTTCGACATACTACAACCCAATAGTTCTTACACAAAAACTTAAGACTAATGGCAAATGAGACTAGACTAGCTAGGACCAGGATCCGATTCAGTAGCTCGGGGAGGATAATTCTTAGCAAAAGACTCCAACCTATCATTGAGTGTTTTATGCCAAGCCAGTTGGTCCGCTACTCTTTGAGCTTCTGCAGCTACCCTCTCATCTTCCATCTTTTTCTTTAGATCATCGTTTTGCTTTTTCAGAATTCGTATCTACTGTTACATCAATTACACATTACTGTATTATACTAATAACTCATCAAAATAACCACCTCTAAAACGATGCGAGAATAACGAAAACAGACAAACCACGTAAGGTGAGCACGTGTGTGTGGCATAGAGACTCCTAGATCCCATTGTACCTATTAGCACAAAAGCTAGATCCGTCATCAATCTGGCACCAAGTATATGACCTATGTTTGATGTAGCAATGCCTTCCAAGCTTCAAAATCATCCGGTGGGGACTTAGAACCATTCTCATCAATCTCGGCATTCACTTCATTCTCCACATGTTCTCCCGATATAATCCTTGAATATTGATCCCGTTATATAGGGTCTACATATTAGTGATGGAAACGGTAAACCGACAAATTTCCCACGGATTAATCCACAAATATATAAAGTTACATCGTTTTCTAATGTAATAAAGTAATTATATTCAAGTATAGTAGCTCACCAGTCTTGGTCATTCCAACTCCACTGTCGATGATGGTCAACGTATTGTTGGTCTTGTTGGAAACAATGTGAATGAAAAGCTCAGGTTGTCCATCAAGCTTGCTCTTGTCTGTCGAGCTTTGAAAGCAAACTTTTTTGTAGAGCCTAAAAGGGAAAACACAAAGTATTTTGTTAGTAATGTTATTGCAATTTGCAGCAACTTAATATAGATGACAGATCAGATTAGATCACATGCTGCTAACAAATTAGACATGGTCTCAACATACGAGGAATTGGAAGTTGGCTATTAAAAGAAAAAACGACCAAATATGTTACTAACAACAATTTGTTTAGTTAGTAAAGATTTTACCTAGCGCAATTATACCGAAATAGTCATGCGCGAACACTCAAGACTTTTAATATCATGTTCGCTTTTTGTTTTACAAGGAAAAGTACACTGTACAATATTAAAATAAATATGTTCATAATTAGAAAGAAAAAATCTATTTACACTTGCAACAAATCTATAGGATAGCTATTAACGGACGTAACAGAATACGTTTCAATCAAGCACAAAGCCACCATTTAACAACATACTTTTTTTAACGCCATTTTCGTTAATAAAACAACATTCCCTTATACACTCAACACCAACAGCGGTCCAACAAAAGACTCTATAATATCTAATCATACCACCATATATGTAAGGTATAGTAACACATGTTGCAGCATGGGTATATAAAGTACTACCTCATCGTGAAGAGCTTTGAGCAACTAAGACACATGCAACGCATTATACTTAGCACCGTCTTCATAAATACAATATGAAACATCGGTTTTAGCTCAAGGTGTCCAAAATAACTGTGACAATGAGCCATATTAGATGTACAAGTCTCACACTTCATCTTCCTATCCATCGTCCCAAGCCTCGGGTCATTAAGTCCCGCCTTTGGCTTCGCTTCCCATGATCTGTCATTTCACCATGCTCTAAAAGACTAAAGCACACGTGTCTCTGCAAAAACAAAACAATTGCTCGTGAAACAACAATATTTTATGTTGAGTAGAGATACCACAAGTCAAGCTAGCTACATCATACACTTAGAGATACCAGCAAACTAAAAATATTTTAAATTACCCGACCTTGTAACATTAACAATTAAAAAAATCTAAAAGACTAAAAAACTTAATATTGAAAGAATACAAGAGACTACCTTGTAATTGGCTTCAATTGCAGCAGAAAGCATGTTTCAAGCTCATATAGATTGGGGGCTTTCATGAACCCTAATTTCTAAAACCACCCAAACAAGAAATTGACTGTGACCACCACAAATTGATGATTATTCAAGGATATATAACACATAAAGCACCTGATTTGTGAATATATAGACTTGATTTCGGGAGTCGCGATGGTGAATCGCCATGGTGTCTGGTGGGTGAGGATAAAACCGACGACCGCAAGGATCGATGGTGATGGTGGTTATGGCGGCTAGGGTTATGTGACTTAGGGTTTGCCGAGAAGAAGTGAGCATTGGGGACGATTGAATTCTAGTTTGAAATTTTGTGAAATGAAGGCGGGTGAGAAAGGAGCGGGTGGGTTCAATTTTGTTTTGGGGAAGTTTTATGTGATGTTTATACTTTTATTTAGATACATCTTTATTTTTAAATTAAATTATCTTTAAGATAAATAGCTCCAATTATAAAATGACATGTGTCATTTATCAACTAAAAATTCATCTTTATTTTAAATTAAAATATCTTTTATCTACTTATTTTTTTATAATCTAATTTCACCATATTTTCTAATTCAACATCCATTTTGATATATTTTTATGAGTTTTAGTTTTTATATTTTTAATAGGTTTATTTTATTTTAATTCAAAATTTTACAACTTTAACCTTTATTTCATTTATTTCAATCAATATAATCTTGATTCACAAAATCATATACTTTTGGGGTAGTGTTTGACGCGTAAGAGATTGCGAGGGTATTTCTATATGCGGGAATAATGATGTCATGGAAAGCTACGGTAACCCAAACAAACACTTATAACTAACACATATACATTCAAGTGTTGTGAAACAAATTCACTAAACGGTAAGCAAACACATATAACTATACTTATCGTCGCAGGCTGTGGTACCCAACTAGTGTATACAAATTACACTCTTTTAGGTGAACATTAGATTATAAAGTTGTTATGTAGTAGGGATGAAACTACCTAAGTTGTTTGTTAAAAACTCGAGATTGGTTAAGTAAAAAGCTTAAACGACAAGTTTAACAGAGCTCGAGCCTAAGTTGAGGCTCATTGATAATCGAGCTTTATATATAAAGATTATCTAGACACGCAAGTCTAAACGAGCCTTATATGTATGTATATATAGTGTGTATACGTATAACTATGTATAGTTGTATAAACGAGCTCGAGTCTGATGGGCTTAACAAGTCGAGTTTGATTTGCGCTTTATTTCCCTAAACGTGACATAAAAATAAAAAGTTTAGCCCGAGCTTATGAAATATGTCAAAGCCGAGCTCGAGCTACAAATATAAGGCTCGAGCCTTATAATTATAAATAAGTCGAGCTCGAGCTTTATCAAAATTGGACCTTCGCCCGAGTCGTTCACACCCATGTATACGAGTACTTTTTACCGAATTAACTATGAGGAAAATTGCGATAGCAGTGAAAATATTTGTTTTATTCGTGCAATCATATTACTATGGTAGTGTCATAGATCAAACAATATCATCCTTCCGAGATCGTCTAAGTGTTAGAGTGGACTAGTTGTGGAAAAATCATACCGATTGATCTTAGTGAGTTCGTGTAATCTCCCATTCAAATCACAAGGTACACAATTGTTGTTATTATATTTGACTAGCCATCCACATGTAAATGATGATAATCACAAGTCTTTTACCAATATGTTACCACACACATGCTGGTGAACCAGTTAATCCGATAGACTCCTTCACTTGTGTCGACTTCCAAAAGACTTTCGCTGATTTGGTTCATGCTATAAACGAACTAACCTTTCATCACTTCAGCTTCTTTCGCAAATCTGCATAAATCTTCAAACATCTCATCAGACATTTCATATCCTTGTAACCAAGTATCCCCATATTTGGCCTTCACATACTTTACCATCTCATCGATTCATCAGAAATGTAAGGTTCTTGTACGCCATTGTCAAAGTGTTTGTGAGGTTGTGTGACGAGGAGGAAACAATCAGAGGGTATACTGAATAGCTTTTCTCTGGTTGAGTTAGATTATGGTATAAATATGTTGGACTATAATACCCTCGACTAACTAATGTAAATCGACGTTAACACGGGCATTAATGGTCAAGGGACCGGTTTAGCCTCAAAATCCCATACTTTGACTACGGCGACTAAAAAGACAAGTTTTGGTTCAACATGATATTTTGGACAAGTTTAGGGACCAATAATGTATTTTAGTCTAAAACTATATTGTTTGTGGAAATCGGTGGGTATATACATACAAATTTCCCACGGATTTATCAAATCATTGGTAATCACTGACGACTTTCCCACAAACATAAGCGTTTTTTTTTTTTTTTTTTTTTTTTTATAGTTACACGTTCACGCATATACACGTCCGTATACCTACATACAAAACATCTATATACACAAAAAAGGTCGTAAACGGGCATACGGAACATATACGTGTAGATATACACATATATACAATGAAGGTCGTAAACGGACATAGGAAACATATATGTGTAGATATTCATACATGTGCAATGGTTTGTTACATAAAGAAGTCGTACCTAATCTTTTACATACACTTGTGATACTCGCATAAATAGTTACATTAATAAACAATTACATATAATATGAAGCTACAAACACATATGAAGACATACTCATTAATGTGAGAATGTGTAAGACATACAAAACATAAAACGATGTTTTTGTGGAAAGTTCGTGGTATTTACACACATATTTCTCACGGATTTATCACATTGGTATTTACATACATAGACCGTGTGAAATTCGTGAGTAATGTAGCTAAAATTTGCCACGCACTTTTGGCGTTGCTAATATGTATGAAATTTCATGACAAGTTTCCCAGAAGTTTAATCAACACAAATAGTGTGAATATTGTCGCAAATCATGGAAATTTATGACTGATTTGCCACAAAAACTTGGTCAACAATTTAGTGTGTAAATAGTGGGATATCCGTGGGAAAATTGCGACATATTTTCTACGGAAATTTGGTCAATAATTTGGTGTGTAATTTGTGTGTATTCTGTGTGAAATTTCCCACATATATTTTTCCGTGTGTAAAGTTTGTGGGGAAAAACAGTTTGTGTAGTAGTGAATCTTGACCGACGGGGAATAGATCGACACACTTTAGTTTGTGCTCCTATCAACTTGCTAGGCAGCCTATTTCTAACATAATACTCAGTATATACCTTGCTGCAAAAAAAAAGACCTAATACTTTTTTTTGCGCCTATGAATACTTTTTATTCATCGTGCTAGGTCTATCTTCAATAAGAATCCACAAACTTCACTAATTTATATCAACAACTAATTGATGAAGTAGGATCTAGCGATATGAAAATCTTTAGTTTTGAGATATATATGATCATTTAGATATATACCTGCAAATCCTAATCTATATTTATGAGTTATAATGTACATAAATTTATGACAACAAACGTGCGTCGATGTCATGCGTTAAAAACTCTAGACTCTACGATAGAACATTCACTAATCAAAGGTCGAAAATTCTTGAAACAAGGAGGAGCTCAATCACGTAAAACGTAGATAAAAAAGACGATGTCCAAACAATCAAACACATGAAACATTTCTTCGTGGTTAATCAACAACACATAATCTCCTTTATTTATTTGGATTAATCTAATTATTGTTTTGGTAACTAAATATTCCCTACATATATATACAATCATCAAGGTTGAAATCTCCATCATTGAAGCTGAAAATTTCATCAATTGTCATGTAGCTTTGAAACATATCTACATTATTCAAACCACTGATTAGACAGTTTTGAGAATCTTTACTCTCTTGAGTTGATACTTCGTGATAATCATGCATATGGGATACCTCGTAACTTGACCCATCGCTAAAAGACCCATCGCTAAAAGGCTGATCACGCGACTTTCCTATATCTTTTCGTAACTCATCTAGGCTAATCCAATCAGCAAATAGAATTTTCGGTAAAGTGGTAATTTGGGAAGCTGGTGGGACCAATTGGTTCATGTCAGCAGACGAACTGTTGATGAAGCTGGATGCATTTAGGCACGACCAATCGGTTTTAGGATTAGTTTGAAGATGTTGCAGTTTTTCTATCCTCTTCTTGAGGTGAGAATTCCAGTAGTTCTTTATCTCGTTATCAGTCCGCCCAGGCAAATGTTGAGCTATCTGAGACCACCTGGCAGAAGAATATAATTATAAGTTTCAAAATTTAGACGTTCTACTTTTGTAAAACATATATCTATTACGTTATAAAGTATTAGCGACATGCTAAATAAGAAAGTTTTGAAATGAAAAACATTTGCTCGTCAAATAATCACCAGTTACCCGCCGCCGCATTGCACGCGTACGCTTCTAGTTTCTAAAAATGTATAGAATACTAAGTCAATAACTTAATTAATTAGTGCAACGTTTTATTCCCCTATAGAATATTAAGTTGAACATGAATATACTAAATAATTAAAAAAGCTTGCTTGACCTTTTCTTTACTTATGCTAGTTGTCGTATTTTTATTTCTAAATGTTGTTCTTATTCAAGTCCACCATAGTGATGATTGAAAGAATTGAAAAGAATCCGATATGATGGAGATTTTAGTAATTCGAAAACAAGGGTAATTACTTGTTGCCGAGCAATCGATGAAGGCTCGAAATGGTTTCCTCTTCTTGCAAGGAAAATTCACCTCGCTTCAATCCTGGCCTCAGATAATTAATCCACCTCAATCTGCAACTCTTTCCGTTCCTTTGCAAGCCTGATACGATGGCCATAAATTGTATAAAATACACGAGCAATAATGAAAGAATGTCGATATGCCATGCATCAAAATTATAATCAACAATGGTGTTCCAAAATGGAACGTAACGAAGATCATACTAAAAGACCACACATTTATATTCAGGCAACAAGTAAATGAGGATTTTATTTGTGCTAAACTGCTCTTGTTTAGATAACTCGTGTGTTCAATCCATGAATGGAGTTACGTACCTGCATTGATGGGGACGGAACTCCAGCAACTATGACCGTAGTTCATGACGTAATCTTTTAGCTTTTGGTCCTCATCTGGTGACCATAGCCCTTTCTTGTGCTTTGGACACGGCTTTTCTGATGCCTCGCACCTCATTTTTCAGGTAAACCTTTGGGTAACCTTAAAAGTAAAGAGTATGAATTTTATGGGTGTGATATCTAATTAGTAGGGGCAAAGAAAAGGAAATTAAGATATTGATCAGTTAATGTACAAGGGACTGTAGATGCATGGCAACTTGGTATTTAAAGAAAATATTAGGCCAATTATTTTATTATACATCTAAAGTATCTAACCACCAAAAGGAACAAAAGTGAATTCATAAAAGTTTCATTGACTTTATAATAGAAGGGTTCGATGCATGGAGTAACATTTGTAAAGTCCATTTTATCTAGACAAACATTTTCTAATTTGAGATTACACGAATATTCGCCAAAGCGACGTTGTATAACGATATAATTGTAGTTTTGGTGTGACCCTAACAGTTCAATTTTAGTCATTGTAAAAATAAGTTTATGGGATAAAAACGAAAAATATAAGGGAGCGTTTAGTTGGAGGAAAACAATTGTTTTCCACAAAATGTTTTAATGGAAAACAAAGAATACATATATCACGCTCAAATTAGATTTTCTAACAAAATGTTTTACAAACACAAAATCTCCTATTTCATAACTTAAAAAGAAAATTACAAAACAATTTTTTTTTTTTTTTTTTTTTTTTAACCCACAACCCTCCTTCTTCAAAATTATAAATACTATTAACTAAAAGCGGTTCTATATTTTCAAGTGTTTTGTGGAAATAAATTTCCTATCTAATTTTTTACAAAACTAGAGATATAAAACAAGAGATTTTTTTCTCCAACTAAACGCACCTTAAATGTTTGATGATTAAACAATATTTACACTATTAAATTAGTGAGATATTTACCATTTTTAATTAAAAGTATGTAAAAAGAATTTGAAATTTAAAAGCTAGAGTACTTTAAATATATCACATTACTCATTTTTAAGCTTTTTAAGTTTTAAAGAAAAGTTATTCGGATATATTTAAAGGTAAGTTGTCATTCAACCTAATATAATGTCAATATTTCTAAGTCTTTATATTTTATAAACACCCATGAGATCAAAGATAAAAGAAAGCAACCCTAGTCTGAACATAACTAGATTATTAGTAAAAATAAGGATTAATGTGTCGAAGATTAGTTAACCATGCTCAATACTAAATACCTAATAAAATACTTAGACCACAAAAGTAGTGTCGGTCTTAGATTAATTAACCTAAAATTTTCAAGGTCAAATTTTTTGACGGCCAACACTAGACATGTTATTCCCATTTGGTTAGTTATTGATGCGGACAAAAATGTGAAAACACAAAAGAAGTGTTTCAAAGGTTATTTTGTTGGAGGGAAACAAGTGTTTGACATATAGGTGGAACGTGTATGCTAATAACTTCTTGAATATATGTTTATTTTTACTAGTATCTATGATTTACCTAGATGCCAATTTTATTATTGTGTAATGACTTTTGCTTAGGGTTAAATTTGAAACTAACTTTTCTAGTTTAATTAGAAGTCTTAAGGAAGAAAGATAACTTTCTCCTCAATCTATTTGTTTCTTAATTATATATATGCATAGTTATTATCATTGTAAATCTTTGGATATTTAATAAACTTATAAGTTTCAAGAGTTTTATTCCATTAAGGTTTCATCCTCGTCCCTTTAAACGGTTGCCATCGAATTGAGTTTTTTTTTTTTTTTTTTTTTTTTTTTTTAAACTTATCGTCATGCATCGATTGACATCGAGCTTGTTAGTATCTTGATGGTGACTAATGTAGAAGATTCAAAAACTCATACCGTTGGTAGGGTATGGTTTGAAGAACACATGGATCATGATTTTATCAAAATAATGATCAAATTCAACTATCTATCAAAGACTATGTGTCGTGTTGCTAGGTGGAGGTAACAACCATGAAAATCACGAGGGTGGTAATATGAAAGGTCGGAGAATTCGTTCATTCACAGGAAATTTTGATGACAATCGTATATGCATCCAATCTATGAACAACAATAGGAGGGTTGAAGAATGGGAGGGAAAAGGATAAAGGACTAGCTACCTTCAATTAAACATTTTTATTCAAAGGACTTGATCAAATGTTAGTTATTTATTGATGGTTGTTAGATTAAATAATCTAGTTTTAAGAAAACTGGTAAATTTTCTAAAATTACTAATGGAGATTTGTCCAATTGAAGTTACCAAGTTTGTAGGGTTTCGGTGTCCATCGAGGAATTTTATATAATGGAAGTAGTTTGTGATGTGGATGATATTGATGTGTGCCATATTTTGTTTGGGAAACCTTAGCCACGTGAGGCTAATGTCATGTATGATCTTCCAAAAAATCTCTACCTTTTTTCATGAGTAGGAAAATGAATTGATATGGTTCCGCCCGAAGGAAATTGCAATTACCAAAGGCCGATGTAAAGAGTGAAGAAAAGACATTGGAGACCGAGGTTGATGATGAACATTTAAAAGCCAAATATCAAGAACCTCAAGTTTGTGAGCAAATTGATCACAAAGATAACAACAAATGAAGTTGTTGTTTTGAAGACTTGTGAAGAAGAGTTGTTGAAATTGAAACTGAAGATCGTTGTTAAAGTTGAAAATCAATGTGATGTTGAAGTTGACAAAACTAGTGTAGAAGACTCAACTGATGTACCAGAGAACATAAAGGATTCTATGGTTTTGAACAATCACGGATACGTAAGCATGGATTTGAATTATGGGATATATGATTGTTGAGTTTATGAAGCCAATGAAGTTTTCACCGGCAAACAAAGAAAAGTTTTATGTTTTAACTGAGGACTTAATGATTGATAATGTGGACTTTATAACCCGACATTTAATGTCATGTGTGTACCATACGAAGAGAGCACTCGAGTTAATGTGGAGTTCAAGGCTACTCCCGACAAGCGTCATCGAATGAAGTTTTGTGAGGTAGATGAAGCAACTACACATGAGAACTTGGGGTCGACTTATTTTTAAGTGATGGGTAATGATGCGGACAAAAAAGTGAAGAACACAAGAGAGGTGTTTGTATTGTTATTTTTTTGTTGAGAAATAAGTGTTCGATGTTTAAGTTAAACATGGATGCTAATACCTCCCTCGATGTATGTTTGTTTTTAAAATGACATCTATGTTATACCTATATGCCAAATTTTATTATTGTGCATTGATTTTTGTTTAGGGTTAAATTTGGGATTAATATTTCTGGTTTTATTAGGAGTCTTGGGAAGAAATATTATTACTTTAGTTGATCTTTTGATCAGTAATAAACTTCTGATAGTTAAGAGTTTTCTTTTTTATTAAGGTTTTATTTTTTTTAAGATTTCATCCTCGTCCTTTGGACTAAAGATACCTTTGGATTAAGGTTTCATCAAAATTCGTTTGCGCATCCTGCATCAATTATAGTTGTCTAATTCACAAGGTAACCATGCTTTTCAAAACTCAAAATCTAAGACAAGGAGTGAATACTAATGAACCTAGCTACATACATAATAATATATTTGAAATGAAGCTTCACGTGTACTATTTATTAATGTTAAGCTAAGATTTGACTATTGTTAAATCTGACTTAATTATATATACAACCAATTATAATTAAGCATATAAACAAAGAAGATTATTAAGCGTATAAAAAACACTTACTTCAGGTGAATGAACATCGTATTGACATTTAGCAATCAGTATCAATCATTTTAGCGTGCATTGAAGAAAAAAGATCTGCTTGTACATATTTTTAATTACGCAAGATTAGCAAGAGGATTTTGATACAGGTTGGTCATATATTCTGCATTTCGATTCTGATAGCTGTTTAAGCGTGATCCGAGCTTGCAAATCTGTGTCCCAATGTCGTGATCCTACCAAATGGATTATATGGCGATATCGAAATCATGTTTGTTTTTACTCTAAACCGCTACGTAAAGACACTACTGGATAAAAAGTTAAACTTGTATCTCACCCATGGATACTCCATAGGAACAAGAAAATCTCTTATTTGGCTAGTTTGGATTACTGACCCAATTGCGGCTTGTAGTAATCTGTTGTAACTCTTGTGTGTTTAGCCCGCTAGCTAGTACTTGCTAGTTGGTGCAAATAATATTGCCGTTAAAAAAAAAGGGACCAAACTACATCAAAAAATATTGAAATGTAATTGAACGAAGAAAAGATGTTCGAATTTTCGAGCATATCTCTAGACCAAACCACATGATTGAAGGTGCTTTTCATATACAACTTAACATTCGCAAAATGTGTGTATAAACATGTAATGGACTGATGACCATCAATGCGTTAATGAAGTTCTTATACATCTGCTGTGTTGATTGTTTAGTATGCCACTTACAAAAAGCAAGAATATGTTTTTCTTTTTTTTAGTAACCATGGTTTCCAATCTTTTAGCCGACTAATCCACGGGGTTTGAACTCACCGCCTCACAGATTTAAAAAGCAAGAATATGTTATAACAAGTTTGTTAGAACTCAAAGAAAACAAAGGAATGAAAGATAATTAGGTATGGAGAAGGAATCTTCCATATATATATTTTATTTCGAAACTTAGAAACATCGTAACATCTATAATTGGTAATGCAAATTAAAGAATTAATTAAGGTTAATGACAACGACTCACTGAGAATAAAAAATGTACAATCATTTTGGCGTGGGAGTTTACTAAAACCAAAAATATTTTCTAATACCAAATAAATATACAACCTCAAGGTTGGTGGGCACAACACAGACTTTTCTATTTGTTGGAAAGTATCTTGTATGTAGCTAGGGCACATTCCAATAAGTATACAAGTTAGCTAGCGTGTCATGGTTATATATATGTTCATCTTCTCATATATGTAGCCCTAATAACCAAAGATAGATCATTTATGTCCGTGAATGTCCGTTAATCATCTTGGCCTCGTGGATCATTTAAACTTTAAGTAAACTTTTTTGTTTTTGTGTCATTGTACATTCGCTTCGTGTTATAATTAGTACTGCAATTTTCCTACTATAATAGAGTTTAACGGATTTGATCAATAAGTATCTTAAGGGTATGCAGTGAGTACTGAAAGTATATTTGTATACGCTAATTTAACTTGCGCATTAGCTACTAGTAATGATTATTCGACAAAAATATGCTAGTTTGGACAAGATCCATATGTGATTCAAAATAGTTTAATATCCAACGACACTAGTTGCCACTATAGAACGACATAATCAAGATGTGAATGTGCATATATAGTGTTGATGAACGAGAGTTGCATGACTTGCATCTAATTGTGATAGTTAGACAATATTATCAACATGATTCACGTTACTAGAAATAAGACGAGTAGCAATGTCTAAAATTCGTTTCCAAACAAGCAATAATTTCATTTTCATCATTATTAATTAAGTGCGCTGCTAATAAGGCCGATGCTAACCTCGATTAGCATAAGATTTTTTTGTCCGTTTCAAATTTAGTAACCGAAATATCCGTTGTTATTACAATATTTTCTGTAGGTATTGCGTTGAAAAATTTATAAGAATAAATAAGCCCTTTGCTAATTCCGTCGGTAATAAACAAGTTTA
The DNA here is from genome assembly GCA_022545495.1 of Chrysanthemum lavandulifolium. NCBI lineage: Eukaryota > Viridiplantae > Streptophyta > Magnoliopsida > Asterales > Asteraceae > Chrysanthemum > Chrysanthemum lavandulifolium. The sequence continues at coordinate 8,152,283 of CM040246.1, read as the reverse complement.
GCAGCGGATTTATGATCGTTGGTAAATTTCGTGATGCTAATTTCATTTATTTTTCCTATTAGTACTGGAAATAGTATAAATCTATACATCAAATGGAAGACGTTTTACATTGCTTTGAAGTTTGCCAGATGATTGTGTTAATGTACTGTACTTTGGAGTTTCAAATATAATTATTATGCACGTACAATAAAAATCTTACTATTATCCTTAGAAACTGAAATACCATAACCATTAAACTAATGAATAAATTCATTATCCTTTAAGCGAAAATTATAGGAATGGACTCGCAGAGAAGGGTGTGTCTTGCAAAGGACCACCTTTTTTTCTATTTCCTAAATGTCCAAGTTTGCAGAGAAGGGTGTGTATCACAAAACTTTGAAACGGACAACATACTATAGAATCATAGTTTATAGACATGGCTATCTTCCACATTCTATGTTTTTGAGTGGATGTTTTCACAAAATTTTGTATTATGGTGATGGCGTTTTTATGCGGCCAATGGGTATACTTCGAAGGTTAACGACAGAGTTCAATAAATCCACAAAGGTAAACGATAAAGTTCACGTCTGTCAATACAAAGACACTTTGTGGATTCATCAATGGTACTTTATCGAAGGATGATGTGTTTTTTCTCCGCTACTTAATCTAGATGAATTTTATTTCTCATTGGCTTTGGTGAAGAACTTTGAATCCAGATTCTCGGGGGAAAAACTCAAGTCATCCTCTTCACTTTATTCCTCTTTCATAAGATATGATGATAAAGATGATCTACATTTACAAAGATCTTGCAAGTGTAATGCCAAAATAACTTGTAATATTGCAGTGCTTTTATTACGAAGATGTTGCGATGTACACCTTTACATACTTGTAATTTATGCACTACTTGTATTATAAAAGATGTTGCGAATGCATTGACATTTTTTATTGAATTTTTGTTGCTTAATTATCTAAATTTACAAATACAAATCGCATTCTCACCGTTGTTATTTTATCCTTTTTTTGTGTTTTTTGTTTTAATGATTTCTAGATACTTCTTCATATCATTTTCCAAGTTCTATTTAAATCAACGCTAGTATCAATTTCACAAACTAGATCGATTCAATTAAAAGATGTCCTCTAACGATTCTCAGTCACCCCTTACTGAGCGTCTTAAACCCGGCAAGGTAACCACTTCCAATTATGGAGATTGCAAATAAATTAGTTGCTTTATTCGCGCTGACGATTGGGAACTCTAGGGAAAAACGTAATATTATGATGGATGAAATCAAGCGTATAGACAAACTGATTGAGGATAGAGAAAGGCTTATAGCCGCTTTTAATGAATCGCTAAAGTAGTTTGCTTTTATCTTTGGTTTTATGTTTACTGAATCATGTTGTTGGTCCTTGTAATAAACCCAATCAAATTGTTTGGATATATGCTTTTTTGGTGAATTTGGGATTGTGCCCCTTATGTTTCAATTTGTATTAGCTTCGTTATGTGTTTTTGGTTTTATTGATTTGTACTAAGAGTTAATTGTTACAAATGTCTGAATTGAAATTTGGAGTATAAACAAATCTATAATGAATTAATTGATACAAGTCTATATAGCTGAAGCTATATAACATTATAACCACAATAGTCTATAGTGAAATTACAACAAAGAATAAGAACACATACAACACAAAAGATTGTTAACTAAGATTGATAGTTGTATTAAGAATTAAGTGTTACAATCGTCTACATTGAAATATGGAGCACAAAGAGATCTGTAAAGATGTAATTGTTACAATTTTCTACAGTAGACTTAATATAACGACAATAACCTATAGTGAAATTACAAAGATTATGTTTAAATTCATCTCTTAAGACTGTTCAATCAATCTTCAACAATGATCGATTTTGCATCTCGTTTCTTCCATTCCTTTAAGGTTGTTGGATTGATCTTGTTTAAATCATTACCAACTCAAGCACGGTAAAAGCAATTAAACAAGCTTGAATTGAACAATATAAACTATTGAGAGTATGGTTTCTTTGAAGTCATCCGATGACACAAAGAATGAATGATGACCAAGAACCGGTAACTCTCTTCATGCTGTCAAAGAAGTATGACGCCTTTAAAGCCACATGTAGTGACCAAGGCTTCCCTTGTAATTTGTTGTAGTGAGCAAGGATTACCTTGTAATAATTGGTTGACTTTGTCAAAGAGGGTGATAATTTGTACTTTGGGTAACGAATGATGGTTGTAACTTGAGAAAGAACGTGGAATAAAACATAAGTCCATGTTATGTAGGGTAAAAAGTTTAGACTGGATTATATAGTACGTGTATATAAAATTTCGCACATGTTACGCATACACTTTGCAATTAATGGTGAAGTTGATATGCACAATTTTTTTAGATGTATGCACAATTGTACAATCTTACAAAGAAGGATTTAAAGTGGCACATGCATGAAATGGCGTGTCTTAATAAAACAAATGGCGTGCAATTATTTTCCATACATTTTTGTGTTGTTTCAAAGTCCTATGCATGCATTTTGAAATTATAACTGTCGTTTAGATATCCAAAAAAGGGTTTTTGGCGACAAAACAAATCGATCAACTTTGTTTACCAGTCACATCATTTCGTTTTTACTCCATCATGTGATGTTATATAAACCAACGAACCGTACTTCATTCTCAATTTTAAAGATCATCATCCTCTTGTTCCAACAAAATTTAAGCAAAAAGCATAACAATGTCATCATCCTATTCCTCTTCTTCCGACACCAACAACAAGCGAAAAAGAAATCTATCACCAGCATCAACGTTGCCTTCATCATCCACAGAAGCACTACCAAATACTTGCTCATATATACCAATTGGTTCAGCGTTTCCTAAAGAATTTTTGTGAGAAGTGAAACAAGGGCAACAATATATGCCACATAACTGCTTTTGATTGAGTTGTGTGGCAAGTTGATCAAACGGTCAAAACTTGAGAACAAAAGAGACGAAGTTGCTATACAAGCGTTAATCGAAACAAGAGACAAACGGGAAGATTTCGTACAAGACCGAAGAGAAGCAATTGAGAGACGCAACAAGAAAATAGGAGAGTGGGAGAATCAAATAACCACGCAAACTAAGAATATTTATGATCCTCACTCGTAGATAACGAATCGTCTTTTGTAACAATTTTCATGAATATATAACATTAATGTACGTTTATTTTGTTTGTTAATTAGTTGCATGATTCTAAAAGTCTTAAATATTTGCAAGAAACTTTTCAAATATTTGGATGTTTTATACGTTTCGAAATAGGATCGCAACAAAAAGTGAACTTTGAACTGGCACTTAGGTTGTTTAAACAGTATAAAATAACAAATAAATAAAGAAAAAGGGATTCCTTCGTAAATATTTAGTTTTGATAATGTTTTGCTAGTGTGCAAAGGTTAATATGGTAGATGTGTGCATTGTCGATCCTTTACACGGTATTACATATATTAAAGTACACAATTATAAGAGTAATCTAAAAATAAAAAATGAAAATCCTAGTTTTAGTAACATGTTATAGTCCAATTAGAAATAAGTGTCATCTTCAATGTTTATGCAAATTTCCATAAACAAATAACATTTCTCTATCATGTCGTCTAACATTAGTAGTGATAAAAGAATATAAAGTTACATAACTAGACGGCCTGTAAATAAAATTTCAAAGATGAGCAGCCTGAAAAAAGTATAAAACTTATCATTATGGTCAAATAAATTAAAATAACTTTAGAAAAAAGATATCCACTCAGTAATGTTGAGATCTTAGGTATCTTGCTCTCCGATCTGAATCTTAAAGAAAAATGTTTCTATTGTCCAAACGTCCAACAATAACTAAGTTGACATTCTCATATATCGAATTATCTAGCTAATATCTACATTGCATGTCATTGGCTCGTATGGGGTTTGACTTCCTTATAATGATACAGTAACTTTCAATTATGTACTCTGAAAGAAACTTTTCAAACCAAAATACATGTTAACATCAATAACTTTAGTAGTATTAATTTTCAAACCAATTTTTTTCCCTATCTTCTCCACATACACGGTAACACACACTGAAACACACACCCGCCCCAAATCAAAACACCGGTTGCTCAAAAAAAAATATATTGATACTTTTTGGTCAACTTGGCAGTGAAAATATAGAGGTGTCTAGCCAATTCAGGGTCTCGAGCAAACCGCTTGCTTTTGACAAGTTGCTGTCAGCAAAATATTGGCCACTAATGCCCTTGATCGACCTGTGAGTGTAACGCGACATAACATGTAGTTGCAGCTCCCTGAATTCACAAATGACCGTGTTTATTAGTATTAAAATCAACCAAGCATACCTGTGGGATGTTTTACAATAAATATTGAGCCGCGTTTACAAATACAGCTGTGCCAACAAAAGTTTAAGATTATCAGCATTTAAAAGAGTTCACGTCAATATTTGAGATCGGTATAGAAATGGGACGGGTTGAGACTTACAGAAGAAACCACTATGACGTGCGATATTTGTTTTAATAACTCCAGGGTGCAGCGAGTTTGCAGTTATATTCAGTACTCCCTAGCCTGCAAAATTGTCCGAAAAAGGAAAGTCAGATAGATATTTTTATGCATAAAGTAGGATTTTAGTAGTAGACTAAGATTACCTTTAACCGCCTTGTGAGTTCATTAGCGAATAATATAGTAGCAAGCTTTGATTGCCCATAAGCAAACAAGGCGTTATAGCTGAAAAGTACATCACAAACAACACAAAACCATATTAGGTGAATCCTAGCTAGTTAGTGCCAATTCGCATTGTAAAACTGAATGTTTACCTTTTCTCGTCGTTAATTTTATTCAATCTAATTCCTTCTTTGTATGTCATCTTTATGAACCTCAGATGAAACGATAACAATCCTTCCTTCTTTCCCACTTTTTTGCGGTTTTTTCATTGTATCCAACAACATGTGTGTCAAAAGGAAGTTACCTTGCAAAAAAGAAGGTTTTTTTTAATCAATATGCTCTTTAATTACTAACGAAAAACGGCAGTTAGTAAAAGATGACATATCAACATAATTAGTCGCAAATTGCAGTTCAATTTTGTCTCTGCTTAGAGTGAAAGGAGGAGTCATAATCCCTGCATTGAGACTTTTCGATACAAAATATCGATAGAGTTAATTCACTTATATAAAAAAAGAGTGTCTAAAACGGTAAAACCCTATATGCTAAAATGAACTAGCCTTACACTAAGATGTTTAATGGAAGTCCCTTTTAACTATATTGTGTAGCAAATTCTCGTACAGAGTGCAATGAGCTAATATCTAGCTTCATCACCTCAATCTTTGCATTAGGGATTTTCTCAACTATGCTTTGTTTCACTTGGTTGCCAGATTTAATATTTCTAACTGGCATAACGACACGCACACCACGTAAGGCAAGTAAGCGTGCTGTTTCAGTGCCGATACCACTTGTTGCTCCTAAAAGTCACATAAACAACAATTTTAGCAAGCATGCAACACTAAAATAAATCAATGAGTATAGAAAACACACATAACTTAAATAAGTGGCGGAACTAGGATTATAAAATTGAGTTTAGAAAAACTGAGTTCATTTTTCACATGCGGAGTATTATAATGGATTAACTAAGCATGCACCAAGAACACAAATTCTTCTGGACCAGGTGCGTTTAAAAAGCCTCAGGATTATTTACGGAAACTAATTAACAATACGAAGCAAAATTTCACGAGCTCGGTGACACTACGGGACACCCCTACTTCCGCCACCGGCTTAGATCATGGAGCAAAAAGATATATAGGTTAAGAACATTCAAAACTCATCGCATTAACCTCAAAAAAAACCTTATCCGTTTATCCGTTTACATATAATGAATAGTAAACGCAAGCATTTGAAAAGTAGTAAGAAATTATAGTATACCAGTAACAATGGCAGTGAGACCAGTTTCATCGACACCTTTTGTGACATCTTCAGCAGTTGATGAAGCAGCATACCCTGACTTACCAGTAAATATTGATATCCATGTCATGTTTCCTAGATAGCTCTTTCTTTCTTTTTTTTAGCCTGTGTTTGTGATTCCAAGAACACTTGAAAGAATGCTTTGTAGTTTGTAAAGATATGATATTATTTTTCAGATTGTGACGAACTTCTATCGAAAACCTACAACTATTTTTATAAATAAAGTCGTATTTAACTATGACAATCGTAAAAGTCCTAGTCTTAAAGTATAATATATAAATAAAAAGGTCCTAGTCTTAAAGTATAATATAACTATGACAATGATTAAAGTCACTCACAATAACGAGACAAAGGATAATTCGTGGGAAAGTAAGACTAGAATCTCAACTTGTTAAAAATCTAGAAGAATAAACTTTATAATTCAAAAGACCATAACTAGAAATAGTTCATTTCGTCAACTACACAAGTCATGATTGAAGATTAAAGCTTTATGTATTTGGTAATTAATTTACATTATTACTCGATTTAAGCGTGCAAACGACGTCATTTTTTATGGAAAGAAAAAAACATGACATCGTTTTGTTTTATGTTATGTCATTTTTTTGTTTTGGCCGTGTCGTTTGCCAATTTATTGGGCAATTTTCCATAGGGGAGCGAGTGGTACCCTACTACCCGAAGTGTCACGTCACCTCTATCAAATAAAAACTCTTCAACTCAAAACTAGCCAATTATACCCTAATACTACCCGATTTGGAGGGAGTGGTACCCTAGTACCCGATTTTTTTTTATTTTTATTTATTTATTTTTTTAATACATAAAATCACATACAATATTAAAATAAAACATACCATTTCATTAAAAATAAAAACATTACATAATACTTAAAAAACTACAACTTTAAAAAAAACATTACATAAGTTGAAATTAAAAAATTGAAACTACAACTTAAAATTGCAAGTTCCATCCGTGTTTGGCCGCAAGTTCACGTTTTAGGTAAGAACAAATTCCAACATAGCGGGATCGCGAATGTGATCACGCGGCTCCAAAAAACTTCATCTCCGTTATATATTCTTGAACTTCGCCTCGAGTTGTGTAGCCAACAATTGTTTCGCCAACGTATCCTTCTCGCTTTTCTTCCAAATATTGTGTCTTCTTTGTGTGTAGGAGTTGATTTCATCCGCAACACTTGAGATCGACGAGGAGGATGCGCCTTGCTTCTTTTTCATCTTTCTTGATTCAAGTGGAGGGTTGGGGTCTTCATTCATGTCGGGAATGGTGTTGCTTGCCGATTCATACTCCCCCGACTTCCTTTTTGAAGAATTGCTTGTCGCACCGCCAATATCTTGAAAACATTCTTGCTCCGTCCATTTGTCATGACCTCTGACAACCTCCCACGCCAAGCTATGAGCAAATTGTCTTTTTTTTGTGTATAGTAATCCGCCTCACCACGTCAAAGTCGTTGCACCCACTAGCCTTAGCATGTTTCTACATTATATACAAAATAATAAAAAGTATAGCTTAAACAAAATAATGTAATTGTAAATAATAAAGTATAGATTATGTAAAATAAAAAGTATAGCTTATACCGATTGGAGGTAGTAGCCGTTGAAAATACCCCATGGTCGTGTTCATTGTTTTCCACTTGGTATTCAACGCATGAAAAGTTCGTGAAGTCGAACCCAAAGTTGCCTTGTAACGCCGAGAACTGCTTTCAAAACCGTCGGACTTTTGTTCATTACCGACAACACCACATTCGAGATTTGAATCCATGCTTTCAAAGCCTCCTCTTGCCTGTGCGACCAAACTTCACGGGCCTCCTCACCGAAGGCTTTTTCTTCCTCCTGGATCGACTTCTTGAACGTCCTCATCTTCGCCTTCTTCGCTTGGTAGTTGTTGTGTTTGGCACGCACTTCACGTCTTCGTCATTGTTTTCGAACGTGGAGAACTCGCTTGTAGTAGTGATGTTGTAGTGTTGTGGATTCATTTGAGGAAGACCCATATTATATTGGTAAAATTGATGTGAAGATGGGGGTTGTGGAACGTAAAATTGATTCGGAGATGATTGAGAATAAAATTGGTTTGGAAACGGAGTTTGTTGTGGTTGCGGTTGAACGGGTTGAGACCGACCTTGACGCCGAGTGGAAGTTTTTACCTCTTCTTGGATCCATGGTTTTGTGTTTTTGTAAGATTAGTGTGTGTTTTTATTTTGAAAAAATGAGTTTGTGATGTTTGGTTTTAAATGGATTTTTTTTTTTTTTTTTTTAATGCATAGCAGCCCAACGGCTAGTCCCCAACGTTCGGATTTTTGAAAAAATCACACACTCACTGATCGGGCTTGGAACCCGAATTCGGTACCCGATTGCGCTACCCGAATTGAGAGGGATGGTGTTACCGATCGGGTTAGGGTACCCGAATCCCTACCCAATCGCCACTCCCTCCCCCCTTACAATTAATACCAAAATGGGCCGGAATTATATGTAAAGCCAAGCTGTTAACCTTTTCACCCAAAGATACATTCTTATTTTCTACATAAATCGGAGATGTAGTTGTAGATAGATATGAAGCGGTAGATTAAAAATTTAGTATATTTTTATAAACTAAATGAAATAATATTTTATTTTAAAAGATTATATAAAAATTATTTTTTTAAAATCTTAAATAAATCATATCAGCCAAAACAAAGTTTATATTTTAATCAAGTAACTTATTTTTTTTTTCTTTTCAAAAAAGAAGCATAATCTTCTCATAACTTTGTATGTCACACATGCCTTTATTAGTTGTGATTAGAGATGCAAGTATAAAATCGTTTTTTTTAACCGGTCAGTTTAACCATAACCGGTTTTTTTTTAAAAAAATTGGTTATTTTTTAACCGAACCAGTTAGACCTGTTTTCGCTTTCAACCGTGGACCGGTTTTACCGCCGCTTTCAACCGTGGACCGCTTTTACGGTTATGGATCCGGTTTTAACCGGTTTTTTCAAATAACCGGTTTTAACCAATTTTTTTAACTAGTCGTTGCTTCGAAAACCGGTTATAACCGGTCAAACATGTGGTGAAACTAGCCGTTGCCTAAAAAACCGGTTTTAACCGGTAAAAAAAACCGATTATAGTTTAAGTCTCAAATGGCAAAAGACATTAATATAAACCTTTATAATAGTTTATGTGAAGACGCTACAAAGCGTCAACGAACATCGGCCCCAACAAGTGAGTTGGGACAATATATGGCTACAAACTTTTTAACAACTTTAAGTCCCGAAGTGTTTGCAAACTTTGACATTTTGGCTTGGTGGAAAAAAAAGGGAAATCCAATTTCCAATTTTATCCGCTATGGCTCGTGACTTATTAGCGGTCCAAGCTTCGACGGTAGCTTCCGAATCGGTCTTTTCTACTAGCGGTAAAATTATATCGGAAAGAAGGTCAAGACTAACCCCCGAATCCGTGGAAGTATGTGTATATTTGAAAGATTATTTGGACGGAGTAGATAGGATACAACATGAAACATAGTTGGAAGGTCCGGTATTAGAAGACGTTGAAAAAAGTATAGCAGGTGAAGAAGTTGAATTAGGGATATCACCTCCGAATACCGAATTAGATGAAGGTGAATTTGAAGACTTTGATGTTGAAGACTTAGATGTAGAAGATTTTTTGGACGATTTAACGACTTGAGTATAACGGGTGATGGCAACGCCGCTCGATATATTTGAAAGACACTAATATTTTTCGTGATGGCCATGCCAAAGCTCAAAATGTATTAGTATTTATATATTTTAGTTGTATAATTGTATTGTTTAAATAAAAGTTATGATTGTATTTTTTTTTTATATGTTTCTGGTGCAAATAAAAAGTTATGGTTGTATTTGTTTAATATGTTTCCGGTGTATTGTTTAATTAAATGTTTGATAATTAACAAGTTTATTAAATAAAATTCAAAGTTTTTAGTAAAATTCTGAAAAAAAACCGAACCGGTACAAAACCGGTTCCGAACATTTATAACCGAAAAAAACCGATTTCAAAAAAACCAATTTTGAAAAAACCGAAAAAACCAAAACCAGTTTTCATAAAAACCGGTTTCTTTAAAACCGGTTTTTCAAAAACCGAAAACCAGTTTTAACTGGTCAACTTGTATCTCTAGTTGTGATGAGCTTGACCGAACCCAGCCTCGTGTTGAATTTTCTAACAACGTCTTTACTAGGCTTCAAAATGATATGATGACCCAATAAGGTCATGGACCAAAACCCAATGGGCCTGGTAGAGACAAGCTGAAAAGTGTGAGATATGATATGACTTAATTTTATGCAAACGTAAACGAGTAAATGTTATGCAAACGTAAGCAAAAGTTCGATACAGATCTTAAATTTACCATAGATCTAATAACCAATCATAGCCATTCATTTTTCTAATGAAAAAAATAAAATAAACTTTCATCCTTTTTTAAAAAAATTAAATATCTCGTAAACCGTCAATCGTTACGCGAAAAAAATTATACCATCGTGACGAGAAATTTCGATAGATATGCACATCTATATATTTTTAAAAAAAATTTTTAAATTTCGGCACAGAAAAATTATATATGATTTGTGAAAATCATATGTGATTAATTTTTACAAATCATATATGATTTTTGCAAATCATATGTGATTTGTAAAAATCATATATGATTTGAAAAAATCACATATGATTTGATTTTTACAAATCACATGTGATTTTTGAAAATCATATATGATTATATAAATCATATATGATTTTTCTGGGCGGAATTTTAGAAAAAAAAAAATTGTCAAAAATATAAAGAAGTGCATATCTAAAGAAAGATAATTTAATTCTCGCGGTGGTGTATTTTTCAGAATGAAGATTTACTGTCATACGAGTTTACGTTGCTTTTTAAAAATGGTGAAAATGATATTTTTATTAATTTTGTTTAAAAGTAGATGGCTAAAATTGATTTATTAGATATATGGCAAATATATGGATCTCAACTCTGCAAACGTAAACGAGTAAATGTTATGCTTATATCGTTGTATAATCTTACTTTAAATACTTAGCAAAATAAAATTTTGATGACTAATGAATTTTTATAGTCCAATTTGCTTTGATGAGTTTATTATTAAAAAAATAGTAATAAGTTGTTTTTTTTCTTTTGTTTTAGATAATTCTTGGGGGCTAAGTTTTATTGAAAACGTGTATGGAGTTTTATTGACTAATGACCATTCCTCTTTCTATCTCATTTCCATTACTCCATTTTCCTTATAAATCCAAAATTTTGGTTTCACATGTCAACCCACAATTTATATCCAACTTTTGAAAGCGAAATATATCAAACACAATAGTAGAAGAGAGCATGGTCAAGCATTCAAGCTTACAATTGTTGGAAGGGTGAACGATAGATTACCAATGTCACAAGGACCTATATGCAGAGTTCTTGCTTTGTGAGATCTCTCGTCGATGCTTGGCAACTTCTAATACCACCATCGTCCTCCACTAGGGCTGTAAACAAACCGACAAACATGAACGGAGTCTTGTTCATGTTCGTTCATTTAAATTAAACTGGAAAATTAAACGGATAAGAACACTTAATCGGACAAATTCTCTTTTTCATCTTCGTTTATTAAGAAAATAAGTTGTTCATGTTCGTTTACGTTCGTTCATTAAGAAACTAAACGAATCATAAACGAACATAACAATTGAACATAAATGAACGTAGAAAAACAAACATAAACTTTATTACGATATGCATAATATATTGTTTTAAAACTTCTTGTTTTGTTTAAACAAACCAGTTTTAAAATTATATAATTAAAAGATATGATATACACGAACATAAATAAATAAATAAATATAAACGAACGTTAATAAATGCATAATTTGACGTTCACGAACACAATTGAACAGGCGCGACTTTTTCTCATGTTCGCTCATTTAACTAAACGAATATAAAATATTATTTGTATTCGTTCATTTAATAACTAAACGAACATAAGCTAATTTTTAGCGAACAGTTCATGAAATATTAATTGAATATTCAGTTCGTTTACAACCCATTTAATGGTCACCCAACTACCACCTCCACCTCAGTGTCATGTATCATAACACAACAACTTACCACCACCTTTATGGTAGGACCCTCCAATTGGTTATTATACAAATAAGTCACTAAAGTTTGCGTGAAATTGTCATAAGTCACTAAAGTTTTAAAGTTGTCATCCAGGTTACTAAACTATAAAAAGCAAACACGTTTATAATTTCAATGATTTTTACATATTTTTTTTTTGATATGTTAAGTAATAACAATGTCATATCTTTACAAGTTAAGTAACCTGGATGACAACTTTCATTAGTTTAGTAACTTGGATGACAACTTTCATAAGTTTAGTAACCTGAATGACAACTTTGAAACTTTAGTGACTTAGGACAAATTTTACGCAAACTTTAGTGACTTATATGTATAATAACCCCTCCAACAATTAACGACAAGTTGTTATAGTCGTGTCCTCCAAGTTGTATCCTTGTTATAGTTGGAATTTTTAAAATTCACTATATTACCCTTTCACTATGTTTCCGAAGATCGTTTAAAGAAGAAAAGAAAAAAAAAATGAAAAGAAACAAAAAAGTGTGTTCGTGAGTAGACTTAAGTAAGAAAAGAAATGGAAAATGAGTGAAAAATAGTGTTATTTGGATTATTTTTAAAATAAAGTGTTTTTCTTTTTAAAGTTGACTGAAAATGTTTACTCCATACTACTTTACTTTTCTTTACTAAAAAAACATAAGAATACGGTGTTAATCAAAAGGGATATTTACAAATTTTCAAGAACACGTTAATTAATTTTCAAAGGGTAAAATCGTATTTTTTTGGCTTCCGTAAAACCAAAGTAATAATTAATGGATTTTTTTTTTTTTTTTTTTTTTTAATGTGTGTTTTAATATGTGGATAACAATTTTGAGATCGAAGGAGTAAGAATTCTTTAGAGTAGAATATAATTTTCCAACTTAATTAGAAAAGGTTGTTTTGTACATACCTCTTATGGTTAGTTTTACCCGACATAAATAATTTTTATTTTAATTTTCGTACCTTATTATAATTTGTATTTACTAATCAAGTCAATCACTAATCAAATTACTTTTTGGTTCTAATCGCAACTCCTTTCGGTTCGAAGAAAATAGACTCGTCTTTGATGAAGAGTCAATTGACACCACGAGTGTCTGGAGTTTATGTTTCTCTGCCGAGACAAAATTTAAAATAAACACTGTAAACCAACTTTTTTTTTCTTTTTAATAACAAAATTGCACTTTGACAAATGGAAAAGATTAAAGATAACCAGTAAACAGGGAAAAGAGGGTAAAAATATAATTTAAGAGGTACGGATAACCAAACCCTTCAAAATTAAAGAATTAATGGATCAAAAGATGAATAGAACTGTAACCAAACTTCATGTTATGAATGATTTATGCTTAAATCTGAAGATACTTCTGAATTCTGACGAAAACTTATAGGGTTAAAACCTCGCTAGATAGTTTAGGGTGCCATCGGAAAAGGTCACGAGAATACCCCAATTAAGTCATGGCCATATGAGTCAAAAACTATTCAAAAAAAGTAGTTATGTTACAAAGATAGAAACAATGTCACACATAATGCAATCTTAAGAACAACATCCAGAAACAAATTAATCCATATCATTCGGCATATTGTTTAATTCCTTGTCACCAAAATTAGCACATATATTGGCAGAAGCGTTTTTTAAGAGTATAGATGTATTAAATATAAAAACTAAAATATGAGCCTCAAGTAAAACCAAGAATATAAACATAAAAATGACTATTTCAAGATTTCAAATAGTGAGGTTTTCTTGGATGGCCACAAAAGTGCCCACAATGTTGCCACCCATATCTGGGAAAGTTGGACAACCAGGAAGAGGTTTCACCTGACCGACACGATCAACTTCTACCGGATACTTGAGAAGGTGAGCCTTCATATCAGTCACTTCAACGGCTGCATACTGGTTCCAGTTCGCTTCACTCAGTGATCTGACCCTTCACACACACTCGATGCTTTCTGGTCTCTCGAAAGTGGCCTCTAGTCCACCAATATGTTCAGCCCAAAGGGACATCCTGTACCCGAATATCTGCACAAAATCATTTTATAAGTCACACCAAAGGTACCACCTTCTAAATCTTGAACATTTTTACTTGCATGAAATATAGAAAGGTACCTGCCCGTGTGGGCTAGAACGTTTGTTAGCCCATGTATGATAAGGCTGATATGCACCCATTGCTATTTCAGTGTCTCTAGAGCCTTCTAATGACCGTTGGTTGATGTTTGCAGATCCCATTATCACAAACTCATCATCCACTATCATTCCTTTTGAGTGTACATATATCATAAAACGTCGACTTTTCCTAGTAAGTGACTGTCATAACAAAACATGTGTCAGTTATATATAACGATATATAAAACAATTACATAAGAGGTTTCAGTAAAGGATGTACCTGAGGGGTATTTGCGCCATTAGACCCTTTTTCAGGTGAAGTTGGTTCCACGCCATGAGATGACTCTCGATTGCCAAGACAGAAAAACATCAAGTAATCTTGAGGCTCGTATACATTTTCAAGCCCTACTTCTACTAAAGCCTTGTAGATCACTTCATACATCATTTGCATCGTCTTATTCTGTTAGACGTTATTGAAATGAGCATTTTCTTTATGCTTAATTAATTTCGTTAAGTATAGAGTCTCAAAATGAATGTACCTGCCAAAAAAGAATCCTTTGAACCGGCGTACTTGTAGGACTACCTTCCGGCCACATTGGAATCACAATATATGCCGCAAATCTCTCATTGGCTCTGATTTTATTCGCAATTTTTAGCGCAATTTCCATTGGTATTAAATTGTTTGCACCTGCAAAGACAAATGCATTTTTACTATTGAAATTTATTTAATTATAAATGAAGTAAAAGAAACAGCCTACACTGTAAGGTTTCTTACCCAAAGTTTTGTGATGACTCCAGTTAAATGAAGAACCAAGAAAGTATTGATTTTCGATATAGATATAATGCTGAGCAGCACGAATTGCCTTCACATACGCGGTATGTATGCTCATGTCTATGAGCACATTCTTCCCGCATACCAAGTTCTGTGGCAATGTGACAAAATATTAAGAATTTATTTCCGGCATACAACTATAAAACTTTGAGGATAATAGCCATACCTTGCTTGTGGCTTCCTTGGGGTCTTTCGGAAAACCTTTAACGGAGTTGGAGTCAATTGAACGGAACACCTATACAGTTTTTAATAACAGTGATCAACTGTGTTCAAAATGTAGAAAAAATATAAGATTTAAGAGTTTCTCAACAATAAACATACCTGAACATGCCAACCTTCAGGATCTTGTTCACTTGTGCAATGAGCCTCATCGATTCCTAATATGTCAGGAATCCTTTCTAATTTTAGTAATGAATCATCAACAGTTTTCTTCATCTTTTGAATCCCATGTGGCTTTGAAGCCCGCAACCACCTCTCCTCAAAGTTTTTTAGTACATCATAAGCTGCTGGACCTTCAATTCGACTGTGCAAATCATGCCA
Organism: Chrysanthemum lavandulifolium; assembly: GCA_022545495.1. Classification (NCBI taxonomy): domain Eukaryota; kingdom Viridiplantae; phylum Streptophyta; class Magnoliopsida; order Asterales; family Asteraceae; genus Chrysanthemum; species Chrysanthemum lavandulifolium. Next base: position 8,136,769 of record CM040246.1, on the reverse strand, counting down.
TGGTTCTCTAGGTAAACCAGTAGTGGACCCCTTTATAAAGAAAAAAAAAAGACATTGAGAAAGGATGACAGGGGAAGTGAAACCATTATATCAACATTGTAACTAACGATGAAGAGCAATAGGATATAAGTGAAGTGCTTACTGTGTAATTAGGTTGGTGAAAGTCATCTTTGTGCAGAGTTTGTAATGTGCTGAAAAGGGGATGCGACGGAGTATCATAACGACCGCCACACAGATCGAGACCACCAACAAATGCCATAATCCGTCTTCTGTAATTACCAGCATCAGCATCCACTACAACCGTTTTCTGATGATGTGTAAAGATTGTTTCAGTCTCCTGCAACCCGAATTCAATCTCCCATTAATATGCGAAATATGTAAACTTAAGGAATATAATTTTGCGTAAATGCAATAAACCTAGTTTCTAAAAAGCATTTAACTCCCATGATCCCATATTTTTACTTTGTTGTCTCTTGAGTATTTAAGAGAAACTTATCTACAATGGCATAATTCATTGTTTTATTTGGAAAGCTATCTCTCTATCTTGTTTTTTTCTAATCCTAACGAGTTCAATTCAAATGTACTATCAACTATTCAATAAACACTACCAGTTTATATAGAATTCCCTACTCTGGAGTCTTCATGTGTCTACGACTAACGGAATTATGATATTTGTGTAAAACCATTTGGACATCCTTCTTCGAAAATACTTGGAAAGTTCGGACCTCCAAAACACATATTTATCCTAGACTTTATGTTCTTTTAGCAAATGATCATTTATTCAGGATCATGATGATCTCTTAGCATGGATGATGATCTCTTAGCATCTAAATACGAGAACGGTGTGATGCTAAGAAGTGGGTAATCCTATAAAGACAATTCTGGAGTGACCTAAAACACGGTCGATCTATAAAAATGTCAATTAAGCAAAAAGGTATCTACAAGACTACAACTACACAAATAGACTTAGAGATGGATTCTTATTCGCCCAGGGTTCAATCTTCGAAATATAGTGATCCATGCTTTTCATGTCAGTCCTATAATCTTTAATCGAATGGATTAAACGTATGTATACTCAAATATTTCATTATTTCATTTATAATGAAACAATCTAACTATTATTTATATTTGAATCGCAAAATCACTGTGCAGTTAGTGTGTATTGAGACATTGCTAGATTTGGAGGGCCAAACACTTCAACTAATGGTCCACTCCCACACCTTTCCAGTACACTTATGTTTTTTTTAAAAAGGCAAATAATTCACACACTTTTCATAAAGCTTATGATATAGGCATATAGCACCCAACTGAGAGATGCGACATTAAATTTATTTAACCTGTGGATTAGTTGGCCAAATGGTCGGAAACCATGGTTACCCGACATCAAATTACTTTAAAGGACCTAAAAGAAGAGTATAGTTATCATCATATAAACAAGTAGTAGTATCCAACCTGTTTCTTAGCCCAACTATGTCCCTTTCCAGCAGAACGGGGACAAAGGATTACTTTCACTGAAGAATGCTTGAAAAAACGTCGAGTTTCTTCATCGTTAGTTCCCATGACCCCTTGCTACATTTCACAAACAAAAGCATTAGTTTAACAAATTATGCAACCTAATACAGTGGATAAATGATAATTAAAAGGCACTTACTGTTTTGATTCCCAAAATGCTCCTAGAAGTAGGATCATCCCAAACAAGTAGAAGTACTCTTACGCCTTCTGCAGACTTGGCTTTCAAAAGATCCCCCAACATACTGTCTTTTGCACCATCACCATTGCGAACGAGCTGGACACTGTGAACAACAGACCATCCGGTAATGTAAATCAAACGACGCGCCTGCTTGATAGCTTCACAAATATCATGCCAACAATCTCCATTTTGATACTGCAAACCACCTTCAAGATTCATACTCGGAAGGTAACCGTCATCAACATGAGCATCTTGATAAAGCGTAACTTTACCTCCTCTCCTAAGCGGAAAATAAGTGTCCAGAACACCATTAAAATTTGGTTCCCGGCCCACTTTCTCCATGGGTACATACTGAATCGACAGAGTCAACTGATTTTCTTTTATTTGGTCTGATCGAGTGCGATTCGATTAGGGTGTAAACCGGTCGTTATCTTTTGGATTGGGTGAGTCGAAAAACTAAGCGGACGGGACGTTAGACAAAACATTCGGTCAAGTCTTGGTCCGGTGTTTAGGGTCAAATCGGTTCGATCCTATTTGGCGTTGACAGAACGGCGAACTTTAATTGAATCGAAAACGAAATTTGAACTGAGTAAAGCTTCGAACTTGAAAAGTTTCAATTTAGTTATAAACATTAAATTTGATATTCAAACTCATCAATAAATGGTCTGAAAAACTATGATGAACTCAAGCAAAGAACATACAAGATCTAGAAAATTAGAGTTGGGTAAATGGTCATTCTACAAGCCGGACGGGACTAGACTATACCAATTCACGTCAAGCCTTGGTCGGTTTTTAGGGTAAACTAGATATTCGACCCATAAGCGGCCGATTGTAAGAACTTTAATAATTATATTTGACTAGACCGTGATTGGTTCATTTCTGAACGATAAAGCGTGCATTTTTAAATACTAACATAGTGTTTGTTATTCAAAAGTTGTCAATAAATTAAAAAAACTACTTGATCGAACAAGAGCATAATTTAATTTATACAAGTTTTGAGAAAGTTGTCAGAGTTTAAATGGTCATTCTACAAGATAATTTAGGCATTAACTACACTAATTCACGTTAGCCTACAAGATTTTATATCTTCAAGTTTTAAGACCCTGCAAAGCGTGATTATATGACAAATAATTATATTTGTGAAATTGTGATTCGGTTAGTCTTGATGCAAGCGTGCATTTTTATAACTATACATAATGTTTGTTTTTCAAAAGTTTTTTGAGTTTAGGATTGATCGAAAAGACATAATTTAATTTGACAAGTTTTGAAAAGTTGTCAAGTTTAGCACAGGTATTTAAAGATCATTTAGGCAAACTACACTAATTTAAGTTTCACGTGTTTAATCTTCAAGTTTTAAGAAAATACTATTTACCTAAGTAGTATCTATCATATATATAATAAAAAGTTCTTTGAAAATTGTCATGTCATTTAATCCTTTGTGCACATCTTCCACGTCATTTAATCCAGTCATTTAATCCACGTGTAAATCCAAATCATCACCTTTGTTTTATAAACCGCCTCTTTTATATGTTCAACCTATTAATTTGGATCCACACTATCATCAGTTTTCATAGCTCCTTCATCTTAGATTACATCCTCTTGTATAATAATTTGCTATTTCATCCAATCTCAAATTTCCTTCATCCGATCAACTCGTATGAGGTATGTTAACTTAACAACTTGTGTTTTCCATTTGTGTTAGTCGGGTAATCAATCAGGTCCAAAATCGGGGTTTTAATTCATATGTTTAGGATTCTAATTTATATGCTATCTATTTATCTGTTGAACGCACTTCATTTTTTGAAATCCTAATTTTCGATCTAAATTTAGGGTTCTAATTGATATTCTAATTGAAAACCCATGTTTGGTTTTGTTCATTCGAGTTACATCCATATCTCTTTTTGCTTAATTCTTTTTCTTTTGAAACAATTCTGCCAATTTTGCATTATTTTAAGATCTATATTCATATGTTATATTTGAAAGGATTTGATACCACATTGAGGATGAGGATTTATGTTATTTAAGGAGTGCATGTAACATGTTCGATGAAATGTCTTAAAGAATTTTCAAAGAATTTCAAATCATGTTTTACAATCATGAAAAGGTTTTGTTTCTTAAACTAAATGATTCACATAGGGTGTTTGTTTGGCGTATATAGTGGGCTTATGATTTTTGTTATTGGAGTTCTTAGGAGGTAAGGATACTATTGCTTTAGCATTGTTTCAAAGATTTGAAGCTTATATATATAGATATTTTTAAGCATGGGCTATATTTTTATAGGTATATCCTGCTAGGAGATTGTGAAGCAAAGTAAGTCTAGGCGTCTATCACACATTTAAAATTTGAATATCGCTTATATATCCGGTCATGGAGATGTAAATTTTCGATGTAGTATCATTCGCCAAATTCTAAATATATACCAATTTTGAAGCTGAAAGTAGTTTATTTGACTTCAAAGTCAAAATACTAATTACGATCTTCTTGGTTCATCTTGACATCGAGTTCTCACTTGTTGTTGGTCGAGATCAAATTGGTATATATAGCGTGCGACCTATCATAATAAGTTATCGGTTTGTTGGAAAGTAGTATTAGCATAGCGATTGGATTTAATTGGTGTCACTACTTTGCGGTAGACCGATTGAATATGTCGAGAAGCAGTTTTGTTTTTATTCATGATGAGCGAAGATGTTACAAATGATGAAGTGGGTCTATGAAATTGTGTCATCACTTTTCATTTTTCACTCTTTAAGATATATCGACTAAAGTTTGTTTGTTTTTCTTTCCTATGTGGTGTAGATATACTTTCATACCGTCGGACCCATAATCCCAATTATCTTCCAACGAACAAAAGCAACTCTTTTGCTTACGGACAAACAGTACCCTTTGTCCTACATGACCTTAAATCATCCACATTAACACATTGATTCACGTGATATCATGTTACTATTAACGTTGAATCTGTCGGGGTAGTGGGAAGACCTATACTATGCAACCTCTTCCCTTCAAAGCTTCCCAAGACATTTTCAGACTTATGCACCATCATTATTGAAATCAAGGATATCAATTGTATGTCAGTTTCTTTGAAATTTATGGCGGGTAAGTTTTTGATCTCCTTAATGATAGAAAATGAGTTTTTCCCATAAGAGACCATATCAAGCCCAAACATCAACAATAAAGTTTGTTTTTTTTTTTTTTCTTTCCTATGTGGTGTAGATATACTTTCATACCGTCGGACCCATAATCCCAATTATCTTCCAGCGAACAAAAGCAACTCGCTTTGCTTACAGACAAACAGTACCCTTTGTCCTACATGACCTTAAATCATCTACATTAACACATTGATTCACGTGATATCATGTTACTATTAACGTTGAATCTTCTCGGTAGTGGGAAGACCTATACTATGCAACATCTTCCTTCAAAGCTTCCCAAGACATTTTCGGACTTATGCACCATCATTATTGAAATCAAGGATATCAATTGTATGTCGGTTCTTTGAAATTTATGGCGGGTAAGTTTTGATCTCATAATGATAGAAAATGAGTTTTTCCATAAGAGACCATATCAAGCCCAAACATCAACAATAAAATTACAGAGCGACTAATAGAGTTTTATTTTATAATTAGCTTTGCATGAGGAGGATGGAAAACAAAGGTTTGCATCGTGGAAATTGCAGGAGTACAATGTTACAAATGTGCGAGGCGATAAAGGAATTAATTGAGATAGGTAATGCCACGAGGAGCTTTGGGACAACCGGTTCAAATGAAGAGTCATCTCGATCACATGTTATTCTTGACTTGCGTCAAGAGGTTGGTGATGGAAATGAATCCAAGCCACCCGATTGGTCAGAAACTATCATTCATAGATCGACCGGAAGTGAACGTGTTAGTGACTTCTCTCTATCTTTTTATAGGTTCCATGTACTCAGTTTCACTTTCGTTACTTTGGTTGACACATTGGTAACCTGAATCAGTAACAACCAACTATTTCATTCTCGGGCTTTCAAATCTGTAAATCACGATTGCATTGAGGATCCTGTTATCATTACAGTATTCCTCATGTTTTTGATATAACAGTCATTAACTATCTATATGGAAATTTTCAAATCCACCTTTTCGCACATTAATTTAAGATTAGTGTAAACTTTACAGTCGTTGTAAAACATCGATCCACCAGCTAACGGCTTCTCATTAAACCTGTTATGGTATTTTCACTATAGGCATATCGGAATCACGAACTGAAGTTACAATACCGGTACTAAGCTAGCGGACATCGGTGATCTTTCTGAGTCTCATTCTGAAACACACGGTGGTAGAAGATTTGCAACAACAGATGAGCGTGCAGGTTGACACAACATCTGCCATCTATCTATACTGCAACTTTGGGATCTTCCACTTCATCTATTCATTCCGCAATACCGTAACACGAACATATAATGTAAAATATGAATACAATATCGAATGCACGCTTCTCGATGCAATTCTTACCGAGGTGAATCGAATCACGTGTTGCGCCTCTAGCAACAACGGTGACGGAGATAACAATCTGACCCAGTGGTACCTACACGAACCGCGAGGGAAGAACATCATCAATGAGTTGATTATATGTAATAACCAACTCGGTTTTCATTTTTGGTCCTCATTTTATTTTATGGCATGTCGTTTCCTAATCCATTATGTATTCGTTGTGAAGGGCCTCCGTGAAGTATAAACCTTCGGATTTGAAGCATTTTGGAAAAGGTTAAAGCAATTTAAAAGCGGCTGCAGATGGATCTTCGGTAAGCAAACAACTATTTTGTTGACCATTATTTCTAGCTAGCCTTTTACTTACTGTCAAGTTCTTAGGTGTGCGTTTTGTGGCCAGTAGTTAGTGCCTAAGATGCATTCCAGGACGATATATAATTAAATACCTTGAAAACACCAAGGACAGGTTTGAACTGCACTTCGGCAGGTTAGGGGGTGTTTGTTTAACCTTTATGAAACATGAGCCGAAAACATATATAAGCTTAAACAAACACCCCCTTTTTAAGGACTTATTTGAGATGAAATTGAAGTCACATTCTGCCAATATAGCTCAACTAATTTTTTTTCTAAAGGGATTTCAAACTGAGAATTTCAACAATTTCCTTTTTTCTAATAGTATTATTACTGTTTTACATAATAAGCAAGTTTGAGCGAATTTTGTGATTTATATCTGAAAGCACCGAGTGTAAAAATAAGCAACCCAAACACTCCTAAATAGAATCCAGACACCACCTAAACTTCTCAGTAAACAATACATTTAGGTCTTTTCAAGTTTTCGATGTTATGCCAGACTTGATGTCTCATTCCCAAAATTGTAGAACATGATTTCTAGGAGTTAGGCTGCAGTCTAGAATTCTTTAGTTAGTTGGCTGTGACTATTATTATTGTATGTTTGTGTAGTAGTTCATCTTTATTTTGAACTCATATGCTAACTAAGTGTCGTTCAAGCTCTTTGTACAAGAAGCTCTGCATCGAATTTCTGTTTAACGGAACATGAGGATAAAAACAAAGACAAATCTTGATCATTGCTGTCGAGAAAGTCTCTACCGATCAGATTTCTCAACAGCCAAAGTACATTTCCCTTTCTTTTGTAGTGGTGTCTGATTTTTTTGGTTGGTTTAGGTAATCGTTTAGCTAACAGTGATTCTTATATATATGTTTAGCTCTTATGAAGGTGAAAGTCTTCTATATCTTCTCAACTCAATTCAAAGGTAACAAATACATTGCAATACAACGAATCCGAAATACTTTTTCTATATTCCTGTAAACTCAAAGATGCAATGATCATTTTGGACCAGGGAAATTAAGTTAGCGAGGCTAAAAGATGAATCTTTACCTCATTAAATTTGACTAAAGGTTATTTCCTTTCATTCTTTCTTATATTTGACTTATCAAGAGCTTACCTTTGAATGATGATAATTTTGTTGTGTTTCTTATCAAGAACAATTTTCAATTAGGCGTAAATGGGTGACCGTGTGCTGAATGGATATAAATTATGAAGGTATTTGTTTTAACTAGAATTATTTCAAAGGACCAATTTTTAGCGGAATGATTCTCGATAGTCATTTAGGTGACCTTTGGTAGGCTTTTAGAAGCAAAAAACAAGATCATCATTTTGCTTGCAATATATACGAAATTTGAGAATTTATTGCATATACATTACCTTGCCACGCTTCTCTACCAAGAAAACCATCATATTTGAATGCTACTAACACAAGTCAACTGACCCATGTTTATGAATCAAGGATACAAGAGTTTGAAATAATTCCACCCATATAAGAGGCAAAGAAAAAAAATTGATGTGTGTAACACCACTATCATCTCGCGGTTGAAGCTTAGTCCTTCCAACAAGAGGTTTCTATTGAAGATTAACGAAGATAGTTTCCCATAGTTGTTTATTTCTATCATCTAATGCAAACTTTAGTTTCATGTTATGATTTTTTATATGCAAGTTTCTTTTCACCTTGAGTTGTGAAATTTTTTGATTATTGTATCCGAGTAATATTTATTACTTTGAGCATTTGAACCTTTTGTTTTCAAACTTTCTATAAGCCACCCGTGATTTATCACGGGTTTATAGGCTAGTAGATATATATAATAAAGAGTAAAATACACGGTTGATCTCTAATCTTGTACATAAACATCACCATGGGACAAATCTTGCTTTTTTCATCGTGGGGAGTCCAAAACAAAGTTTTATAGTCTAAATCAGTCCTTTGACCATTAATGGCCAGGTCAATGTTTTGTTGTTGAGGGCAAAACCGTCTTTCACTGTAGCTTACTTTATACAAACCGTTGTATAGTGTTTGTAGTTGCTATATGTCTGTGTAACACGGCTTGGTCGTCAGTTATCATCCCTAAACCATTCTACAAAAACTTTCTTCTACAAAACGATAATCCTTTCAACATGGTACGTTGCTGGTGTGGTAAGCAAACTATAATTCGCACTTTGTGGACCTCTGCCAACCCAGGGCGTCGATTCTTTGGTTTTCCTGTTGAAGTAAGTGTCTTTTAATATGCATCGTATCGCTTTTTTTTCCGCAAGTAGCAAACTACATTGTAACAATGATTGTTGTTTAATCACTTGCCATAGTAATGAATAGGGGTCTTCTGGCCGGTGGATACGATGGTATGATCACGAAATCGTGCTCGTTCAAGAATGATCATACCGGGCCTTTTGAGGGAGAATAGAGCTTGAGGCAAGATTAGAAGGCGCTTTCGAGTGATGTGTGGAAGTGGAAGATTTACACGGTGCTAAGTTGGATATTGTTCTTGATTGTTTATGCATTGGGATAACTTTTTAGCTTTTATGTAATAAGGCGAGATGGTTAATGTTCATTATCTTGAATTGTAGTAACGTTGTGTCCCAGAAGGTTATGAATCTTGTTATTATGATCGGCTTACCGTATGTTTATGGCTTTATGCACATGGTTAAGATTAAAGTTGACTTTTAATTGTCAACATTGTTATGAAGTATTCAGTTTGGTTTGTTTTTTACTTTCAATGCCTTATGGTTATGCAAATGGTTAGCACTTTGTTTAGGTTTGACTTTTAATTGTCAACATTCTTATGAGGTTTTGTTTAGCTTTGGTTACTTTTGATGCAAATTATTCACACATCAAGCTTAGTCAATGTATAAAATTACACAAATATGACATGGTTTCATAGTTAATGCAAATGGATATAATTCCAAATGCATAAAATTGCATACTTTTGAAGCATGAGAATTACTGATTAGACACACGCATATGTTTTTAGACTACATAACTTGTCCATAGGAAATAAACTACATGAAACATTATCTACCTAATTAGCATAATGAAATTGACCTATCTTTGAGGCCTTCATTCTTTCGATGCTGACTGCTTTGCTAGTCATTCTTCGTGTAGCGAGTTGGGTTGAAGCGAACCGCGCACATCACTTGATTGCGGTGAGAATCGGTACGCAATTGCTTCATCTTGATGTTGGTGGGATTGAGAGAGGATTCATCTTATATCTTGGAATCTTACATTGCTTCATCTTGATGTTCTTTGAGATTGAGACGAGGATGCATCATGTATGATAAGATCTTGATTGCTTCAAATTAGAAATCGATATAAAACCCGCCATGACGTGATTGGTGCCCTCTTTGTTTAAATTATATAAGAGTTATAATATAAGAAATTAGGCCATACTCGAATTATTTCAATCGAATCAAAGTTATTAATAGAATTTGTTCAGATGTTTAAAAAAGTTTTGGCTGCAATGTGGGGTTTAAGAAATTAAAATATTGAAAAATTACACGTTTAGTCCCTGTGGTATACCTAAATAACAACTTTAGTCCCTAAGTCGTTTTTATTACACCACAGATACCTATTTTTGAAACTTAGCACTCATTTAGTCCCTATTTCGGATGGGCGTTAGTGCAGTCCGTTAAGTGTTTTGCGCTGTAAGTCATTCGTTAATAATTTTTGCACCGTTAGTCCTTATTTTTAAAGAAAAAATTACACGTTTGGTCCCTGTGGTATACCCCCGTTTTTTACGTTTTTATCCGTTTTCGTTCGTTTTTATCCGTTTTCCCCTTTTTTTTCGTTTTTTGTCCGTTTTTTTCGTTTTTATCCTTTTTCGTCTGTTTTTATATGTTTTTGTCCGTTTTTAACCGTTTTTGTCTGTTTTTTATCCGTTTTTGACCGATATTTTACGTTTATATCCGTTTTGTCCTTTTTTTACGTTTTCGCCCGTATTTTTACGTTTTTGTCTGTTTTTATCCGTTTTCGTTCGTTGTTTATTCGTTTCGCCGATTTTTTTAGTTTTTTCCGTTTTGTCCATCTTTTCCGTTTTACTTGTTGTTTTACGTTTTTGTCTGCTTTTATCCGTTTCGCTTTTTATGTTTTATCCGTTTTCGTCGGTTTTTACGTTTTACTTGTTGTTTCGTTTTATGCTGCTTTATCGGTTTTCGCCGATTTTTACGTTTTATCCGTTTCGTCCCTTTTTACGTTTTCGCCGTTGTTTTACGTTTTGTCTGCTTTTATCCGTTTTCGTTCGTTTTTATCCGTTTTGCGCCTTTTATGTTTTTATCCGTTTTCGTCCGTTTTTCGTTTCACCCGTTGTTTTATGTTTTATCTGTTTTATCCGTTTCCGCTTTTTTTACGTTTATCCGTTTTTAGTTTTACGCCATTTTCGTTTTTGTTTTATCCGTTTCGTTCGTTTTTATTCGTTCTCGCTTGTTTTTACGTTTTGTCGTTTTCGTTGTTTTACGTTTTACGAAAACATATAAAAGCAGAAAAGCGGATAAAACGTAAAAATAGACGAAAACGTATAAAGAGCGGCGATATAACGAGCGAAAAAGGATAAAAACATAAAATGGAAGAAAACGGAAAACATGAATGAAAAACGGTTAAAATGTAAAAACCAAGCGGATAATGTCACACCCCAAATTATCTGCTTTTGCGGATTGGAATTCACAGGGATTGGTCATCATAGCATCATCATCGCGGTTATATTGAGCGACCTAAGTGTCGTTTAAAAACACATCGTTTGACATTTATTTAAAACATCCAAAGTTACAAGATAGGTCCCAAAAGTTGATAAAGTTTGCGGAAAACATAAATATATTACAAGTCAAGCGATGTTTTGAAAGAAAATGCCATAATATACAATGATATAAGTCGGCCGCGACTTTAAAAGGGTTCCTTATCGTGCCATGATGAGTATGTCTAGTTACACGAAAATATATTGCTAAAGCGGTCAACAATAATGTTGGTGAGAAATCATAGGTTTATGAAAATGAATTATCACGACTACACAAGTATAGATAATGTATGACAATGTCGCCACAAAATGTTACAATTGCTATAAGTCCATGACACCGAAACTAGGACCATGATGTTCGCCCAACAGTGTTTGCCAAACAACTCAAATAATGTTATTAAATGATATGCATCCGTATGACTGGTTGGGATCCACCAACCCGGATGGAGGAGTCACCCTCCATAGATCTATCCACTCACCCTCGCTTCTATGAAATTAACGGTTCATGTAATATAATGGGGACATTCAATTGGCATGAGGTAACTTAAGCAATGTAATGAATTTGATATACTTGGTATCGTAATAAAATGATGTGCAATGTATTCTCCCGTAAGTTTGAAAACAAGTATTAAATGTATACAACGGGGCTATGAAAACTCACTTGATGAATTGAGTGATGACAAAAGTGAGTACACGAAATGTAGCGTGATCTCGAACCGACCTATTATGAATGATATGATATGTAATAAGTCATGATGTAATGTTATGCATGCGATTCGGATGATATTTATACCACTTATGAATTTTTGAAAACAATACTTCTCGTCGAAAATATAATCTTTTAACGTCTTGACCATTTTAAATTACTTCACATGAATTTACGTTGAAATGATATCAAGCGATAATCATTTAGTGGTTTATTGTGAAAATATTACTTTTAATTAAGTAAAATAATGTTATTGAAATTTCCATGAAAATGACAAAAACGACCTCTAAAAGCTAGTAAAATGGTGCACGTCGGCGTTAGGAAGCGAACTCAACGGTTTGGGAAGCTCGTATGATAATCTCAAAGTTTTAGTACATGAGTTTTCGTCCAGGGGTCTCGAACATAAAGATAATAGAGGTTAAATATGGTACTTTTAGTCCAAAATATAGTTTAAGGATGGTTTTTCGGCAAAGTTTGAGCGACCGTAATTAATTCATTACAACTCCGCTAATCAAACAATTGGACATTTTGGAAAGTATACTTGGCGATTTCACTTTTACTAAAAGACTTCACTTTTATAAGCAAATGCACTCCATTTTTGTTCTCCAAATATTTTGTTCTCTAAAAGTTTGTTCTCAAAATATTTTGTTCTCTAAAAGTTTGTTCTCCAAATATTTGTTCTCCAAAAGTTTGTTCTCCAAATGGTTTTAGTTCTCCAAATGGTTTTAGTTCTCCAAAACTTTAGTTCTCCAAAACTTTAGTTCTCCAACTATTTTAGTTCTCCAAATGGTTTTATCAAAAGTAACTAATATAATTTAGTTAAATCGCCACATTTTATAACGCCTAAACCTCATTTTGGACTCGTAAAAGTGGAAATAACATCTTTGAAATTTCGAAATTATAGTTTAAAATCCGCTAACTTGAAAAATTCATATCTCCTTCGTTATAACTCCGTTTTAATCCGTTCAAGCGCCACGGTTTCGTTTTAAAGTATATTTTCTAAATATCTAGGCCAAATATTTTGTTCACCGTCGGATTTTCGAATTAAATTTTAAGGACAGACCCTTTTCAAAAGCGTGTCGAAATGAGTTTTTCGCGCCAAACCTATTCTAACCCATTCAAAACAACTCCGGTTATTCTAATCCTACCATACACCTTCTTAGGTGTCATGGGTTCCTAGACATCACCAAAACTAAAATATAACAAGGAGTAATTATAGGATGGATTATATATATTTAGCACATAAAACCTTAAAACCTTAAAAATGGTATAAATATCATGAGACTTGCATGTTTCACCAATAAAATGATATGACCATAAAATGAATATGAAATAAAAATATGACTATGAATGCTTACTAGTGATATGATGAGGTTTATGGACACAATGGTTTTTCCTAATCACTTGAGGTTTGTATTACAAAACCTTGCAACAAATGATTCTAATGTTTAATTAAATGACTTGTAAACTTGGAATGATCCTCCTTTATCTTGGTCCCTTGGCTGCCGTATATTTTGAGAGAAAGGAAGATGGATATTGGTCTTTGGTTTTTGTGAAATGAGATAATAATGAAGTGAAAAGGTGATAAGTAAAATAATATACATGTATTAGAGATATTAGGCAAATATCTTGGTGATTCACCCTTGTGTCGACAAGGGTGTGTATCACTTTGTTTATGTTTTTTTTTTTTAACTTGTATAAATGTAAGATACTTGTAAGATTTTGATGTTAAATGGTAAGTTGTAGCATTTGTAAATATTTAGGGTAGCGTTGAATAAAAATAAATTTTCACGGTCAAGTTAAAATATTTTTAGGTCATAAAAATTATAAAAATACATTCCTTGCAAAATTTGGTGATATAATAATAATCGTGTCGAATTTAAGAAAAAGCGTCGTAATTATATAAATACAACAATTTAGTTACAAAATAAATTTAAAACAATGGGTAAACTCATAATATTATTTTATAAACTTAATATGAGTATAAAATATATTGGAATAATTTTTGGAAGTAATGGATGAATTGTCAAAATAATTAATTACGATAACGTTTATTTAATATAAAATTATCGTTTAATGTAAAATGCAAACCATGCATGAACTAATATGATGATAATGATGTTAATGAAATGTAGACTAAACTTAGTCTATATGAAATGACCTCGATGATATGATCATGAATTCACGCTAAACCATTACGATTACGTGAATTTGATCTCGTAACCTAGTTCACGATAAATGATAAATAATGAAACATGAGTAATGTTTTGAGAATGACCGAAAATCTGAATTGTCACATTAGCCTAACCAAAAGGAATTGATCCACGAATTAGGTCCTTATTAGGTCCTACGGTGTTGTCGGTGAAAAGATGAGGATATTTGAGGCGAATCTGGTCTTCCGTTCCAAGTAAACTCGGGACCTCTTGAGAATTCCAAATAACCTTCACAATAGGAATACGACTTTGTTTCAACCGCTTGACCTCGCGGTCCATAATTTCTAGGTTCCTCCACGAAATTGAGTTTATCGTCGAGTTGAATTTCTTCCAATGGAATAATGAGTGATTCGTCCGAAAGACATTTCTTGAGTTTGAAACGTGAAAGCGTGTTGTGTACATGACTAAGTTACGATGGAAGATCAAGTCGATAAGCTACTGGACCAACTTTGCTCAAAATTTTGAATGGTCCAATGTACCTCGGGTTCAATTTCCGCGTTTTCCAAATCGTACTCCGCCTTTCCAAGCGATACTCAACATCACTTTGTCGCCAATTTGAAATTCCAATGGTTTACGCCCAACATATCGTAACTTTTCCGCCACGGCGATTCCGAGTCTATCTCGAATTTGAACTATCTTTCTGTTGTTTCCGTACCATTTACGGACCCGATGAGTTGTGCGTCTCAACCTCGGCCCAACAAACGGTGATCGACACTTTCGACCATAAAGTGCTTGAATGGTGCCGCCTTTATCTTGGTGTGATAACTATTGTTGTACGAGAATTGATCAATGGCAAATGGTTAGCCCACCATTTCAAAATCAATCACACATGCTCGACATATCTTACAATGTTTGAATTGTCCTTTCACTTTGGCCATCGGTTTGTGGATGATATCTTGTGCTCATGTCTAATTTGGTTCCAAATGAATCTTGTAATGATTTCCGAAGTTTGAAGTGAATCGACTATCTCATCTCGAAATGATAGAAATTGGTGCTCCATGCCTCGAAACTATCTCCTCGACATAAAGTCTAGTGAGTTGTTCCATGGAATATGTCTCTAATTGGTATGAAATGGGTTTGATTTGGTAAGGCGATCAACGATTACCCATATAGCGTCGTAACCTCCGAAGTCTTAGGAAGTTTTGTAACAAAGTCCATTGTAATGTTCCCATTTCCATTGTGGAATTTCGGTTGTTGGAGTAATCTGAAGGTTTTGATATTCGACTTTTACTTTAGAGCAAGTAAGACATACGCTAACGTAAGTGGCAATTTCCGCTTTCATGTTCGGCCACCAATAGAGTTTCTTGAGATCACGATACATCTTATCGGATCCTCGGTGAATAGAATACTTTGACTTATCGACTCATGCATAATCAATTCTCGTATCCCGCCATACAATGGTACCCACATTCTATCCTTGAAACATAATACTCCATCCGCTCTCTTTACAAAGCCATTTGCATTTCGGGCATACCATAAAGCTTTTCACTTGATCGGTTTTCCTCCTTGAGTGCCTCTATCTCGTGCCTCAGTATTTGTGATGGTAAAGGTGAGCCATCATCATTCCTAATGATCGTACTCTTAAAGGTTTGGGTCTTTCTTTCCGACTAAGAGCATCGGCCACAACATTGGCTTTTCCGGATGATACTTGATTTCACAATCATAATGTTGAGTAATTCCAACCAACGTCGTTGCCTCATGTTAAGTTCCTTGATCAAGAACATATTGTAAACTCTTGTGGTCGTAAACACCACAAGCACTTTGTACCATAAAGGTAGTGTCTCCAAATCTTAAGTGCAAAGACTACATTTGACTCAAGATCATGTGTGGTGTAATTCTTCTCATGAACCTTAAGTTGTCGTGAAGCATCGCTATTACCTTCTCGTTTTGCATTAAAACGACTCCAAGCCCTTTATGTGAAGCATCGCGATATACAACGAAGTTCTCGATTCCTTCGGTAGTGCCAAAATGGCGCGTGACCGCAAAGCTTTGCTTGAACAACCTGACGACTTCTTGTTTCTTTCCCCATTCGTACCACTTGTTTTTCCGTGTCAACTTGGTCAAAGCTTTAGCTATCTTGGAAAAACCTTCGATGAATCTTGGTAATGCCGACAAGTCCTAGAAATTGTCGGTTGTAGGATTTGTTGGAATAGCCCAATCTTTCACGGCTTCAATCTTTGCGAGGTCTCTTGTAATCCTTGACTATCAATGACATGACCAAGAAATTGTACTTTACGGTTCCAAAAATCACACTTTGAAAATTTGGCATACAACTCCTCATTCTTGAGTAGTCCTAAAATCGTTAGTAAATGCCCTTCATGCTCTTCTTTGCTCTTTGAGTAAATCAATATGTCGTCGATGAATACTATAACAAACTTGTCCAAATCACGGTTTACATCGCTATTCATGAGATCCATGAATCTGCGGTGCATTAGTTAATCCGAATGGCATTACTTGAAACTCATAATGACCATAACGTGTTCTAAACGCTGTTTAATATCCTCCTCTCGCTCTAAGTTGATGATAACTTTGATCTAAGGTCGATCTTTGAATAGATACTAGAGCCTTGCAACCGATCAAACAAGTCGTCGATTACGGGAAGTGGGTAGCGATTCTTCACCGTTAACTTGTTCAAATTTCTCATAATCTATACACATTACGAAGATCCATCTTTCTTCTTCACAAACAGGCAGGTGCTCCCAAGGCGGAACTTGGCCTAATGAATCCTTTGTCTAAAAGTTCTTGCAATGATTAGACAACTCTTGCATCTCCGATGGTCTTGTCGATAAGGTGCTCATGTGATTGGTGCGACTCCGTGCACTAAGTCAATATGAAATTCTACTTGGCGTGCGGTGGTAATCTGGCAAGTCTTGAGGAAAGACTTGAGAAATTCTCGAGCAATTGGTACATCCTCGAGTCGCTTCTCCTCCAGGCTTTTTCTCGGTTATATGAGCTAAGAAAGCAAAACAACCTTTCTTTATGTACTTCTCCGTTTGATGCGATATAATCTGAGTCTAGTTCGGCCGTTCCCCATGAATGATCAAAGTTTCGCCATTATAAGGAAGATGAACAACTTTCTCATCACAAATGATTCTCGCACGATGTTTGGATAACCAATCCATTCCTATGATGGCGTCGAAACTACCAAGTTCTATAGGCATAAGGTCTATATTGAAGGATGATTTAGAAAATTGAGTGTACTGACCACGGACAATGGTGTTGGTGCTAATTAAGTTACCATTAGCTAATTGATGTTGTATGATGTGTCTAATGTGGTTGGTTTGATATTGAGTAAAGGTGCAAATCGGTGGACACAAAACTTTTATCCGCTCCCGAATCAAATAAAGCGATGCATAAATAGTACAAAACGTAAGAAAAAGGGACAAACGGACAAAACGGATGGCGGTAAAAGCGTAAGAAAATGGATAAAGCGTAAGAACAACGGACAAAAGCGGGAAAAAACAAAAGAAAATAGACAAAGCGTAAGAAAAGCGGATAAAAGCGGACAAAAATCTAAGAAAAATGTAAGAAAAGCGGATGAAAACCGATAAAAGCGTAAGAAAACGGATGACGTAAGAAAACAGACAAAAACGGATGAAAGCGGAAAAACGGACTAAATCGAAAGGCAATGACCATAAGGACTAATTACGAAACTTTTAAACAAAAATAAAGTCGAGGATGACTGTGAAAGTCAACACAATGGCGGGGACCATTTCTGCTATTTTTCAAACTTTTGACCCCAGAACCTATTAACACCCAATATCACATTATACGTTGTTCCAATTTGAAAGTATATTACGTCGTCGGTTGTTTTGAAAGTTCGTTCTGACGTCGTGGTTGTTTAAAAAGCGTTCATGTGTCTTTAAACTTTCCTTTCTTTTACTCCACTATATCTTTTCAACATGATGAATTTCCTATCAAACGAAAAGTTACAGATTTGAAGATGAAAAGTAGTTTTGTAATGTAGGGGCGGCTGTTCCAAAGAAAAGGTTGTCCCACATGCTGTCCATCTTCCATCGTTAATATCACATGTTGGTGACGTATTGGTTTGTAACAAGATTATTTGGAAGCACCAAATTTGCTAACACCGACATCTTAATAAAACTTATATAATTATTTGAATTTTAAGTCTTTATGAATACAAAAGAAGAAAATGTCTTTTATGATCATCGACTAAAATATACAACCGTATTGATTACTTGGAATCTTTTCAAGTTTTTGCACATGAAAGATGATCCAAAATTACTTATTATTTAAAGCTAACCATAATCATCATTATGATCATGACTTGTTTAATCTTGAAACTTGAAAGTAACTTCAAGCTAGCTAGCAACCATGCACCATTGTACGTTTTACATTATTGAACAACCTTCTCCATCTTCTTGATCACCTTCGTAATGATTACTCGAATGATGACTCCTGTTGTCATTGTACCCGTTATACCCTTGTTCGTATGCTCCGAACCCTCCATAACTTGGTGGCGGGGTTAGTAGGGGCATCCCATAGCCATGTTGATACTGAGGTCCACCATAACCTTGGTCATAATATTGCCCGTATCCTATCATAGATGGGTACATTTGTGGATAGCCGTGAACGGGCTCATATACCATCTTTGCAACATCAGGGTTCTTTGGTGGAGCTGCAGCTGCAGGTTTATCTCCTTCTTTAGGCTTTTCAGCATCCTTAGGTTTCTCTGGTGCGTCCTTAGGCTTATCAGCTGCTTTGGGTTTCTCGGGTTCCTTGGGCTTGTCATTGGCTTTAGGCTTCTCGGGTTCTTTGGGTTTCGCTGCTTCCTTAGGCTTGTCTGCTGCTGGCTTCGCCTTCTCGGGCTCCTTTGGCTTTTCGGCTGCAGCAGCTGGCTTGGCCTTAACAGGTTGATCTTTAGGCTTGTCAGCTGCAGCTGGCTTAGCTTTCTCGGGCTCTTTTGGCTTGTCAGCAGCTGGCTTAGGCTTTTCTGGTTCCTTCTTTTCAATTATCTCTATGCTTTGGATGGCTCCATTACCCTTGTAGCAAAGCTTTTCACGAATCTTCTCAGGGCTACAACATACCACCATGATCTTAACCTTGTTTTTCTCCACATCAAATACTTGGTCCCTTATTTCTATTTTATCATTAATTAAAACAAGTTGAACATTATGAGTCAAAGAATCATACTAAAACTGAATTCATTATCCAATAATTTATTCAAAGGGGCAAGAATATTACACTTTTGTCAATCTATAAATAATATTCCTAGTATAAAATACGTGTTTAACATGCCCTTGCACTAATTACATTGCTTATATATCTTAAAATGTAAAGTATTAGTTAACATATTTAATTAAATAAATGCTAGAAAACCAAACAAATTTGACATACACAAATCTATATATAACACTCAATATGAAAAGAGATAAACTAATATATCTAGATAATATATACTTGCAGATAACATTTTCTGATCTAAAATAATCTAATATGATACATGAACAGATTCTTAATATTAATTCCTTTAATAGAAATAAATAAAAGTCGATACTCACGGGGAATTTTACATATGACCTTCTTGACCTTGTTGTAGCAGCCAGAACACTTGAGGTCAACATTCAGCTCCATTTCGGTCACCTTTTCATAACAACAAACAATAAATTTAGATAAATTTTACAAATGCAAGTATGAACAAATTAATTAGATAAATAGAGTAAGATATGTAACAACAACATTTTTAATGAATGAATGAATACCTTCTCAGGGGCCATTGCTGCCAAATTAACAAGAGTTGAACTCTCAGCTAGCTAGGCAGATAAATGAGAGAGAAAGGGAGAATGTGACTGGTATGTGCATGTGAGTGAGAGTTGAATTAATAAGAGGAAATTAAGATCTAAATAGTACGAGAAATCCGTCGACAAATATGGATCAAAACTTTAATAAATAGGAAGCAACAATTCTTTTATCTGTTTTCTTTTGTCTCACGCTGCTTTTGGCCGAGCATAATAGATCGCGGATTGGATCGAATCGATAAATCAAGCCGATTGGACCGGTCGAACTAGATCGAGCGTATTTTGGTCCGGTTTTGATACACCATTTTCCTCGTGTTTGGTGCTTGGTCAGGTCTGGTTCGGTTATCATAAAACCGGTCATTATCCTTTGTTGGATTGGGTGAACCGAAAAAGCGAGGCAGACGGGACCTAGACTAAACATTTCGGTCAAGTCTTGGTCCAGGTGTTTAGGGTCAAATCGGTTTCGAACCTATTTTGATAACTTGAAGAACTTTTAATCATCTAAGCTGAAGCTGACTAAAGAAGGCCAATTCGAACGAAAAGCTTCGAATTTATATATAACAATAAATTTGATATTCAAACTCATCAATTAATTAAAAAATACTTGATTAACTCAAGAGCAAAGAACTTATACAAAATTCGAGAAAATTAGATTTTAAATGGTCATTTTAATTATTATACCAATATTCACGTTAGCCTTCGGTTTTTATATAAAGCTAGACGTATATCCGCATGAAAGCGACGGTGTATAGCGAAATAATTATATTTGTGAAATTGTGATTACGGTTTGACTCTTGATGCAAGCGTGCGTTTTAAACACTAACATAATGTTTGTTTTGAAAGTTGTCGAGTTTAGGTTCGATCAAGAAAAGAAATAATTTAATTTGACAAGTTTTGAAAAGTTGTCAAGTTTAAAGGGTATTTAAAGATAATTTAGGCAAACTACACTAATTTAAGTTCCAAGATTTTAATCTTCAAGTTTTAAGAAAAAGAAATGCACTATTTATAAGTAGTATAGATATATATAATAAAAAATAAGGCTAATGACTTGAAGAGCTGTTCTAGCAGAGTCGCCAAGTTTTAAATCGTCATCTTCTTGTCGACTTTGATCAAACATCGTAGATATAATGGGAGAAGAAATTTTGTTCTTGAATGAAATTATCAAAAGGTAAAATTGTACATGCAGGTTTACACATGGTGAAATTTTATATAAACAACACCGTAAAATTTGAGCGTAGTGGTAATTTAGGTCGAAATAACTACATTAGATTTCTCTTTCCATTTCCGACGATCTAGTTCTTGCGATGATGACTTTGGAATTTTTTATTATTTTTAGAAATGTATTTGAGTTAGTATTTATAGGATGTAAAAGTGTTTAAAAAAATTTTTTTTTTTTTTTTTTTTTTTTAATATGAAAGGTAACAAAATTTGGATTTTTGTGTGCATGCAACTCGGTTGTTAGTGCGAACTAGTTCATCTCTCTTACATTGTGATGAGTGAGAAAGCAACACACATTCGCGGTGAAAATGATTCTCCTTATTACTTGAAATGAAAGATACAAGGTTTTATACTGACAGAAGCAGATGGGAGGAAGGAGAAAAGAATAACGAGAAAAGTTACAAAACAAACCCTACACTATTTCAATGTTCCAATATGAGTCCTTCAACTATTAACCAACCCTCTTTACACCCCTCCGAGTTGAGAGGTGGAAGGACCGCAAGCTCAACTTGGACATTAATTTAGAATCTTGATCTGCTGGAAGAACTTTAGTAAACACATCGACCGGTGGTCTTTAGTGGAAACATGAGAAGGTAGGACTTCCCATTCTTGACTTGATCCGCACATAATGGCAATCCACTTCTATATGCTTTGTTACGGCATGGAAGACCGGATTGGCGACTATATATATGGCGACTTGATTATCACATTTCAAATCTCTGGGACCAAGATCTTTGAGCCCCAAATCTTTCAACAATGTCACCAAATAGTAACCGCACACATGTTAGGGCCATAGCTCAGTATTCAACCGGTGATGATCTAGACACCACTTGTTGCTTCTTAGATTTCCATGAAATAGGTGATTGACCCGACAAAATACAATAGCCGATGGTGGACCTTCTTGTCATAGGACAACTAGCCCAATCAACTGTCGCAATAGGCGATCAAATGAACAATTTGAACCATTAGCTAATAATATACCTTGACTGGTGAATTCAACAAATATCTCATCAATGTTTCACCTTGCATATGCACTGATGTAGGATTTTGCATAAACCGACTCAACAAGCGCAGTATAGCAAATATCGGTCTTGTTATTGTGAGATATATGAGTTTGCCTATGTATCTTACGTATATACGGATCGGGTAAAGGAGTTCCATATGCGCTTATAACTTGATATGAGAATCCATAGGCAACTTGTATGGTCTTGCATTAGTCAAACCCGACTTCTTGAAGTAAATCGATGAGTGTACTTCTTTTGAGAGATGAAAATGCCTTGTCACTTTTGCACACCTCCAGCCCTAAGAAATAATTCATCGACCCAAATCCTTCATGTGAAAATGAGTACTTAATTGTGTTTTAAGAGCTTGAATCGAGTGTTGCTAGAACCGGTGATTAGAAGATCATCAACATAAACAAGGACTGCTTTGTAAAGGATTGAAAGATCTGTCTTGATGAACAATGAGTAATCGACCTTAGATTGAGTATAGCCAAAGGACAACAATCTTTGAAGAGTTTGGCAAACCACATCTAGGTGCTTGTTTGAGGCCATACAAGGACTTCTTGAGTTTGCATACTAAACTTGAATCGGCAGGAACATTTTGCACACTCTCCCTTTCCAATATACCCTCGAGGCATTTGCATATACACTTCTTCAAAGAGATCACCATGGAGAAAGGCATTAGACACATCCATTTGACAAATTTCCTAACCTTTCATGGTCGCCATCGCAAGTAAAGCTCTAATAATCGCCATTTTTGCCCTTTGGAGCAAAAGTTTCTTCATAGTCAACACCTTTTCTTTGCCTATTCCCATTCACCACAAGTCTAGCTTTCTTTCTTGTCAAGTGTACCATCGACTTTGAGTTTGATTTTGTAGATCCAATGACAAGCAATAGCTTTCTTCCCTTTAGGTAGAACGATCACTTCCCATGTATCATTCTCTCTAATGCTCTTAGCTCAAATTCATTGCATTACACCAATCTTCTTCTTTAACCTTCTTTGAAGTAAGTAGGTGTTGATGAGCCACCAAAGCACATAGAAAAGCATGAAATTGAGGCGAAGAGAGTGGCGACACTTGATTAGCCTTTGGTTGATGAATTGGTGTTACATAATCTTTTAGCCGACTTGGAGCACTTGACACTCTAGTGGATCTTGATTCCCGCATCTTGAACACTAGTGGTTGGAATGAAAGATGGTGCGGTGTGAACAACATCGGCAGATTCATGAACAACATCGGCGAGAATCATGAACAACATCGCCAGATTCATGAACAACTTCAACAGATTCATGAACAACTTCACAGAATCATGAACAACCGGTGAGAACAAAGGGCTCATGAGCAGGTTGTGTTGTGGACACAAAATCTTCATACCACAATGGTGAAGAAATAGGTGCGAGCAGGTTGAAGAACTTGCAACATACTTGTTTTAGAATAGGAAATATATGTTCATAGAAGACAACATCTCTTGACACAAACCTTGTATGATTCAAAAAATTCGAAGTTTGTACCCTTTTGATGTTGTGGATAACCCGAAAATAAACAAGGTACACCTCGGAATCAAATTTGTCGAGAACTCGGAAGGATTACTAGCCATTGCTAAACAACGAAACACCCTGAGATGACTATACTCGGGTTTAGATTGCAACAAAACTTCATAAGGTGTCTTAAATTTCAACACGGGGAAATCATAATGAGATATGTTGCGGTGATAACACGGTCACCCCAATAATGTACGAGCAAATGAGCATGCAATCTTAGGGCTCTAGCTATCTCGATATGTTTCTATGTTTCCTTTCTACCCTCCCATTTCTTTGAGGTCTATCAACACATGAAGTTTGATGCTCTATTCCCGTGAGTCCATAAAAGGGCCTATAGATCCTTTGAGAAATTCTAAGGCATTGTCTCGATCTCACCACTTTTATATCTTTTTCAAGCCGCTTCTTCACAAAAGTAACAAATGACTTGAAAGTGGCAAAGGCATCGACTTTCGACTAGTAAATATGTCAAACGACTCTAGTACAATCATCGACTATAGTGAGAAAATACTTATGATTCCTATGGTTGGAACTTTATAGGGTCCCCAAATGTCTATATGAATGGTGAAATGGAACTTTGGAATGAGATTTACTAGCGAAATATGGAAGTTTAATGAATTTTGCCATTGGACAAGTCGAACAAAATTCTCATTAGAATGAGATACACTTTCGAGAATGAGTAATATGTTTGAAAGTAGAATCGAAATGTGACCAAGTCTATGATGCCACAAACTGTAAGAATTATTGAAAACACTAAAAGCATAGTTTGTTGGAGCGAGCAGTTTGAGAAAAATGAAAATAGACTACAATCTTCAGGGCGTATACAACCATTGAAGAAAGTTGAGAATGAATTTGATCCAGAGGAAGATTGAGTAGATGATAGAGGCCGACTTGCTTTTTACCCAAGCCCAACACCTTCACGGTTTTCAAGTCCTCGAATAACACAATTTCTCATAAAATGTAACAAAGCAATGAGAATCTTTTGTTAGTTTAGAGACCGACAAAAGCTTGAATTTGAAGGAAGGAACTATGAGAACATTGTTTAGCTTAAGTCCATTTTGTAAAGCAACATTGCCTACTTTGGAAATGATCAAGTATGTCCATTTGGCAAATTAATAACTGTTTACACTTAAGAGCCTCAACATCATTCAAATCATTGCTATCGGTGACATATGATCACTTGCCTCTGTATCAATTATCCATCCTTCATAACCCCATTCACACAAGAAAAGCGATAAAGTGTACCTTCTCGAAAAGGATGTTCCAATGCATTGGTCTCATCGATGGTCTCGATTGAAATGAGGAATACTCTTCATTAGTTGCTCAAATTGCTTTGAAGTGAAGACCATGACCACCGGTTTCAACCATTGCAACCGTCTTTTCACATAACTGGACCCGATATTCGAGGAGCTTTACCTTCTGTGTTGCTTATACTTGTAATGCCATGTAGGGTAACCAACTTTCTCCCAACATTTATCCGGTGGATGCCACTTGTAGCCACATATGTTACACTTCTTTGACCTCACCTTTGCTATAGAGGGCGTAGATTCAACAATTGACCGTCTGATCCAAATACTCCCGCTTTGAGACTCTTCTTGTCAAGCAAAGCACAAGCGGTTTCAACACTTGGTAAAGGAGAGTTTAACAACAATCGACTCCTTTGATGAGAAAATTTTTCATCGAACCATTCAAGAACGAAACAATCTTTGCTCTTCTTTCCGAGTACTCAAAGCGGTTAGAAAACGGCAATTTACGGAGTAATATTGACTATTCTTGGCAATTCATTCATTGAATCCAATTCTTCCCAAACACACTTCATACTTGTATAGTACTCACTCACGGATCTTCTGATTGCATAGTCTCATAAGTTTCTCTGTTCAACTTATACTTATGTGACCCATTCTTTGAAGCAAATCTTTTCTCAGTTGAATCCAAATTGCATAAGCGGTTCAATGAACATAATAGACTTTGCAATTGATTCGAGATCATCGAGTTCATTAACCAACTAATCACCGATTATTACATGTATCCCATTGTTCTTGTAAATTCCCATCATCTTGTGATCTTGGGCTGCTCTCTTATGAAACCTAACTTTCTTTTGGTAGAAAGAGCAATTTCAACCGATCTTCTCCAAGAACGATAGTTTTGTGCTCCTAACAATTTTTCATTCACCACAAGAGTACCGGGGCCATCGGAAGGATGTAAATCTGATGGATTTTGGAACAAAAGAGATTATTGTTTTGGCTAGTAGCATCGAGTTGAAGAAGATGATCTTGCCATTGTTAACATCGCTTGAAGCTTCAACAATCTTGAAAGAACCGTTATAACAACCGATGATTCAACAAATTCGGTCTTGAATAAGACACTTGAACCGAATCACTTTACGAATGTAGATGAAAAATTGATAGTTATTAATGAAAGAATTGTGATGAGAATGATAGAAATGATGGAGAAATGATGATTTGATAATGATCGGAAAAAGTTAGTTACGGTGGTTTATGGTGATCGGAAAAGTTAGTTACGGTGGTTATAGCGGTTGTAATCGATCAAGAACTCATTCTTGATCTACGATACCATGTTGACGATAATGAGTAGAGAAACACACGATTCGCGCGGTGAAAATGATTCTCCTTATTACTTGAAATGAAAGATCTGAAAGGTTTTATCACAGAAATGAGATGGGAGGAAGGAGAAAAGAATAACAAAAAGTTACAAAACAAACCTACACTATTTCAATGTTCCAATATGAGTCCTTCAACTATTAACCAACCCCTCTTTTACATCTTCCCCTCAACCGAAGCCAACCGAGCACCCCACAATGGGGCAACCTAGGTCAACGGGCACTCAACCGAGTCGCTTAACCTCTCCATTGTGTCTAGCCTAATAAGGTAATGATTTTTTTTACCATGTACTCTATCATCATTATTATTATTATTAATTTTATTTCTTTAATTATATATTATTGTTTATGGTACGCGGACAAACACCGACTGATTTAATGGAATTTTCCTAAGTTTCTAGAAGTTGGGTAAAACCGTGTATAATAAATATAACAAAAACGTCAACTATATATTGTTTTTTAATCCTAATATTGTTATTTTCAAAACTAGAATGACGATATTCCCTATAAATTCAAGTACTTTTTTTCAACTGCTTTTTTTTTGAGTTTTGTTACATGTCATCATCGTCAAAATGAATTTCTAAACAATATTAGTTGTGAACACTGGCGGAGCTACGTCAAATATTTTGAAAGAGTATCGATCACGATCCTTGTATGATGGAAAACCAAAAGCTAAACTATATATTTTTAAAGCATTTACATATATCTTCATATATCATCATTATTTACATATTTTCCACATCTTACTTTAATAACTTTTGTATATCACGCATTAAAAGCTTGTGTTGGAGGAAATATGTAAATATTGATAATACGTGGAGATATATGTAAATTTCTCATTTTACACATGAAATACATGGAAAGTACATACATGTACTACAAGAAGTTGCGTGCACTTGGTGACATGAATAAGATGCACAACAAAAGTAATAATTTTGTAAACTTTTTAGACTTTTGAGAAAAAGTTGATGGGAAACTAGGAGTTCATTAAGCACGTAAAGAACTAAAAAATAAAAAGCACGAGAGAAAGATTTAACAAAGGCTTAAAATACGACTAAGAATCTATTGATTAAAAAAAATGATAATTAAAAAAAAAAGAAAAAAAAAAGAAAAAAAAAAAAAAAACTCTTATAAGAATAATAAATTTAGTTACATGCTTGAACTACCATATCTGTAAACTTATTGTATTTGTGATCAGAAGTAATCTAAATTGTACCTAAGTATTCAGTTATGCCATTGAAAAGGAACCAATGACTATCGATGATTAGTTACAACGACCTTATATTATTTAATGAACGTATCATACGTGTTGTTGGTGACCAACTTGCTACACTATGTTCGGTGATGAATGAGTAAAAGGCGTGTGGGTGCATCGAGTGGTATAGGGCATTACTACGTTAAGGGGTCTGTTAGTAAGTTCGTAAGGATCTTGGTGAGTTATGTTTCTACATTAAATCCAAGTTCCTCGGTTCGCAATATATCACTAATTTGCAAGTAAAAATTTGAAAAAAGAACTTTGTAAATTTTCTATGTAAAGTGTAAAGATGTCAAGAAATACAAAAAGAATTGTGGTCTCCAGTTTTTTCAGAGAAAATGAAATAATCAAAAGATTTTATTTATTGGTGATTCAAAGATCCTATAAACATTTTAAATTAATGGGCTTGTGACAAATTAGCCCAAAATTACTGCCAATAATATTCACAATGGGCTTTATTTTTACAGGCTTAAATTGTTGCTGCTAAAGTCTACCATCTATAGAGTAAACACGAACTATAAAACTTTCTTTTAAGGTAACCAGCTATATAACTCTTAGACTCAAGAATGTGCACGAACAATTTATTATCCTTTCGTACCGAAGAATGCACGAATTATATGAGCAAGTTAGAACAAAAAATGCAATAGAAGATCATACAAGAGTACAAGACGCACACTTTCTATTTATCGGCTGATAATAAGGGATGAGATAACCAACGTCTTATTAGTAAAAGAACACGAAAACTACTCAAAAACCAATAGAAACGTTTTAGTGGCCAATCATCTAAAGTTGATTCCATCACGTACCTTATCTCACTTTTACCACCAATTATCATAGCTATTAATCGGATCTATAACCAAAGAGTTTGTGTCTCAATGATATCTCATATTATGTGAGAAACTCATCAATTAAATTGTTATGGACGGACGAAACTCGATTCGGCAAAATCTTAGACCGAGACCGGACGAGAATGTGGTCGGTCCGGTCTCGATCCGGGTCGATCTGGTCGTTCCTTCGGTCGGTCCGGTCCAACAATCTTGATTAGCCCAATTAATCGGTTTGTGGTCCAGACGGATCAAGGACCGACTAGCCTAAAAGCGAGACCGCAGGCCGGACCGAATGTGGTTGAGTGCAGTGCCGTCGATCGATCTCGGTCGGTCCGGTCCGTTCGGGTCATTTGCTCGATCCTACATATTATTGTGCGAAAATCTTTTAATTATGTCCAAAATATCATGGTGTATGATAAATATTCAAACAAAATATCAAATCCATAATGTGTTGACATGATTTGTTGATCATGCCATTAAAGTAATACACTAACATAATGTTAAAAAAGAGTAAATTACAGTTCGTCCTTGTGGTTTGCGTTGACCGCAGACGTTCGTCTTTGATCAAAAAGTTGCACTGTTTGTCCTTAAGTGGCAAGCGTTATCGCTGTTCGTCCCTCCCATTAACGGGGCCCACTAACGCTCGTTAAGTCGGTCGAATGAGGGTATTCTAGTCTTTTCCTTTATTTTAACCCCGATCCTATAATCATCCGCCCCCAAACTTTTTCTCTAAAAAGCGTAGCAACCAACATCACATATATCCTCTAACTAGTAAAGTAACATATCTCCCAAACCAAATCCGATCTTCCTTTTTCTTCAATCGAACACACAAACATTCATCTCTTGTTTTCTTGTCACAAATACAATCTTTGTCACTACTCGGACTCGAGACACACTCTCTTGTTCTAACTCGATTACGAATCATATGAACCGAAATAGGCAGAATCGTTACATTTAGTATACCAAAGAGGCTTCAAGATCTTGAATAGATCTAAGGTAGGTTTACTTTTTTTTCGAATTGGACTCATCGATCGAAAGAAATAATTGAAACAAATTTGTTTTGATTATTTCTTAATGTGTTCGGATATTAAAACAAGTGATTCTTCACAAAGATCGATGATGTAATATGTTCAAAGTACAAGATATTTTAAAGATCTATGCAACAAATGAACAAAAAGCGAGATCCATTTGTCATTTAATTTTGTTCGATGTTGTATCAAGTGAGGTGAAGAGGTGTAGTTATTAATGGATTTGTTTGATTCTTGATGTTAATTTGTTGGTGGAGGGGCTTAGG
This sequence comes from Chrysanthemum lavandulifolium, assembly GCA_022545495.1. Taxonomy (NCBI): domain Eukaryota; kingdom Viridiplantae; phylum Streptophyta; class Magnoliopsida; order Asterales; family Asteraceae; genus Chrysanthemum; species Chrysanthemum lavandulifolium. The sequence goes on along the minus strand of CM040246.1, from coordinate 8,107,116 downwards.
ATTGGGTTGGAGTTGTTGTGGTTAAAATGGTTGTCGATGGATTTAGATTACTCTTGGATTTGATGTTGTTTGATTTGGGTTATTTTTTCAGTTCCGGTCATAAGTCTATTCTTCTTCCTCTTCTTTTTCGTTTTAATTGTTAGTTACCAATGAGGAAAATATCTGAGGTAATGATATGGATCTGAGAAAAAGATCTTTTTCGTTGGATTGCTCAGTTAAATCATTTGCGTTTTTTATAGATAATTTTGGACTTTATGGGATATGGATACAGATTTAATAATGATTTGAATTGGATTTGTTATGAATTTTTATTATGATTAGTGTTTTTGGATATGGAGATGGGGTTGTTGGTGTTCCTGGTTTTGATTTAGCCAGAATATTGGTATATGGAAGAAGATGAGTGGTGATAGGTTGGGTCAATTTGGATTTGAGCTGCTATTGTGCGTGCGTGTTTGTGGATCGAGTTTGGGTTGGGTGAGTAGACCTAATACAGTTGTGTCATAATAAGTCACGATAGTGGTTGGTGATAGTCTAAATCTATTAGTATGAATGATATATGAAAGAATTATTTTGAAATCGAATAGATTATGAATTTTAGTTGGATAAGTGGTGGTTGACTTTGAAGGATGGTGGTGGTGCAAGTGATGATAAATGGAAAGATGGATTAAAAGAGAGCGAGTAAAAGACTAAAATACCCTCACATGGGTATCACATGCGGAGGATTTAACGAGCGTTAGTGGGCCCGTTAGTGGGAGGACGACCAGCGCATAACGTTTGCCACTTAGCGACAAAGCAGTGCAACTTTTTAATTCGAAGACGAGCGTCTGCTGTCAACGCAAACCACAAGGACGAGCGGTGTAATTTACTCAAAAAATTATAGATCTCAAATTCTGTAGATTGATGAACCAATAATAGTCGTTCATCTTTTTTAAAATAAACTTTCACCCTTTTTAAAAATTAAATATCTATAAACCGTTAATTGTTCTGCGATAAAAATCATATGTCATGACGATAATTAAATTATCTTTCTATAGATATCTTACTACTACGTATTTTAACGATTTTTTTCAAAATTTGATTGAATAATCATATATGATTTGCGAAAATCATATATGATTCGATTTTACAAATCATATATGATTTTTGAAAATCATATATGATTTAATGAAAATTTTATATGATTCGATTTTTAAAAATCGGTTATGAGATTTTACAAATCATATATGATTTTTCTCGACGAATTTTTGAAAAAAAATTTGTCGAAAATATAGAAAAGTGCGTATTAGTGAAAGATAATTTAATTCTCGTCGCGATGATGTATTTTTTATAGTTTGAAGATTTACTGGTTTGCGAAGATATGTTGTTTTAAAAAAGGTGAAAAATAATTTTATTAACTTTGATTAAAAATGGATGGCTAAGATTGGTTTATTGGATATATGGTAAATATGAGATCTATATTGATCTCAACTCTACATATACATAATGTTTGAAAGAAAAAAAAATCACACACAAACATGTGGCATGTCATTTGACTATTTTATTCTCTCTTTTCTTTTACCAACTTTTTATTTTGTTAAACGATATTGTGCGAAAATCTTTTAATAGAATTTATGTCCAAAATATCATGATGTATGATAAAGAACTAATAGAAGGCAATGGTGGATATTGTAATTGATAGCAAAACTACGAACACATAATACCACAACACCAACAAGAAAGGCACACATGTTGCACCTTAAATACTCAAGTTCTTTCACAATGAGTAGCGATGTGGGACAAACATGTAGGTACATATCACAACCACTAAGAGTTTTCATTTGCTTTGTTATTTTTATAGAATTGTTTGTTGGCAAAAGTTTCGGGGCTATAGGTTTGTCCGTGCCAAAACCTCACCAAATGCAAGCTTAATTAAATTGTGAGCCATAATTCTCTTCAAAACTTATTATTAGTAAAGAACACGAAAACAAGTCAAGAACCAATGGATCAAGTAGGCGGCATTATATGGTGAGGTTCTCTTGAGCGGATACAAAAGAACCAACTATCCGTTTTATTAAGTTATTTAGTAATTCCTTTTGGGGATCATCTTGTTTTAGCCGATCTCGATGTCGGTGTTTTTTATGGATTGCTACTTGCCTTAGTTATCTGCGATAAGATAGCTAGTTTTGGGGCTTCGACATAAAAAAGCCTATCGACTTGGCTTCGCTTCTCGCTCATGACTTGTATTGTAGTCGGCCGGAATGCCTCTGTACTCTTTCTAATGCTAATGTCTTATTCCTAGTTGAGATGGTTAGACCTATACCCGAAATGCTCCGGCATAGAAGCCTATGGTTCCATCTTGTTGTTCTTTGAGTACACATCCTCTTCTCGGTGTGGGCGATATACGAGAAATAGATGCTCACACGAAATGTCCGATAACTACACGAAGATCTTTGCTTATGGCATCTCTAACTATTCGGTTAGCGTCTTTCACTTAATGAATCACGCCTTTTCAAAGCATTATTATTCCCGAGTGCGAGTTCGGTGATTCATGCCATGTCGGATGAGCAAGATATCACGGAAGATGGGGGCTTGCCTCCTCATTCCACTTACCTATGCCATGATGCTTCTCCAGACGGGATGGGGTGTAGGCACGTTTATTGGGCGATTGGGAAGAACACCGACTTTTATTTTTTAATAAAATAAACTTTCACAATTTTTAAAATTAAATATCTCGCAAACCGTTAATCGTTCGCGAAAAAATCATGCCATCGCGGCGAAATTAAATTATCTTTCTATAGATATGCACTTTTATATATTTTAACGATTTTTTTTTCAAAATTTCGGCCTAGAAAATCATATATAATTTGTGAAAATCATATATGATTCGATTTTTACAAATCATATATGATTTTTTGGCGGAATTTTGAAAAAAAAGGTTTGTCGAAAATATGAGAGTGCGTATCTATAAAATATAATTTAATCTTGTGCGATATTAATATTTTAGTAGTTTGAAGATTTAACATTTAGAAGATATGTTGCTTTAAAAAATGGTGAAAATGGTCTTTTCAACTCTATAAAAATGAATGGTTAAAATTGATTTATTGGATCATGGCGAATATGAGATCATATTGATCTCAACTCTATCATAATAAGGGATAGAAACTCCATCCCTCGATAAATTTGATTGTTTACTCAACTCTAATTTTTGTTTCACTTTTTTAGCATTGTCATACGAATAATGCTTGATCATTTTGTATTCTTGATGATGAGCATCATTTTTATTGATATGTTTTTTCGCTTAGAAACTATCATATCTTCTTCGATTAGCTAGATGATCTTTTTTAACGATTTAAAGACTTTAGTTATAAGATTTTGAGACTTAATTATACGATATTGAACTTGCACATGATATGAAAGACTAGTCACGAAACACAATGGTGATTAAAATAACAATGCATTATTACGCCATCATTATCGTCTCTCTTGGTAATTAAATATCATTTTGTTGAAGATTAAAATAATAAGCAAACAATCCCAAAATATATGAAGTCGCAAAATGATTATCGCAGAGCATATATAATGTAGAATCAATGGCTTATGTTTCGACTACGTCATACCCATTAGAGCTTCAGGATAGTGTTCACCATGGTGTCACCTATGTCGAATATGTGTGTAACCTGTATGTATGATTGGCTCTTTATCTTTCATCCTTGTGCAAAAGCGTGTCATTAGAGGCTGCTTAGATGGCTGAAAACATTGTTTGACTTGATCAATGTCAATGTATTGGTCCACTTTTTATGTTTGTATTATATAGAGTACATACTCGAGACCACCAATTGTATTATTCTATGTTTGACTTGATCAATGTCAATTGTTGGCTCGACTAGACTTTAGAGCCCTACTCGAGACCATACTCGTGTTATCAAATCTAAAGATACATTTTTAAAGAAATATGTTTTTAAAGACTACTCCAAAAAGATGGAAAGATATAATTAAACTTTGGAAATTATCTATAATTCACAAAACAAACTATTATTAATAAATTACTTAAAAATACATTCCTTGATAACAGACAATTCTCAGATAAACTCACATGGAAGCAAATTATTATTTTGTGTTCTCACTATGCAAGAAACATGTCTCAAATCACTAATTAAGCGAGTAATAAAACTATGAAATAATACTCGACTCATTAACCCATACCATGAAACAAATAGTTTCAAATCACAAACCCACGGCGGTGGGTTTACATCTAATAATAAAACCACCGAAAAGCGTCAAAGCAAGTAATAAGATGTATTGTTCGAAAACATGATTTGCCAAACAAAAAGCATAAGATGACCCATGCTTGACAAAACACCGCGATCGAGGACATCGATGGACCACCGTTCATTGTTTCCACAACGAGTCTTCATCGAAGCATTCTTACGGGCGAATCGAGACTCCACTTTGGTAGCACTCTTCGCTTCGATCGTCTCGGTGCGGTAGCATCATCATCAATAGCAGTCTCCAGAACTCCTTTATCAACGAAGACGGAACCAATACCCGTAGTCAACCTGTATATCTCCACTAACGGCTTGATCGATGTCAATCCAGCAGTATCTCCACTACCAGCACCACCGGTCTCAATCACAGATTCAACCTCGTATACAGCTTCAACCGCAAAACCTTCAGAACCAAACTGGACTTTCCTTCTAACCTTTCCTTTCGAAGCTGCACAAAAGGATTATAAAAGTAAAAAGGCTTTACAAAAAAACATAGCAACTCGAGTATTATAAAACCGTAGCTAGAATGCATACTAACAATAGTATCACAGAAACACACATGGCCATGATATCTTACGGTTCGACCCGATCAAGTGTAATAAGTGGAGGTTTTATTTAGTATAATCATAATTTTACCTCGAATCTTTAATTTCATATCGACTCTACAATTGCTAGATTCGCCAATCTCAAAATCACACCCAAAGACACACCAACACCATTGTCATCGAGCTATCACTGACCTTTCCTTTCCCCGATCTTGCCACAAAACTATTTCCATGCCACGGTAATCTTCAACCAAAGGCTTTCGACGAGTATAGGTGGTACGAGATTCCGTATCGGTCAACATTTCATTTGCTGAAGTAACTTTAGTCAACACAAACTCTTCAGAATCGGAACGGGTCTCGATTGAACTACCCTTAACAGGAAACTTGCAAATATCCTTTTTTTTCAAAGCTGTAGAACGCTTGCGGACCTCTTAAGAGGCGTCGGTGGTACAAGGATAGGCTTCTGAGGGGTGGCTGATTTGAGTAAATCCTTGGCTGCCTTGGACATTTTTGTTTCAGCACGAACATAGGAGTCGCTTCGGAAGCATAGACTATAAACCGCAAACTCATGGTCCTTGAACTCTTGAGAAGACGATCAGTATTCTTGCAGACACCAAGGAGTAGAGTTACCGGACTTCCACAAATAAAATACTTTGCAAGATCCGATTTGAACTCTAGAATCTTCATCCAAGATATCAACCTGATCCCCAGATTGCTTGTATAAAGCTCCACCAGGGATTGGCTTGTCCATATCACTAGCATGCATGACTTGGCTTGTCCATATCACTAGCATGCATGATGGACCCCAAACAAGATGTATACGCCTTTATTTCGATGTGGGTTTTGAGTCACCGCAATAAAACAAAGAAACAACATTAATCAATTAACCAAAACTTAATCATTGATTAATAACCAAGAGCAATAACTTTATTTATTATCTTTCAAAAGTTAAGCTTAACTCAAAATCAGATTATTCGTAGCTAAGCTTAAACTCACATAATCAATCACAAGTTTAACTATATACAAAACACGATTACAAACATTACTCAAATTAGATCTAAATAAGACTACTTATTAAGATCAACAACTGAACAAGCTTCTAATTTGTGCACTATTCTAAACAACCTTTTATGAAACTAATTCAATAATTTTCCAAGTCTCATACAAATCCCAGCCTAACTACACCTCAAACCAGATTGAGAGAACTCAAGTGAACATTAATGAAGCAACTATGACTACTCTTAAGCACTAATACAGATCTGAACTTAATGATGCAAAAACAGATATGATGCAAACACTAGAAACTATAACAGCAATGATAAAAATGAAAACAACAAACCCGCAACTGAGAAAAAGCTAAATTATACTAGATATAACACTAATTAAGCTAAACTAACAAGATCAAATCAATCAATAACTACTAAAATCAGATGCAAAATAGAGAGGAATTTGAACTCACAAGAGGTCCAACCACAATGGTTTGAAACTGAGATCAAATGATTTAGAACTGATTTGACTTAATTTGACTGGTTTAGAGGTTAAGAAAAATTCTAAAAATTCTAACAAAATTGTATTTGAAATCACAACCAACTAAAGCACAATTACCCATAATTTCAACATTTTAGATCGAAATGAGTTAATTAAAAATCTGAAAAGTTTGGCTCATAAACCATTTGAACAACTTTTTGACAGATTTGAGAATTTTGACTAAAATGACTTTTGATCTTGCAAAATAGATTGGAAAAGATGTATTAAGCTATAAAGTAAACAAGTTTAACTAACCTATGCTAATCTAAGTCTTAATGCAAACTATGGTTGTCTAATTCTAACTGATGCAGAAATATAAGCAAAGCAGATTAAAATTAGTATTGACTTTCGATGCTAGCTAGCGCAATCAATGACTAAGATAACTCAATTAGAACTAAATAAGACTAATCAACCACCGAACAAGCTTCTCGAAACAACCTTTTATGAAACTATATTCATCACCACACACAGTTACAATCAATCACAAGTTTAACTATATACAAAACACAGTTACAAACATTACTCAAATTAGATCATCATACACTAGCATTAATCAATAACTAAAACTTAATCATTAATCATTAACCAATAACAATAACTAAAACATTCATTCCATACATATCATTAATCAAGAACTAAAAGCGACAAATAACGGACACAATAAGAATATTACCAAAGAGCCTGAAAAGAATAATAAGATTAAATGTCACATAACTTTTGCAAAGTTCTCACATGTATTCCAATAATTCATCTCTAAATTGTAAACCTCGTAATTAGTCATTTATTATCTTATAGAAGTTAAAGCAACTCAAAAAATGAGTTATTCATAGCTAAGCTTAAACTCACAATCATACGATAAATCACTCAATTTCTTCGCAAGAATCATCGATTCCATCGGTTTTACCACAGTAAAAAATATGACAAACTTAACTACATATTCATCAATAACATACACATACACTATAAACACACAGTAAAAAACTCATGTTACATCATCATTCACCTAATTCATCATTCGATTCAATTTCCACATGATTCTCTCATCGTAACACAACATATCTGATGAATTTCACAAAATACGATAAAATTTCATCGAAACACACGATAAATAGTTCATCATTCATCCGATTCATCCTCATACAACTTTACCTAATTCGCATAAATCTCACATCGTAACAATACATATCCAAGAACTATGACAAACTTAACTACATATTCATCAATAACACATACACTATAAACACACAATAAAAACTCATGTTACATCATCATTCACGTAATTCATCATTAGCTTGGTTTTCACATAAATCTCACATCGTAACAATACATATCCAGTAACTACGACAAACTTAACTACATATTCATCAATAACACACACATACACTATAAACACACAGTAAAAAACTCATGTTACATCATCATTCACGTAATTCATCATTAGCTTGAGTTTTAACAATATCTCACATCGTAACAATACATATCCAGTAACTACGACAAACTTAACTACATATTCATCAATAACACACACATACACTATAAACACACAGTAAAAAACTCATGTTACATCATCATTCACCTAATTCATCATTAGCTTCAGTTTTCACATAAATCTCACATCGTAACACTAACTACCACAAATTCTATTAACCTAAACAATACATACACATAGAGTTTAAATATTCTTTAAGCAATCAATGCAATCTGTGACCAACAACTTTAAAATTAACCTAAACAATATACATACGAGTTAAAATGTTCTTCAAGCAATCAACAATCAACACACATACAACCGTAACCACAAAACCTAACGAATCGTAACAAGCCGACAAACCCATTCAAGTTCTAAGCAGTGGTTAAAAGTAAGCTAATAACGATACACATTATAGTCTAAATATTTACAAGCAATCAATATTCAACATGTACGCAACCACAACCGTATAACGTAACTTATAAATCTTGTGTGGTTCATGAAGCATTAAATAAAAAAAAAATACTACTATTGTAAATGATAGCGAGATGATTTTCTATACCTTAATATTCGAGACCACCTATTCCAACAAAGAGTGAAAACATTATTTGTTTGTGCATCAAAAAGTAAGCGAAATAATAGATGATCTTGGGTAGAGCTTCCAACAATGTTGTTCATTGCCAGAGTGCTAAGTTGCATACCTGGATCATATCCACGTAGTTGATTATGAAATCGCTCAGTAACAGGATTTTGAATTTGTTAAATCTTGAATGAATGTAGCACCTAGTCAAATAATCATCACCAATCTTCATGTGAAAAGTCAATTGTTTGTGAAGAGTTGAATAGGTGTAGAAGTACAACATAAAGAAGGTCAGGATAGACATTGCTATACATACTGGATATACAAAATCTTGAATAATCTTGACCAGATAGCATGCCACATACCAACTTAGAGTTTGCAACTCTTTTTAGGCAACAGGATCTTGCCAAAACCTTGAAATCTTTGAAAAATTCCACCATTCACATATAACGCTAGCAATTTCTTACACATTTCAAGCACCTTTGCAATTAGCCTCATTGACAGTCCCTTTCAAGTTACCATGCATCAATTCCATTTTTGATCAGAAAGTTCCATAACTCCTTTTTTTCATCACCGCATTCTTTCTTGTCTAGTTCCATCCTGAGTATTTAACATGTCACTAAGCTTTTTTAGGATCACTTCATGTAATATTGTTATCATTGATCAATCTATTGTAGCCCTTGTAATAAGTAGGTGTATGCAATAGCATACGAAGCATGAACATTAGCAGGATTTGCGATCACTGAACCTTGGTTGTGAAGTGCATCATACCATTGCTTCACTGAACGTCGACATGAACATGCGGATTGCATTAGATTCGAAACATTCATTGAAACTTAAACTGATCATAAACAACTCCATCAACAACCGGTCTGAACAAAGCGCTCAACAATTGTGAACAGCATCAGAACTCAATACGTTTGAATAGTGGAAATTGTAGAATCAGAACACTGTAGAATGAATAACTTGAGGAACATCGAACATATATTGATAGAATTTGTATACAATTTTGATCTAACGAAATCAGAATTCTTTTGATTGACAACTTACGGTTAATTCACACGAAATAAAACAATATGGAATGAACAATCCTGTACATCCAAATACTAGTCTAATTTAGTAACCAAATCTAGGTGCTATAACCAAGTGAAAAATACTTGTTCATGAAGCTCAATTTAATCTAAACTGGATGAATTCTAAGTTCCATTGTTCTATCTCCCATTTGATAGTCAAACACAAAGTTAATCTTGGGTCATGAAAGGCTTAGTCCTTTCGAAATTTAAGATTTCAACAACTTTTATCTTATTGGAAATATCAAAGATAAATGCTTGAATTAAGGCCATTTCGTATCAATTAATATTACTTGTAAGATATCATAAGAAAAATTTGATTCCTTGGAATAAAGGTCCCAATTCTATTGAATGGATAATGAGAAATGTAATTACTAGGAATGAAGTTAATTTGCCACTAAGTCGAATAAAATTCATTAGAATTTAATAATTGTGAAAGATAATAATTTCAGCAGAATACAAAGAAGATTTGAATGATTAACAGTGAATGAAATTATGAGAAACTAAAAGCAGAACTCGTTTGAGAGGAATAAATAATCATCATTGAGATAACCTTAAAGAGTTAGTTGAGCGACAAGCTTAGAATTGATAGTAGCCGAAAATCTTAAAGATGAACATCATTTGAGTAATTCGAAATTGAATTAAGAGAGAATTTGTAGTTAATAACTTGTAAGAAGCTATCTTGAAATGCTATCTTCGATTTAAGTCTAACATCAATCTAAAGATCAAATAATGTACCTTGCTATTAATGTCAGAAGCTCATTCTCATTGAACATTAACATAGTTATGCTAAATGTACTTAAGTAGACCATTGCACCATGGAAGTGATAGCCTTTCAAATGAATTGTTTAACTTGACCATTACTATGCATCTAACTTGCCAATCTTAGATGATCCACTTTCAGACATATACTTTAAATGATACGTTCTGACAGATCAATATTGTAGATGCCATTGAGAATACTTTCTTAATTGAGGTCAATCATTAAGATGTACCTGACTACGAGCTTTTCACAAACGCTTAATACAAAATGTTATCGATTTCGGATTAATGGTTCAGGCTCATTTGTCGGTTTCACGGTTTTTGAACACCCCAAGTAGATGGCAATGGGGATATTGTAATTGATAGCAAAATGTTTTACGGAAAAGTTAGCAACACTTTAAAAATTATTATCTTTGTGATATTATGAATTAGTTCGAATAATCATGTGCAAACAAGCGAGTATTAGTTTATCCACATGGATTCTTGAAAGAATACATAATACCACAACATAGTTTTATCGGTTTGGATTGGCGGTTACGCTTTCGGTTTCACGGTTTTTTTGAACACCCCTAAGTAGAAGGCAATGGGGGATATTGTAATTGATAGCAAAACGTTTTACAAGGAAAAGTTAGCAACACTTTAAAAAATTATTATGCTGTGATATTATGAATTCGTTCGAATAATCATGTGCAAACAAACGAGTATTAGTTTGTCCACACATGGATTGAAAGAATACACAATACCACAACATGGTTTTATCGGTTTCGGATTGAGCGGTTCGGCTCGGTTTCACGGTTTTTTTGAACACCCCTAAGTAGAAGGCAATGGGGGATATTGTAATTGATAGCAAAACGTTTTACAGGAAAAGTTAGCAACACTTTAAAAAATTATTATGTTGTGATATTATGAATTCGTTCGAATAATCATGTGCAAACAAACGAGTATTAGTTTGTCCACACATGGATTACTGAAAGAATACATAATACCACAACATGGTTTTTATCGGTTTCGGATTGAGCGGTTCAGATCGGTTTCTTTAACACCCCTAAGTAGAAGGCAATGGGGGATATTGTAATTGATAGCAAAACGTTTTACAGGGAAAAGTTAGCAACACTTTAAAAAATTATTCTGTTGTGATATTATGAATTCGTTCGAATAATCATGTGCAAACAAACGAGTATTAGTTTGTCCACACATGGATTACCGAAATAATACATAATACCACAACACAAACAAGAAAAGCACGCATGTTCCACCTTAAATACTCAAATTCTTTCACAATGAGTAGCGATGTGGGACAAACATGTAGGTACATATCACAACCACTAGGAGTTTTCATTTGCTTTGTTACTTTTATGGACTTGTTTGTTGGCAAAAGTTTCAGGACTATAGGTATTATGTCCGTGCCAAAAACCTCACCAAATGCAAGATTAATTAAATAACTTGTGAGCCATAATTCTCTTCAAAACTTATTATTAGTAAAAGAACACGAAAACAAGTCAAGAACCAATGGATCAAGCATGCGGCATTATATGGTGAGGTTCTCTTGTGCAGATACAAAAGAGCCAACTATACTACCACCCACATCTGGAAAATTTGGACAGCCGGGGAGTGGCTTCACCTGGCCCTTGCGATCAACTTCCACCGGATACTTAAGTATATGAGCCGTCATATCAGTTACTTTATCAGATGCATACTGTTCCCAGTTCTTCTCACCCAATGACCTCACCCTTTTCACGCACTCGAGGCTCTCTGGTTGATCAAAAGTGCTCTCAAGTTGTCCTATATGTTCTGCCCAAAGTGACATTCTGTATCCATATATCTACACAAACAGATAAAACATTTGACTTTGTCATTTTGTGCCAATTAATGTTAAGTATTATGATTTATGAAGATTGGAAAGTTACCTGCCCCCTTGGAGCAGAACCTTTGCGAGCCCAAGTATGATGAGGCTGATACGCGCCCATTGCAATTTCGGTGTCTCGAGTACCTTCCAATGAACGTTGATTGATGTTTGCAGAGCCCAATATCACAAACTCGTCATCAACTATCATTCCTTTTGAGTTTACATGGATCATAAAACGTCGGCTTGCTATACTTAGTGCCTAGATAATCAATCAAAATGTTATGTCATCTATTGAAACAGTAGGAAAATAGCAATCAAGATTGTGGCTTTAAGGTATAACGGATGTACTTGAGGGGTATTTGGGGCAACCGAGACTTTCCCATTTGAAGTTGGTTGTGTTACTTGAGATGACTCACGAGTGCCAAGACAGAAGAAGTTCAAGTAGTCTTGTGGCTCACATTCATTTTCGAGCCCCATTTCTTGTAAAGCCTTGTAAATAACATCATACATCATTTGCATAGTGCGATGCTACAAAAAAGAAAAAACTTTAGTTTACAGCGACAAATTATTTATACGAATTGAATCTCATCTTAAACTTTATAACCAAATATCTACCTGCCATAAGAGAATCCTTTGAGTAGCAGAATTTGTTGGATTGCCCTCCGGCCACATTGGAATCACAATGTATACAGCAAACCGCTCATTTGCTCGGATTTTATTTGCAATTTTTAGGGCGATTTCCATTGGTATCAAATTATTTGCACCTAGAATAGTCCCCAAAAGTTCATTTTATGATCATTTAATGTACCGTAAAATAAAAATTGGAATTCCTTACCTAAGCTTTTGTGGTTATCCCAATTATATGAAGAGCCAAGAAAGTATTGGTTTTCAATATATATGAAATGCTGAGCAGTACGAATCGCCTTCACATATGCGGTATGTATACTCATGTCTATGAGTACATTTTTCCCACATACCAGTCCCTGTCAAAAGGTAGCAAAAACTTGAGCCGTATCTTTTCAAAAGATATGCAAGAAGCTTACACGTGACGGTTTTGACCCATTTACAAGGTATACTTTAAATACGTAGTTAACAATGAAATGAGTCAAATGGATCGAAAGTGACACGAAGCGTATCGTTTATATAGTCTACGGAAAAAATATTGGTCGGCTAACCAAACCAGTTTGACCCGTACGAAAAAAAGCAAAGTAATCTTACCTTGCTTTTAGCATCTTTAGGGTCTTTGGGGAAACCTAAACCTTTAACAGAATTTGAATCAATCGAACGGAACACTTGCACATGCCAACCCTCCGGATCTTTCTCACTTGTGTAACGAGCATCAGTGATACCTAAAATTTCTGGAATTCTATCAAGGTTAAGTAACACATCAAAGTATTTAGTTATTTTTGAAAGGCCACATGGCTTTGAAGCTCTCAACCACCGCTCTTCAAAGTTTTGGAGTACATCATATGCTGCTGGACCTTCAAGCCGGCAATGCAAATCATGCCATGGTTCTCTTGGACAACCAGCAGTAGGCCCCTGATGAGAAATTAAACGATATAAGACACGTAGACACTCATCATATCTCAAGAGGTTTTAAGTTTAAGAATAAAATGCTTACTGTATAGTTTGGATTGTGATAATCATCTTTGTGAAGCGTTTTCAATGTGCTAAAGAGAGAATGTTCTGGAGTGTCATACCGACCCATACATAAGTCAAGACCTCCAACAAATGCCATGATCCTTCTCTTGATACCAGCATCAGCGTCCACTATGACAGTTTTTTGATGATGTGAATAAATGGTTTCAGCATCCTGCAAAACGAAACCAAAACAAAATACAGCTAAGTACTTAACAACTGGTTGCATTATGAACAAGAAAAATGTTTACAGATCGTCACGAGAACTTGTAAAAAAGACTAATCTAATATAGTTACCTTCTTGGTCCAACTAGTCTTTGCTAATGAACGAGGACAAAGTAATACTTGCACTGATGAATTCTTGAAAAAGGCTCGTGTTTCTTCATCATGAGTTTGCATAACCCCTTCCTACACATTACGAAAATAAAATTATTATTCCAGATAATCTTAAATTCAGACAATCGGTTGTTACTTTTGGTGTTTAAGAACCCACCGTTTTATACCCCAAAAAGCTCTTTGAAGTAGGATCATCCCAAACAAGTAGAAGCACTCGCACACCTTCTTCCGCCTTGCTTTTCAAAAGATCTCCCAAAATGCTATCTCTTGCTTTCGCACCATAACGTACAAGTTGAATTTTGTGATAAATAGACCACCCCGTGATGTAAATCAAACGGCGTGCCTGCCTTATAGCATCACAAATATCACGCCAACAATCTCCTTGTACATATTTTAAACCACGATCAAGCTTTATAGTTGGAAGGCTACCATCAACATGAGCATCTTGATAAAGGGTAACTTTTCCACCTTGTCTTAGCGGAAAATAAGTACCAGAAACACCTTTAAATTTGGAATCCGACCCAACTCCATCGTTGTACATGTCTATTTGATTCACTGGTGTATACTTTATCGACAAAGACAATATAGCATCAGGTTTACATGGCTGCCCACTCGCATTCAGTATAGGAAAAGTACCCTTAACTACAGAATTATTAACCAAAAGCTCAGCAGGAATCCCAACTGCACCTATTAATTGCGAACCAACTACATCACTATCTTTAACAACAAACAACACTTCGGTCGTATAATGTGCTACTGGAACATAAAAATGCTGCATCCAAACAGGATTCTCGCTATTATTTATAACAAACGTTCTCCCAATCACAGCATTCGCTACTGATACAGTCACATAAGGATCACTAGTACCCGAAAGGGTAGTGAACTTTTTATTAAACGCGTCCATGTTAGGCAGTTTATTAGCCTCTTTCACACATATATCCAAGTTGCCATGTAGCAACACTGTTTTTAAAGGAACCTCGGATGTGTTAAACGGGACAACCTCTACACGTTGCGGATGTCGTGATCCTTCATCACTTGAACCAGCCATCTTAGCACTACTCAAATGTCCCAAAAGTGAACCAATGAACTAGATTTTAGAAAAGATATGAGACTTTGATAATGGCTAGTTAATTAAGTGTGTTTATATAGAATAAACATGTTACATTGGAATTAATGTTGGTTAAAAAGAATCTTAGCCAACAAATTATATAAAAATGTGATATGATTCTATCTGCAATGAACAAGTAATGATTGAAATGAATGTGCCATGAATTGGAATATTTTTTAAAGATGATAACATCTATGAAATTGTGGGTTCGAAAGTGAATTGCAAACAAAGTTTATATTCGGCTATAAAAAGACAAAAAAGAGAACACTTTATATAAACTGTCATTTCATTTTCAATCTTAAAAGAAAAAGAGAATCTGTTTCAACTTTTATCTTGAACAATTCTTTAGTATGTCTTACTATATACAAGAAGTCAAAAAATGTAATATTCTCAACTTTCAAGAACTTTAATCTGGTAGAAATGTTTGTTGTTTATTTTCTCTATATGTTGGAAAATTTAGTGCAGACTTCATGGATTAGTTCACACTTTGTAATGGGTTAGGAGGTGAACAGACAATCATGGGTCCACGAACACCTCGACTCTTATAGTGGTTTGTATTGGTAGACTTGGTGAAAGATCGCTTGGTGAAAATCTTCATGTGAAAGATCGCTTGTGGTTTCCACCGATAAGCGTTGTTTCAACCGATAAGTGTTTCCAATCGAAGTGGTGTATCCATGATAGTCATGAAAGATCGATAAGCGATGTTTCGATAGGTTGTACTTCCACCGCAAGTGAAAGTCCGCTAGTGGAAAGATCTTTATGGAAAGATCGCTAAATGGCGATTACAACTTCTTTATGACCACGCTTAATTGGTCATGTAACCACTAACTGCTATAATGGGGATAATTACGAGGCTATTAATGGGCCGATTAATACTCATAATTCCATTGGAATAGCTCAAGAGTAACCTCCTATATATGGAGATCCGAACATGCATGATATATATACAGAAAACACTAAGCACTTATAAGCATAAGGTTATTGAATTGTGCCTAATTCTATAATCGCATTTGGTCTTATCCCAAGTAGATATTCGTGTAACCCGCATTGGGTCGAATAGTTTACTTTGGAAAGTGATCACACGATTCCAGTGATATCCAGAACCACCAAGTGGTATCTCATATCACGACCTTGTTGTTTGTTTCACGAGCAGGTTGTTGATTATCTTTACCTGCGTCTTTGGGACACCGACGCCAACAATCAAAGTAAACTATTTTGTGATAATCAATGGCAATCCACGAAATGAAATACATGGCTTCAAACTTTGCTGTTCGACAAGTTTGAAGGGTGGACTTTGGAGGTGGCGTAAGAATATGCACTTCTTGTTGTCAAGCATGAGTGTGGTGTATGTGCTACTACACCTATTCATGATGATGGGATGATGCTACTTGTGGAGCGATCGGAAGGAGGAGCAAATGGGAGAATGATGACTACATATGCAGAGGTATTATTCGAATGGTATGTCCGATTCTTTGTTTGATATTTATCGAACTTTGAATCTTCCAAAGAACGTGGATTCTTGGATGCCAAATATATGGTGAGGATGCATCAAGTAAAGTTCCTTGTTAGTAATTTCAAAATTACAAAATGACCGATTCAAGACCGGTTATGGAACAATACAATGAACTTTTGAATACTTGGAAGGTTTACACAACACAATATGCACATGGATGAGGCTATTTAAGTCTCTTGTGTTATTGATGAACTCCTCCTTCGGAAAGATTTCAAGCATACCTTGAAACATAGAAGGAGGAGTTAACTTTGTTGAGTTGGGCGGTCATCTGCGCATCGAGGAATCTCTCGAGTGCGGGATAATGACAAGCCAAAGAGTGGCAATCTTCTTTGGACCATCTGTTGTCAATATGGTGGAGCATAACAACTCCACCGTGTACAATGACAACAAAGGCAAACGCAAGTATCATGACAACACAGGGCATATCCTAACAAGAAGGCAACACCTACTTGTTGGAAATGTGGCAAGACCGGGTCACATTAAAAGGGACCGCAAGGGTGTTAAAATTGGTGGTAAAGCCAATGGATCGTGCACTAATGGTTCAGGTGGTGGTTCACTTAACTCACCGAAAGGTCGAATATGTTTAATAAGTCTTTTCGATTTATTATGTTACATATGTATCCGAATCTTTTATGTGCGGGATGATGATGTTACGTGGTGGGTCGACTGTGCAACAGTTCATGTGCAAAGATAGAAGTTGGTTCAAGACTTATGAGTCACCGAATGATGGTTCTATTCTTCACATGGGAAATGAGTCAACGACCTTGGTGCATGGTCGTGGTTGTGTAGATCTTAGGTTTAGTTCGGAAAGATTGTAACTTTGTTTAATGTTATTCATGTTCCCGATATAAGGAAAACTTGGTTTCAAGTAGTGTTTTGAATAATCATGGATATAAACAAGTTATTGAATCGATAAATTTGTTCTTTCTAAATGTGGTGTTTTATTGGTTTTGGTTATTTATGTAATCAAATGTTCGTGCTTAATATTTCTCGACAATGTTAATTCGACTTTTGTGACCACAATCGACATCGATTCTAGCCTATGGCATGCAAGACTTGGCCATGCATTATAAAAGAATGCAAGATATGTCTAGGGATGGTTTAATCCTCGCTTTTGACATGGACACCGAAAAGTGTAAAACTTGCATGTTGACCAAGATAACCAAGAAACCCTTTCGTGGTGTTAGTCGTGAGACTAAGATCTTGAGCTTATTCACAGATGACTGTGTGATTTGCATGCCACTCCTTCTTTTGGGAATAAGTACTTTGTGACATTTATTGATGATGCTTCTAGATTTTGTTATGTCTATCTCATACATACCAATGATGAAGCATTAGATAAATTCAAAGTGTTTAAAATCAAGTTGAATTACAACTTGGGTCTTTGATCAAAAGATTAAGGATCGATAGGGAGGTGAGTACATGGATACTCGGACTTTCATCTGTTGAATAATCCATGAAACGATCGCCCTTATACTCCTCAAAGAAATGGTATTTCGAAAGGAAAAACAGGTTTCAAGGAGATGGTTAATCCATGTTGTCCTATTCAGGATCGAGTCGAGGTTTCGGGGTGAAGCTATGTTAACAACTTGCTATTTGTTAAATAGGGTTCCCAACAAAGGAACAAGGTTACCCCTTATGAACTCGGACTAAAAGGAAACCCAACTCAATTATCTCAAGGTTTGGGGTTGTAGGGTCGTTGTAAGACTCCACGATCCAAAGCTAAAGACTTTGGGTGAAAGAGGCATCGATCGCATCTTTGTTGGATATGCCGAGCATTCCAAGGCTTTTAGGTTCTATGTTATTGAACCTAATGAATATGTTTCAATTAACTCCATTATTGAATCGCGGATGCGGACTTTGATGAGAATAGATTCTCATCGGTTCTGAGACCAAGTCGAGGATTCCTAATGGAACTCATGACCCGGTGTATCGAGGTACCTAATGATGAACCATCGGTGGTCCCCGATGAGGTTGTGGTTCAAAGAACTCGAACCCGTGCTCGGGAAAAGCAAAAGGGTCGGACTCCAAAGTCATTTGGACACGAGTTTCAACTATACTTAGTTGAAGGTACCGAGGATGAGGTCTCGCACCAATACTCCTATTGCTTCATTGTTGAGGATGACCCAAAACATTTGAAGAAGCAATGAAGTCCCGTGATATTGCTTTCGGAAAAGCAATCAATGATGAGATGGATTCCATCATGGACAACAACACTGGGTGTTGGTTGATCTACCACCGTGTTGCAAGCCTCGGGTTGCAAATGGATTTTCAAAAGAAAATGAAGGTAGATGGAACTATTGAAAAGTTCAAGGCTAGACTAGTCATTCGTGGCTTTAAACAAAAGTCGAATAGACTATTTTGATACTTATGCCCCTGGCTCGTGACGCATTACTATAAGATAGCGATTGCATGGCATCTATTCAAATCGGTTATTCATCATATGGATGTGAAAACAGCTTTCTTGAATGGTGAATTGGAAGAGGAGGTTTATATGAACCAACCTCGTGGCTTCATCTTGCTCGCAATGAAAACAAGGTGTAAACCGATTAAGTCTCTTTATGGACTTAAGCAGCACCTAAGCAATGGCATCAAAAGTTTGATGAAGTGGTTTTGTCTAGTGGTTATGTTTTTAACCAAGTCGACAAATGTGTATATAGCAAATTTGATGAATCGGTAAAGGAGTCATCATTTGTCTATATGTTGATGACATGTTGATCTTTGGCATGACTAAAATCGGGTTGACCGACAAAGGAATTTTTGTCATCAAGGTTCTCCATGAAAGACATGGGGAGGCGATGTTATCCTTGGTATAAGGATTAAACATGAAAGTAAAAGAATTTCTATCTCTCGGTCTCATTATATTGAGAAGGTATCGAGGAAATTCAATTACTTTGATTGTACTCCGATGAGTACACCTATGGATACTGTGAGAAGTCGATGCCTAATCATGGCAAGGTCAGATCTCAACTTGAGTATTCTAGGGTAATTGGTCGCACGATGTATGCCATGACTTGTACAAGGCCCGATATTGGTTTTGCGGTGGGAAAATTGAGCGGTATACTAGCAATCCTAGTGCTCATCATCGGCAAGCGCCTCGTAGGGTATCAAGTATTTGAAGAAAACTATGGATTATAGTCTCTCATATCGGTTACCCATCGTTGTTGGAAGGTTACATCGATGCAAGTCGATCAAGAACATCAAGACAATTGCCTACCGGTGGTCGGGTATTCCTACTGGTGGAGGTGCAATTTCTTGGGCATCCAAGAAACAAACTTGCATCACCAGCTCAACAATGGAATCAATTTGTGGCTCTAGCAATTACCGGTAAAGAAGTTTGAATGGTTGAAAACTTGCTTCGAGATTCCATTGTGGCCTAAACCTATAGCACCTATTTCTATCCGGTGTGATAGTGCGGACTACATTGGCTAAGGCTTATAGCCGGATGTACAATGGTAAGTCTAGACACTGGGTGTCGTGCATAGCATGATTCGTGAGCTTATCATGAATGGGGTGGTATCTATAGTTTGTGAGATCTCAATGTAACTTAGTCGATCACTGACGGTGGTCCGGCTAGAGACTTGGTTATAAAGTCGCTAAAGGGACGGGTTTAAGTCCAACTTAGTCATCGAATGCTAGGACACCCAACTCCTCCCGAGGAAACTTAGAGTCGAGTTCAATGTGGAAAGTCGAACATTCAGTGGACCGGAGCACATGTTTTATTTACATCCCAAGGTTGTGCTCGAACTCGCCGAAAGGAGGATGAAGTCTATACTTCTTAATGGTTATTTTTCTTTGAAAAGTGCTTGGCGTAAGCATGAATAAAGAGGAACCACCTATGTAAATGTTGAAGTTTTGCCGCTGTGAAGCTTTGGACTTTTAGCTTTTACAACATTTATGAATTTGGATATGGACACATGGCTTGTATAGTGTCGGGAGCTTTTAAGTGTTTGAAAACTTGTGTGTATTTTATCTTCGTGTATTCAAATGGGTTGAAGGGTTCAATTCTTGAACACCCTAATTCTCGAATATTTGAACGTGTAATTTACTAAGATGGAAATTCAACCTCGTGACATTTTCGTTTATGCACATGTTTTGCTTGATGTTTATTTTTCATGCAAAGGAAGTGAACTAAATTGGGAGGATTGTTGGAAAATTTAGTGCACTTGTGGAATTAGTTCACACCTCAGAATGGGTTAGGAGGTACGAGTGTACACCCATAGGTCCATGAACACCTCGACTCTTATAGTGGTTTGTATTGGTAGTCTTGGTGAAAGTACCGCTGGTGAAAGTCTTGCTTGTGGAAAATCGCTTGTGGTTTCCACCGATAAGCGATGTTTCAACCGATAAGCGATGTTTCCGAAGTGGTGTATCCACCGATAGTGCTATGAAAGATCGATAAGCGGTGTTTCCATCGATAGGTCAGACTTCCACCGCAAGTGAAAGCTTCGCCACTTGGAAAGATCGCTTATGAAAAGTCTTCGCTAAATGGCGATATAACTTCTTTATGACCACGCTTAATTGGTCATGTAACCACTAACGGCTATAATGGGGATAATTATGAGGCTATTAATGGGCGATTAATACTCATAATTCCATTGGAATAGCTCAAGAGTAACCTCCTATATATAGGAGATCCGAACATGCATGATATATATACTAAAACACTAAGCACTTATAAGCGCGGGGTTATTGAATTGTGCCTAATTCTATAACTGCGATTTGGCCTTATCCCAAGTAGATATTCGTGTAACCCGCGACTGGGTCGAATAGTTTACTTTGGAAAGTGATCACACGATTCCAAGTGATATCCGTGAACTACCAAGTGGTATCATTCATCACGACCTTGTTGTTTGTTTCACGAGCAGTTGTTGATTATCTTTACCCTGCTGCTGGGACACTGACGCCAACACTATATGTGTACAAGTGGAACCATCAACCAATGGTTAAGTCTAATAAGCAATAACCTCTTCATAAGATTAAGATTAAAGGTTCAAACTTCACTCATTACATATTTCGAAGCGGTTTGAAAGGTCAAAAAACTATCAAATGACACATAGGATACATCGCGTATATCTGAGTTAAAGACTTGTTCTCGTGGGCAATGGAATGGATTGGAATCATGGGACATATATTTAACAAATGATTGAACAACTTTTCTTCAAATAATTGATAAGTACAGTTGACAATCTTGACAAATAAAATACATATAAGTCAAGTTTATGTTTTTATCTCTAGCTGCCATATGATTGAGATGAAAATAACCTAAATTAAGTATCTTATAGACATTTAGACCTTGAAGAAAAAATTCTGTAACTTGTAGAAACCATGAATATACATATTAGCTAGCACATTTCAATATTGCATGTCTTCATATATATGATCATATGCAGGGCGGGCTATGTGAGGACAGGGAGGTCCCTACTTGAGTCTGCGCTCAGTTAGTGATTTATTGCGATTTCACGTAGATTTTCGGAAAAATTTATTCCATCCCATTTAACGATTTCGAAAAAAATTGTTTTGACCTCCCACTAAAATTTTTCAGCTCCATCGATCATATGGAGTATATACTGCATCGAAACCACACATGAAATTTTAAGAACATTTCGATATGATCATGACTATTATCACAATACTAAACGAAAATGTGTTAGAAAATTAATCATCATATATGCATTCGTTACAACCTGTCATCGGCCCCAATTGTAAATTTTTAGTCACCATATATTCCATATGATACCTACTAATTCATATTCGTATCAACACATATTTATATATATGGAATATACGAATTTTAATTTTCCCAGGGTAAAATGTCTTCTTCTACCGCTTGCGCTTGGACTTGAGAGCAGTCATTGAGTTCGAGTTGCTATGCCAGTTTCTCTTCCTTTGATTGATGAACCAGTTGTTGATTTGCTTTAGTTGTAGCCGGTTTCTTCCACCAGTTTAGCCTTGTCGCCTTCCTATAAAACGTGTCAAAACAAAATTATCGCTCCTAGTTAGATGTGAGTGTAAGAACTATGTAGCTATATATTATGTGTAACACAAAATTGATTAGTTACGTACAGTTGGGTAAGGCCATTTCGCGTGTTGTTGCCACCAATCTTTGAGCACAGAAGTAGTGTCACCAGGTAATTTTCCAGCCCGTCTCTTTCGTAGAATCTCCTCTCTCACGTCCTCAATTTTCGACCTAAAACCCTGTTTGCATATATGTATTATTTCAATATTTTTACAATTGCATGAATTGTGTAAAAAGTAATAAAAAGTTTAGGAGAAACCTGTTTAAGTTCAATTTTGAGTTCTTGACGGACTCTTTCCATTAGAGAACGTTCGGATTCAGTAGGAAGAAGAGGGCCGAAACCCATCATGTCATGGCTACCATCGATACCACCGGATTGATCCAATGAGAAATCCATTGGCATCTCATCCTCGTCATCCGACATTGTTGCTCCCGATCCTTCTCCAAGTGTCACTCCTAATAACAAGATGTTTTTAAGAATACTCCGTAATAGACAAGAATTTCAACATTTTTCAAAATACTTATGGAATACGCGATGTGCACGTCAAGAAATGTTGCTCCTGATCCTTCTCCAGTGTTTGACTCAATTCCTAGATAGAGATTTCCAGGAACTTGGCCAAACTCTGAAATACAGTAAAAATCGAGAGATCGATGGACACAAAGTGTATCCTTGACACAGATTCAATATAATTCCATGATAGTCTAACATTATGATCTTGACTAATCAATTTAATACAACCACCTCCCTAAATGTCTATTTTCATAAATTTCTTTGAAGTTAACTTATGTATATGTTATCTTAATAAAAACCAACTTTGATTGAGTCTTACAGTAAATAAGAATCAAATAGTACAACCAGTATTAAGAAAAGCAGAAAATTGGCAGTTAATATTGCCCTCTGAATATTTCAAGTACAATAATATCAAAGATAATCTTTTATATTTATTGAAAATAATTTCCAACCATCTTTGGAATGATTTGTCAGGTTCAGTCTGGGAAGTTCTATCATTTTAGCTTTTGTTACGGAATGCTAACTCCGTCTCATAATAAGTGTCCATTTTTATAATACACAAAGTCTATTTTCATTGATCGAAATATAAAGTGTAAAGTTATTATGAGACATCTCGAAATAGTAATGTGAACACTTAATAAAAGACGGCGAGAGTATTAGTCATTAACTAAAGTATAACAAACCCTATAAGCCGATAATTGTGAGGGAAGCAATCATGTTTAGACTATTCTTAAACAGGAATCACTACAACAAATATGTCATCTGTTCGCACTTCTTTCTACATACTTTTAAAGAATGCAAACTTTTTCGTTAAATTATTCTCACATATAAATGCGTATAAATTTTATGACATATATAAACGCGAAATATCTATCACATTTCCACACATAAAATTGTAACGACAAATTATTCAAACTTAAAAGTGTGTATAAGTATAAACTTGTTCACACTTTATAATTTTGGAGATCAATAAGTCACACCCAGTTGTTCACACTTCCCCTAATGTAAAGAAATTGGTGTGACAAATTTATTTCAAAACTTAAAAGTGTGAACAAGTTTATATTTCTACACACTGATAAGTGCAAATTGTTTTTATTTATAATTGTAAGTGTGAAAAGTGTAACGATTTTTAATGTCTTTAACGCTTATGAATGTAACAAACTTTATACATTTGTAAGTGAAAAAAAATCGATTTTTTCACGTTTACTAGAAGTGTATAGGAAATGGTGTGTACAAACTGCGTATTTGTTGTTGTGAATTAAGAGATGCGAGTAGTAACTTTGATACAATAAGCTTCACATCTCAACCTAAATAGAACTAAAAACTTCTTTAGTGGATTTATATTTTTACAAATAAGGTTTTGCTAACATGTATTACGTTTTTCTTATCTAACTTCTAAAATTAAACAAGACATAAGAAAATGGGAATTAATAAATCATAGAGTTTCTTTCATATAAGATAGTCATAAAATAAATTCTACTTTGGTGACAAAAATAATTATTCCTAAGACTAAACCCTACATCACGAAACAATACCCCCAACAAACATTAATATTTTAAAACAAAAGAACAAACCACCAATATATTTTAATTTCTATTGGGTTTTGCTTAAAAACTAATTAAAAAATATGAGTTGTTGTTAGGTGATGTTTGTTTTGTTGTCACTCTTTGTTCCCTTCATCAACTCAACTAACTCAACCTTCCTTCTACTCCTAACCATAATTTATTTATTTTTAAAAATATATACCAAACTAATTAATATATCTAGAAACAAAATAATATCATCACCAACAGCCACACACCACACCCACCTTAATATCTTGCCAATATTATTTTCTTAGCCATTTTTTTTTTTTTTTTTTTAATCTATATAGCATACTTTTAAATTTCGATGGTTTGATACAACGTATGACCAGTTTTGTATATTATTTGACGATTTACTCATTTTTCGGTTAAATTTGAGTGTATAAACTAAAAGTAAAATCGTTAAATAATACACAGTTACACACAACTGATCATATGGTACATCAAAAAGACTGAAAAAATAACAAGTTAGGATACATTTGAGTGGAATTAGACTTTCTTCCTTTGAAAACTTTAGTGTTGAAAAAGTGAAATATTTTTTTCACAAGAATAGTAGTAAAGTCTAGAACCCAAATCAGAGCAAACATGTACTATCAGAAAAAATAAATGTAAAGTACGAACCAGTGAGAGCTTGTAAGTTGTGTTCGATTTCACGGCATGCCATGACAGCTTCAACAGCATGAACTCTGACATGTTGTTGCAACTGTTCTTTAAACGAACATAAAACTAACAAATACTGTGCCTGTTTTCATCAAAACAACATAAAACTTTAACTATTTTACAAATTTATTTTGACCACTTTATTCAAATAATTGTCTATTTATTACGTTTCTTTAACACCTATAGGTGACCACAAACACTTTTACTTTTTTTAAA
The DNA here is from genome assembly GCA_022545495.1 of Chrysanthemum lavandulifolium. Taxonomy (NCBI): domain Eukaryota; kingdom Viridiplantae; phylum Streptophyta; class Magnoliopsida; order Asterales; family Asteraceae; genus Chrysanthemum; species Chrysanthemum lavandulifolium. Next base: position 8,081,490 of record CM040246.1, on the reverse strand, counting down.
CTTATTTTACATTTAAAAAAAAAAAAAAAAAACCTGGGACAAACAAGACAAAGCTCAAACAGTACTAGGTTTGTGTAATGTCAAAAATATAATCTTAGATATTAAGGAAATATATGAGTTGTCATCAACACTTTATTGTAAAATAATTGCATGTTAAAAGTAAATTAAAGAAAAAAAAAAACAAACAAACAAAAAAAAACAAAATCTTGAACAAACATCTGAACAAGACATGTCTCAAACGGTACTAGGTTCTTTTATGTGTGTGTTAAAAAAGTCAAAATCTTGGAAAATTTCAGAAAACAGACTACAAATTAAACACTTTTTTGTATCTTATTATTTTCTCAAGTCATAGTAAAAAAAAATTACTTACTTATTTCACCTACTAATTGCATGTTAAAAATAAGCTAAAAAATCCAAAATCTTGGACAAACAAAACATATTCAAAGTACTAGGTTTGTAATTAAAAAAAAAAAAAAAAAAAAAAAAAAAAAAAAGATATGTAAGTACCAGAAAGTTGTCAAGTTCTTGGCGATCATGAGGAGACAAAGGCTGGTTATGATGGTCAGAGATATAGGACCTGAGCAAATGATGAGACTGAGACAACTGAGCATCAATCAACGGCAGCTGATCAATCGGAGTAGCGACGCGTAAGCACGCCACATGAGCTGAAAGAAGCTGTTCATATAAAGGATGGTTTGCTATCTCAGCCTTTATATGACGGTTGTTTGCATCACCAGAGAGAGATATATGGTCACTAAAACCACTCATCATTTGTAGTTGTTGTTGTTCTTGCATTGCTTTCTCTCTCTCTCTCTAGCTAGGTAATAATGAAAATATGAAAATGAAAAAAATGGTGGTTTTAAAGGATTGTTATCATGTGAATAAAAAGGGTTTGCAAAACTGGACCACTTTGTACTTTGGAGAGACTTGGCTAGCTGGCTGCCTTTCTATGGCAGTCTAGAGAGATTTTTTGTTTAGATATAAAGATGTGTATATATAGGTAGAGATAGTGTTCATGATAAAGGCATGGTTTGTGACTAATATCATTAAAATGTGTGAGTTTTCAGGTTTAATATATGCTAGTTGCAAACAATTTTAAAACAGTCACGTCAACTTTTTGAAGAAGCAAATATTTATCTGATTTAAATCTGTGTGGCGGTGGATTCGACTCCGGATTAATCGAAAAACATGCTAATTAAAAAAATATACATAAAGAGAAAGTATATATGATTAGGGAATTGATTTGCACACTACTATTTTTTATCAAGACATTTCAATTAATGCATCAAATAGTTGTATCATATTTATAAGGGTTTTTTTTAACTTGTGTCTTATGGCACAAGTTAAGCACACAATAAATACACATAGGTCCACAAAAAAGTATACATAGATCCACATAAAAATATATACAAGTGTACTTTTATATGAGTCCATGTGTACTTTATATTTTGCTTTCAATAATTATGGGTGTTGATACTCACATCATTTTTTTATACATACATCATAATTGTGCATTACTGTCTTGTACAATATGCATTAAAATGTTATATAGTATAGTATAAGTATAAGAAAAAAATTATGCAAATATCAACCTCCAAGAATTATACATACGCAAATCAACTCCAATATGATTATTGGGATTTTTTATGTGTGTTTTTAATGGTGTTTTGAGTGTGTGAGAGAGATGAGGTTAAGGTTCTTATTGGGATCAGAGACAAGAAAACTTTCTAGACCAATTCTGAAAAATCACAGATTTAAGCATACAAAAGAATCACTGCTTTTTCAGGGTTGTATGATGATGATCAGCATCAATACACAAAAAACAAACAAGTAAACACCCAATGATTTGATAATATAATAAGTATAAAATATAAATTAATTAGAGATAATGTTTTTTAATGATAATATAATTATGTGATTTGATGATAAAGAAAGAGATAGGATACTTGTCAAATTGAAGGATAATCTCACCATGAAAGATATGTCTAAAGGGGCCTGGGGGACCAATGATATTTGTTGTTAGTATTAATTAATTTAAAGTTAGTAAGGTAACATCAATTTATTATTTGACTTGATATTTCTTTAAAAAAATAGTAACTTTATTAAAATTTATGTACGAAATATATGATCAATATCAACATTACAAATAACGTAAGACGTGACGTGATGATATGATTAAACCTCACGTCTTAAGAGTTATGATGAAGCACTGCTTTTTTTAATACGTGACTAAAACCGACACAAAAATATAAAACTATTTATAGATTTATAGGTTACCGAGTTTACAAAAAGTGTTATACATAAGGAACAAAGTCAAGAAACCATCCTTCTATGTAATCTTCATTTCATTCAAAAAAATATTTTTCGTCGTAGTTGAATTCAAAAAGGCGTCATGCCTCGCATTTTAAGCGCCTTATCACGTCTTTCCACGCCTCATCTCACGTCACTTGGTATAACGACGACTTTATTTATCACAGAACATGAAAGTCACGTCTCGTCTCATCTCACGTCGCGCACGCCTTTTAAAACCCTGATCAGTAGTAACATATGTATTAGACCGGGTGTTATAAGAAAACTCAATCGCATTTATCATTGTCATATCAACATAGCGTCGCCTAACTAAATAACACACACCCACACAAAAACAGTTCCAAAACTCGGTCGATCAGATGACCGAGTTTTCAAATTTTGGCCAAAGACGCATGCTTATGGAGTAACTGTAGTAAGCAAGACTCTGGTGAATTGACTAGAGCTTAAAGAACGGCTAAAATGTTACTGGTTGAGTTAAAAATCGTTATTATTGCGATCTTGAAAGAGAGTATCTTTTTGACCAAAAGTTCATTTGTTTTAGAAAAGATAAAAATATGTCTACACTGTAGTTGTCTACTTACTTTGCTTAAATTTGTTTTAGAAAAGATAAAAATAAAGTTTAACTATTAATTTTATATATTTTACTGTAAATCTTCGTACATTTTTCATCTTCTATAATGACATTCTACTATCTTCTTTTTATCATTTTATTATCAACCAATTTGCTAGAAATCATGTTACAAGAGGATATCAAATCGAGTTCATTGATATGAAGAGGTTGAAACTTCGTTATCCATCAAACCTACGTATGGTGAAATGCTATTTAACGTATCTTTTGCATTTCTCACGTGATTTCCTACACGCAATTTGATGTCATCATGACATACATATATAAGTAGGGGTGGAAGCGAAATGAAATGGCTGAGTCTGTCGAAAATCGAAATTTACTCATTTATATTTTAGAAAATTTCGAGCTTTTAATTCGGCTGATTCGAGCCTTAAAATTTGAGTAAATTAAAAAATTTATTAATTCTACTATCTAATTGCATGTTAAAAGTAAATTAAAGAAAAAAAAAACAAAATCTTGAACAAACATCCGAACAAGACATGTCACAAACGGTACTAGGTTCTTTTATTTTTGAGAAAAGTACAAAAATAAGTCAAAATCTTTTTTGAAGTCCCCTTACTTAAGTAGTTCTTGAATCATGCATTTTGAATAATTTAACACAGTTGACACCTTTTTCTTTTTATATAAACCAAACATCGAATTTCTTGTCATTTTCAAAACTATTACTCCGTATTAATTACATCAATTGATTGACATCAAAGAATCATTTTCAGCTATGTTTATGAGATAATATAAGAATAAACCTTAACTTCAAATCTTACGTTAAATCATTTGACAGCATCGGATTGTTTTTCGGATGTTATGCCTCAAATATGAATTAGATGCTACTCCAAAACTTTGCTCCAACTTGCCGACGCAAATCGACATCGATCCCTTTCCAAAAGAAAAGTTCATCCAAACATTGTTCGTCATCCACCATTCATTCGAAACAAATGGTTCTATACACATATTTCGACTGCTTAATTAGCTAAATATGAAAATCATTCAACAAAGGTGAGTTTCATCCAATTCGAGTCGGTCGAGAATAGTACATAATATATTTGTACAAATCATATACACGCATTAATCATGTATTTAGGCGTTGTTTTGCGCCTAAATAAAGATTATTGAAACGAATACTTTGTAACAATCGAAAGATGTATAATAATAAAGGAAGTTGGCGAGAGTTGAGCTGTCACATTGAGCCTCCTTAATTGGTTGCTGCTTTTAATTCCACACATTTTTATTTTTTTTTCATTTCTAAGTCATCCAAAAAAATGTTTTTAATTATCAACAAACTTAACAAGAGTATATTCCTATGCTACCTAAGTACCAATAACGTATATTTAATTACTATAGTATGAACAACCAAAAGTATATTATTTCTCACCTTTGACACGAAGTATTGCTATAATTTAATTTAAAGACATTTAAAAGTTTATTACACACCATATGTCATTGATTCCATGAGTTCTTAATTATAATGGTTGACATCAGGGTTTAAAAGTCGTATGTATATTAAGGATGCATTAAATAATCCTTAATCTATATCTATTGAACTTAGGCTGAACACACTAGATCGGTTGATCCATTCGGTCATGGTGGGTTGTTGTCGGTTGCACCCAATGTGGGAAGTGGGTTGCGATCGCTCGAGCATCAACAAACATGCAAACTAGTTCGGTTTGGCAACCGAGTTTGTATCTCACAAATGGACACAAATTTGTAACATTAGGTATTTAAAACAAAAAAATTAATTGGGTCACTACTGTGGCAACTAGGTTGTCGTCAGGTCGTCGGAGAGAGAAAACTAACGTGACACAGGTGACCCAGGTTATCACTGTTCAGCCTTATGGCGCAAAACACTCGATGTGAATTTTGTCATTTGATTGTCATGCATGGTTTATGTTGGTATTTGTGTTCGAAGGACGCGTGGTGGACAACAAATGACTCCACGTGTTCGAAGGATACTGATACGGAAGAATAGAGACCGGATGGTCGCAAAAGAGGAAGAAGAGCACACTATAATCCCACATAGGTACAAGTGGAGATATGCTCATGCCTAATATACCACATTTTGTGTAGAAAGTATGTTTTAGGATTAGTATAAAGTATACTTTGGTTTCCATAGCTGGTAAGGTTAACAAGCTCTGGATCCGACGGATAAGTTTATATGAATTCCTAATTTTTTATGGTATTCTTGTAAAAGTTTCCAAATTTTCCTTACAAATGATTTGAACAAGGTTAAAAAGCCAGCATTGCAGCGAAAGGGGTTTATAATCACGCAAATTCGATTTTTATTTGCTTCTATCCATAAGTTTCTTTTTGCGAAATCAGTTATTTAAGTTACACTCATTTTCTTTTAAGTCTGGGTATGATAGAATGATAACTCATAGAGTAATTTTTGATATAAAAGATGGTGAAAAACAATGTTTATAAATTCTATAATTTTAAATTCTTTTTTGGTTTGGTAAGGTTGCGTTGGATGCAAGGAAAAGCATATTTCTGGTAAGAATGTTCTTGGTGACATCAAACATAACCACATGTACACTTTTCTATTCCTTAATCTAGAATTAATCAATTAAATTAATCCCTCGTGGTTCATGATTTGTCTAGAATAACGACTTTAATCGTATTTTTTGAAATAAAAAATTAGGAATTCAAATATTATTTTATAACCTTTTGTTAGTGTCGTAGATGAATGAACGGAGATCCGGTGCGAAACTTTATACGATAACGAAATATGATGGTAAATTATATATTATATCAACTATTAAAAAAAAAATAGTATTTTGATGATTTATCTTAAATTCTAACATATAATTACAACATATGATAAAATTGTACGACATTAACAATTTTTGTTGGAAGAGAATTATGAGGCCCCAAATATATAACAAGTTATATACTTGAGGCTCTAAAAATTTGAGGCTATGTGTGGTAGTATATTTAAATGCACCGTATATACTGTTTCTGTTTGTAATAAATATAATTTGGCTTATGTAATTCTAAACTTTTTTAATGTGCAAACCATGGTTTTAAAAGCGCATGAAAGGTCACGCAGCGCGTGAGGCTTGACGCCGTCTTGCACGCCATGCATGTGATTATCTTAGTCATATAACGACACGCCTTTTAAACTTGATGTATGTGAAATCGATATAAATATATAAATATTTATATTTTGTGTCGCTTTACTTTACGTTATTATAAACGCAAAGCTTCACGATAAGGCGATGAGAACTTGAGTACGTCGCCACACCACGCCACACCGATTATAATCTTGGTGCAAACATATTAATTGGTAATGCCGACATTTGATTTTTTTTTTTTGAACTCTTTAATAATTTGATCCTATATGTCACCTAATCAGAATTTTGAAAACGTTATGTCACACTAATATTAACTCGAATTGATGTCGAGATTAATGTGAAAGAAAAGGTCATACATGGAGAAACTTGTCGAACTTTATAAGATGCAAACACGTGATTATTTTCACTATAGACGAGGAGTGTTTAAATAATTTACAACTGAAAATATAAATAAATAAATAAAATTTGTGAATTCCTTTGTTTGTGAATAAGTAGGGATGAAGATTTCAATGTAATCCCAGAATCGAGCATGGCCGACTAGAAGCAGTGCGATTTTTAAAATACGATGCAGTGCAGGACTACGAAATAAGGTGAAAAAATTATCGGGACCACTAATTCGATGCAGGACCGAGTGCCAAATCGAAATTCCGGAAAAACGGGAAAACCCGATTTCCGATGGAGATATCGATGATCCGAATCCGTTCGATGCAATAACGGTACCACTAATTTATGCACGGAAAAAATCGGTACCACTAATTCATGACGAGATCGATCGTCTCATCCCTATGCATCAAGATATCGTGCGTAGGGTGTTCATCGGTTCGGTTATCGGGTTATTCGGTTTATTCGGTTCGGTTAGTTCGGTTAATTTTTTTTCTGGGTATAACCGAAAACCGAACCGAACCGAATTTAAATTTGCTTCAACCAAACCGAAAACCGAACCGAATAACCGAAAACCAAAAACCAAACCTCTATAACCGAAAACCGAACCGAATAACCCGAATTACATAATTTTAATTATTTTTTATTTAATTATATATATTTTTAGCACAAAATATTTTTTTCAAACTTAAATCATGTTATATTTATACTAAAAAAGAGTTTGAGTGATTTTTTTCATATATATACATAGAAAAAATATATATTTTACATGAATTCGGTTTTCATTGCCAAAACCATATCCAAACCGATAACCAAATATTTAGTTCGGTTCGGTTCGGTTTTGACCAGTTCTGTTCGGTTATGAATTCGGTTCAGTTATTTTCGGTTCGGTTCGTTTCGGTTTTCGTTTACTTTGGATATTACCCAATCCGTGAACACCCCTAGTTACGACCCTTCACAAATATATTTTTATCAATTTTGATATTGTAAAAAACAAAAAAGAAAAAAAAAATTATCACACTTTGACTCTCCTACTTTATTAGAATTACACTTTTGTCCTTTTTTTAAAAAATTGTCAAGCTCCGCCACTAAAACAAAGAATAGAAATGTAAAATGTAACAGTCGGACTCATGGTCGATGATAGAGAGATTGTTAATGTGAAGAGAACATACTCGTATAATGTGATAGTTATAGAGATTAGGTTTACAAAACGAACAATAAAAAGATATGATGCTCATTTATTTGTAAAATCAGAAAAAATTAGAGCAGAGCCGTTTGTTCAGAAAAGATGAGCCGAGCCGAGCCGATGAATGTGAGCCGAGGGGACAGCTGGAGATGTCGGAAAGTCCTAAGAAAAGGGACAGGTGTTTAGGGTGGTCCCTTTTTTAACCCTAGAGAAAGACAGAGCCGTCTTTTTCATAGCCCCTTTACTTTTCTATATTTGCATATCCAGTCCCTCACCTTTTCTACAACACTTTCCCTTTTTTTCTTTACCTTTTTTTCCTCTTACATCCGAATCTATTTTTTCATAGCAGTAGTCATTAGCAAAAAGTGTAATTTAATTACCCAGTATCACGCATAAGAAAGTCTAGATAAAGTAGGGATGAGCATCGGGCCGATCCCGACCCGAATCCCGACAAGCCGGCAAACACAAACCGTCCCGACCCCGACAAGCTCGACTAACATGATTCGGGACTCGGGATCGGGACGGGATTCGGGTTTTGATCGGTTTTGTTTGTTTTTTTTTGGTTTTCGGCCCGTCCCGACCCTATCCCGACAAGCCCGACTAACCGAAAAACAGAAACTGACTCCCGACCCCGACAAGCCCGACTAACATGATTCGAGACTCGGGATCGGGACGGGATTCGGTCGGTTTTGCTCACCCCTAAGATAAAGGGTATGTTTGTTAAAGGGAATTGATACTCACACCACATTTTTTATTCATGCACCACTATCACATGCATTACCGTATTGTCAAGATCTGATATTGTAATGCACAACCAATGCTGCATGAATCAAAAGTGTGTGATTCCTCCTCCTCGTTAAAAGTAGCGATGAGTTGTGGCGATGAATACATTTCGCCACGACTTTTAAAAAGCGTTGATAAAGTGAGTGTTTTTTAAAAATAACAAAGCTCACCGCTTCTTTGCTAAACGACTACTAAAAACCAAAATGCTCATTACTCACCATTCATCGCTCTAAAAAGTTCTACACCGCTTTTTGCCAAACATACCCGGAGTTGAAATAAAAAAGTTTATTTCACACCAGCATGATATTCATTTTACTGCTCTTGGTGATACATTCTATTTGTAAATATCGCAAATCATTTAGAATCGTTTTATTTCAGTTTAATACAAGACTAATTCTCTTTCTGAAGACATGTCAAGAAAGTAAAGATTTCATAGCTTGGCACTGTCATGTTCGACACATGTACGTATTTAGTAAAAGTTTGTTGATATTAAGAACCAAAATTAAGTGACAGAGAGCTAACTAAAATATGTATGATCCAAAATATTGGTCTTTACTCTTTTGAGACAACAAAGAGAAATCACCAATGCTTTGCTTTAGTTAAATGTTAACATATATTATGCATGCTAACTTACTATAAATTTAAAATATGCTTTTTCCATAACATCTAAACTATAAATAACGTTATACATATATTTAAATTACTAAACTCAAATGCATTATATTGTTACATGATCAATACATCCATTATTATTGTTCTAGTATATTTAACAAAGCATTATCTTTTTATGTTTTTTTATGGTAATCATTGTTTCTGACTTTTTGATCGATTAATTCATAGAGTTTAAATCAACCCACACACTCAAACCGGGTAAAACCTCTATTTTCAGGAGGTTGACACATAGTTAGAATTGAACTTGAGACTCAACAAATCTTAGAGTTATAGTCACAAATCCTTTTGGCACTAGGCCACCACCGAGTTATTTTCACAAAGCATTATCACTTTTATGATGTTTATTGGTTTATTAAAATCGATCTAAATGATAACATCTCTTTGAAATCTGAAAAGTTTCATTGGCCCAACAAATCACATTTTTTTCTTTTCTTTTGGTTATATAGATAACATATTATTGATGATCTAACCTCTAACAAAGTTGAAAGCTACAAGTGTAACTAGTGGACACAACGAAAACGATAGTATAATTTTTGTATCTTGTCAAGACACATAATTCATCTTCATAAAAAAACAGAAATCCTTTAGAGAAATGAGAACCATTTAAATCGTCTGCTTGGCTTTTTTCGGATCTTTTCGTCGAGTCAACTAGTATTAACAAAATCCAATTTTATGCTTGAATTCCTCACGACGAGGATCCAAAATTTTATCAACGATGGTGTAATGTCTTGTCAAAAAATGGAGTATCAACATGATTAGAGAATAGTTTTACTCAAATACGTTGTTATGCCAAGTCCTCTCAAAATATGTTCGACACTAGTATGTCATGATGTCAAGTCACAATCTCATCACGATTTAGACCAGCATAAAGTCATTTATATCATATAAATCTTGCGATACCGACACAATTACACAAAGTTATGATAGTCACGTCCAAAATCCCTAGTGCTTGCTCTTAAGAACCCCGGACGATGACCATTTAATTATGTATTCAAGCTCGACTTGATTAACATTCATGTTACACTTGCAAATGCCTACTTTAATTTTCAAACCGAAAGAAATTAGACTCATGATCGGATAACACCATTGAAGAGAAAGAATGTGAACTTAAATCATACTATTATTAGTATATATGGAATAAAAAAGTGATTCGATACGAGGCAATATGTTCTTAATATATGTCTTATGAAAGGAACCTATACAAAATACTACTCTGTATAAATTGTCAAGGCTTGTTTTATTACCATTAGTTACTGATAATTTTAACTAGGATGACCTGGGTCTATTTCTTATTCCAATTTTGTAGGCAAGATTGGAAGAATTAATTTGTTAAGAACATATATGATTCTTTTTCATAATTTTTCAATACAAATTTCAGGTTCAAGACTTCAAGTAAATGAGTTACTGGTAATCTTAAATAAGTAGCCTAGAAGCCAGAATGAGTGCTAACTGGGCCACTCAAATAGAAGCCCATTTACCCAATCAAAAAGACATGCATAAAAGAAGAATTTTATTGAAAAGTATCAATCAATAAATTACTATATATACTAAAACACAGGATCTAAAGTTTTAATTCACGATTTAACGAAAGTTTGTCAAATTAGGCGGAAACAAATTTCGGCGCTTTAAGTTGTCAGTTCAGCAGTAAGTCCTTTAACATTAATAATCTTTTGCAACTTGGCAAAACAACCCGAGGTTTAAATGTCGTTCTGAAGTAAGTCCTTTAGAATCCCACGATCGCGGTTTTCCAACACTCGTTAGAAAGAATAAATAAAGAGAAATGATACGGTGGATCGTAGACCGTGGTATCGTAGACATTTTATACACGCAACTATAGGCAAAAGTTCAATATACATCTCAATTTATCATAAATCTAATGAACCAATCATGGCCATTCAATTTTTAATAAAAAAATAAAAAATAAACTTTCACCCTTTTTTTAAAAATTAAGTATCTCCCAAACCATTAATCGTTACGCGAAAAAAACATATCATCGCGACGAGAATTAAATTATCTTTCTATAGATATGCACTTCTATATATTTTTAACGATTTTATTTTTCAAAATTTCGGCACAGAAAAATCATATATGATTTGTGAAAATCATATGTGATTCGATTTTCAGAAATTATATATGATTTGAAAAAATCATATATGATTTGTGAAATCGAATAACATATGATTTTCACAAATCATATATATTTTACAAATCACATATGATTTTTACAAATCACATATGATTTCTCTTGGCGAATTTTGAAAAAACTTTGTCGAAAATATAAAAAGTGCGTATCTATGAAAGATAATTTAATTCGTCATGATCACAGATTTTTAGTTTGAAGATTTATCGTTTTAAGATATATTGTTTTTAAAAAAGATGAAAATAGTCTTCTTATTAATTTTGATAAAAAATAAATGGCTAAAATTAATTTATTGAATTTAATGGCAAATATGAGATCTAATCTCAACTCCACAAGTATATATAGTCACATGATACACAAGTTACTTAACAAATTTTATATTTTATTACATAGGAATTATAAATCCTCACACACACTTTTGACTACATGTTCTCTACTCATAAAATCATGACAGATTGTTTTTTGTCGAAAGTTATTTTTTTTTATTTATTTATTTATTTATTTTTTTTTAATCTTTTTGCTACTCATATAGGTTACACCATAAAATCATGGCAGATATTTTTTGTCGATTTTTATTTATTTATTTTTTTTCGCTAGTATTTACATGTGCATACATGTTTGTAGATATTAGGCGACGAGTTACATGATGGAAAACACCGCGTGGTGGTTGTATGGTGGAAACTAGAAGGTTGCAGCCTCCATTTTTTTTTTTTTTTTCAACAACAATCTTTTTAAACTTCTTTGGTTTTTTTCTTTCTAAAAGCTTTTTCTTTCTACCTTTTGTTGCTCTCCCTGCTGATGTTGTCTTTGGATCATCCAGATTTTTGGCGTTGTTGTTTGATCCTCTGCAACAACTATCGTTGTTTCTGATGGAGCATTCTGTGATATCACATGTGTGCCTTCAACGGTTAGTGGTGTTGGTGTTTTTACTGTTGTTTGCGTAGGTGATGTTTGATTTAATGGTGTAACGTATGTTGCTGTTATGAAAGAAGATATCTCATGTGTTGGTGTTTCTTCCGTATTTGTTACCGGTTTTTTTTCTGGTGTTTGCTCGAGAGATAATCGTTTCACAGTTTTCTTTGTCATTTTTGTAGGTGATGTTTGTGTTCAGGGTGTTGATGTGTTCACCCTTGTTGGGGTTGTTATTGGTGGTGAGGGTGTTGATGTGTTCTCCATGGTTTCAGTTGTATATGTTTTTTTTTTCGTTTTTCGTTTTTATGATGCTCTTTCGACTTTTCATTTCAGGAGCTTGTTTCTTTGTTCTTTTATGTTTTATTTTGGTCATTGTATATCCAAATCTGCACAAAACAAGTCCCAGTAAGTTTATGAATATAATATGTGATAAATAAACTCTGAATATGTATGCGTCATACAATTTATAACATTCTACTGCAAGTATGTTATATCAAATTTGATATATGTTTGTGTATCATAGGTGATATAACACAGAAGCTAAATGTCAAAAAAAGTACGTCGTATACATTCAGGGTTTTATCACAGTTAATTCTTCTAATGGAGACATGCTTATATGTTACAATATACCTTGACTTTTATGAATCTCTGGAGATAGAATCAAAAATTTGCTTGACGACACAACTGCATTTACATTTTTTTTTAGATAGTAACACAATGTCTGTAATTTTTATGTTTAAAGCTTTATTAACATAAACTAACCGTTTAAATCTTGTAACACGTCCAAATGCTCATAAATCTCATATTCTACATTTTTTTCAAAAGCAAACCGTTAATCTCTCATGTTAAACAAAAAATAATACACTAAAAATCACATTAGATACACTAGCAATATAGTTATTATTGCTAAAAGTGCTCATCATCACAGGTGATATACCACCGAAATTGAAGAAATTCACTACAATTGTTCATTATCACAGGTGATATACCACCAAAACTCGAAGAAAACCACTACAACTATTCATCATCACAGGTGACATACCACCAAAAATCTAAGAAAACCACTTCAACTGTTTATCATCACAGATGTTATACTACTAAAAAAAATAACTACAAATGTTTAATCACAAATGATATACTACCAAAAACTTAAGAAAATCACAACATTCATCACATTATTATAATAATCCTTCAATAAACAAAAAGCTGAAAAATCTTAATAAATATCTTATAAAACTCAATTAAGTACATAATCGTCCCATGCATCAAGGTATCACATCAAAAATCAACAAAAAATACACAAAAATGTTCATAAATAGCAATAACATTCATAAATAAGTACAAAATCACTAGAGATACTGATAAAAACAACTAAATAATTAGTCGGAAGCATAATACCTTAATCTCGAGATTCATTAGGTTCATTTTGAACCGGTTTTTTCTGTGGATCTGCTTGTGCACTCGATGATAGTTTCATTTTTGTGTTTTTTTCTTGATTTTAACGGGTAAAAGTGGTTGTTTTTGAATTTTAGTAGCAGTTTTTGATTTTGGGTAGAGAGAGAAAATGAGATTCTTTTGATAGTGAATGGTGGAAAGTGGTGGTTTTGATAGTGAATGGTGGAAAGTAAGTTTGCTGAAGTTATAAAAATGGTCTCTCCGTGTTTTTTATTATTAAAAGATGTTTTTTGATCGGACGGTCAGCAATTATCCTTTGGTATACATCGTTTTTTGGGTATAAAAAAAAAGCGACTCCTATAATATAGAACACTTTATAACGTAATGATGTATTAATTATATAAACCCTTTTAGAAGTTCATCTTAATAGACCTAAGTAAAAGCGAAATTGTTTTAGGAAACCAGATTTTGATGTATAGGATAGCATTATAACCGATATATTCGTTTAATTATTTATGTGATCGACTTACCTTTTTAAACATATGAATCCCAACCCCTTTGAGATTGTTTTTATTTAAGTTATTAAGTAACAATCGTTGGTTCGAGCTCTTCGCACGATTGAGGTATGCATGATTAATTCCTACGTTGCTGGGAAACAGTTTCTGTGTTTATTATTGATTAATGATATTGTATATATTAAATAACACATTATTTAAGATTCGCAAAAACACAGGAACTAACATTGGTATTATTCATTACTACTTTGCATGGTTTCAATTTTTGTGTTTTTAATTGATTAATGATATTGTATAATTTTAGGGTACTTTTTGGATCTTTAAAAAAGAGTGAGTATTGATCGTATAACATTCATAAACTACGATGTGGTCGGGAATGCTTCCTGAATTACTTAATATGATTGCACGGAGATGTATCGTATTTTACGAAGATTATTTCTCTTTGCGGTGTGTGTAAGTCTTGGCATTCAGCGGCCGCTGCAGCCGTCTACAGTGACTACGAATGGACCTCCTCGCGGTTCCCATCTCTATTACTTGCTGAGAAAGAGAAAGACGGTTTGGAATTTCGTGAATTGTTCCTCCTCTCGAATAAGAGTATCCGAAGATCATTGCCGAGCATATGGTAAGGTATGTAGGTGATAAGGTTTTTAAAGGTACATCTATTTGAGGGGTCGTTTAAATCCTTATTGATCACTTTGTATCTGTTATTCTTAATATCGTTCCTTTTCATTTTAGGTCTCGTGAAGGCAAAATCTTGGAATGGCACTTATTTGGACGAAAAGACGCGAATATATGAAGAAAATGGCCAAAGTCAATCGAGACACTCACGATTCTTTGAAACTAGAAGCGGCGGCGTCGGTGTTAATGGCGACGCCGTCCCAAAATTATTGTGACGGTCCAAAACCCAAAACTCGTATTTTCAAGTGACGACGTCTAGTTGAGAAAGAGTAGGCCGTCGCTACTCGAGACGGGCCTAGATGCAATCCACGACGTCGAAAGTCAAGAGGACGGCGTCGCGGACATAAGGTGGCCCGTCGCAAGGTTAACGTGGCGAAGACGAAACCACAATAGCGGCGACACGGCGGCGTCACTAAACATAAGGTGGCCGTCGCAATTGTAATCTTATATATAGAATCCGAATTTTCGCCTTTGTGTGGAGAGTCTTTGGGTAAAAACCTAAAACCGAACCTAAGGTGTCTTTTCAGATTTTAGGGTTTTAAACCCTATCTTACATCAAGATAAGTCTTTACTTCATTAATTCAATTATGTCTTTGATTATTTGTGTGTATGCTTGCATGTTCTCCATGTCCGGATAATTTATTTGTGTGTTTGCTTAGAAAGTATGAAACTTAATTATTGAATATTGATTGGTTGTTTCTTATCTTAGTTGATTAATGATCTAGTAATGCGATAGGTCATTCGTTGTGTACTTAATGCTTGATTCATCTTTGTGAACCTTAGAATATAATTACCGAGTAGTTGTAGGCTAAACCATCCAAAGAGCGCCTTAGAGTAGGAGTTTATAATCCCTTGTGGGTTTGTAGACAAGACCCTTGGTAAGTTCAAAGAGTTAGGGAGAAACGATACCCTACAACTTTAGACACATAACGACTAGGAATAAGGCGTGACACTCAACCATCAATAGGAGATAATTAAGGAGTAATACAACCTAAGTAAACACATCTTTAAACTATCATACGAGCACACATTAATTAGACATAGACTCCACAACCTTAGTTTAGAAAATTAGATAATAGTAGAGTAATCGGTAGAAATACCAAACCCCCAAATCCAATACCCGAGATTCGTGCCTTTCCATTTCATAAAACATAAAAGATAAAAATAATCTTCCTCAACCTTAACCTTAGCGTAGTAACTCCTTACTAGCATTCCTATTCCCCAGAGAACGTGGCTTACCCTAATTACTACACTACAACGATTAGGTTCATTTGCCTGGGTGTTATAAAACTTGCTCGAAGAAAAGGAAGTTTCCTTGACCCCGAGCGGCGTGTGGCGTTATCAAGTTTTGGCGCGGCTGCGGAATAGAATAGCTAGTTAGTAGTCCACCTCGTTTAGGTTTCTTTGTGATTCCTATCAAGTAAGTTTTTCATTTTAGCTTTCTCTTGGTCTATCCCCTTCGTAACCTTTGTTCGAACCCCATCACTTTTCACCATGGAAGGTGATAACCCACTACCATTCATCAACCCACCACCAAATGACCCGCCAAGAGCCCGTACTCTTGGTGAATACTCGAGACCAAGCCACCTAGGCTATAGGAACACCATTGAGCTTCCCGACCAAGCCCAAACTACGGCCCTGCGATCCGACACCATCCGGTTGGTGCAAAGCGGATGTGCATTCCATGGACTTCGTTCAAGATCCAAATCGACATCGAGGGATTTCCTCAAAATTGTCGATTCCATCGACCTTGATGCTACTACTCGGAGACCACGCGCTGCTCTTCCAATTCTCTACGGGACCAAGCTAGTAATTGGCTTGAGCGACTTCCAGCCGGCTCCATCTCAAGTTGGGATGATCTTACCGCTTCCTTGCTCAATTTTTCCCACCGGGAAGAACCACTAAGCTTAGGAATGACATCTTGATGTTCCCACAACGTCAAGGTGAATCTCTCTACGAAGCATGGACCTGATTCAAGGACTTACTTCATAAAGTCCCTCACCATGGCATTAATCTTTGGCTTCAAATCCAAATCTTCTATGATCATACCGATTTCATCACTCGACGATCCATTGATCGAGCCGCCGGTGGAAGACTCAGCGACTTTAATGCAGAGAAATCATGGGATATTATAGAGGAGCTTGCCGATCAAAGCTACGAAGATTGGAGTGAATCTCCGAAACTCCGATTAACGTGGTTAATGCCATATCCACTCCTTCGAATCCTCCGATACACTCGAAGAGCAATTGAGTGCCATCGAGAGAGAATTGATTATCTTATGGAAAGGCGAAAAGAGCACCCGTATAAATTCCTCGAGAGGTCGTCAACCGCCCACTCCACCAACCGCCCACACCTCTTTCGTAATCCCCAAGTCGCGAGCAAAACCCGTTCGAAAGGCGCTTGCTCTACTTCCCCAACACCACTTTCACCAAGCTTCAAGGATCAAATGAGGGGTACATGGCGGCTCATACGAGAGATTAGCGGTTTGAAGAGAGGTTTATAGGCGGAGAGGAAATGCAAGCAAAATGAAAGAAATGATGGATTTGGTAATTGAATTTACCAAAACAAAGGTTCCCGAAAAAGTGCTCGTGAAACAATGATTACCCTCCCACTTCATTTGTAAACGCCTGCTTCCATTATGCACGAGAATGCAAGGTGAGATGTGGAAAACCGAGGAAAGCACGAAGGATGAGTGCTGTGCTAATGATGAACACGAGACCATTGAGTACTACCTTAAACACGAAATTAACAAGAAAACCATTGCAAACCAAGTAAACAACTTTAGGTACAATGAAGTTCTTAGGAAGCTCTTGAAGGAAAAATGACGGAAGAAGAATCGACGCTTTACCTATGGAACCTCTGTATGAGTTGGTTATAAAAAGCCGTTAACAAGAAAGCGAGACACCACGGAATTTCGTGATACCGGTGAGTGTTGGTGACATGGACAATATAAATGCCTTGGCCGATCGAGGGACCGATGTGAACATAATGCCATTGTCAATCTATAATAAGTTAACTAAAGAGAAACCACCAAACCGACCTTAGACTTTCCTTAGCTAATCATACTTATGTCCACTGTAGGAATCATTGTTGATGTTCTAATTGAGGTGGCTAACATCGTTTATCCGGTGGATTTCGTGATCATTGATCTTGAGGAAGATAAAACGTACCCTCATTCTTGGGACACCGTTCACGGCCACCGCCAAAGCAACCATCAAATGCGGAGAAGGCATCATGATACTCAGCGGGAAGGGGTGCGCTAGGATACCCATCGTCCCAAGATACCTCTTAAGATCATGGAAATGATTACGGTGGAAATCGAAAACCCCGGCAACAATGTTAAGAAGAAGATGAATGACCGGGAAAAAGGGCTTAGAGACTTTATGGTTCAAGGATTGTATGCGACATTGTGGAAACCCGATAAAAGTTAGGAAGCAATCCCACTTCAATACCTAAGGTACAAAAGGACCCTAAGGAATTTCTAAAGGGAGAAAAAGTGCTCTTGTATAGATCTCGGATAAGGGCATTACGAGGAAGAAACAAACCAAGATGGTTTGGGCCTTTCACGATTAAGAGACCAATTTAAAAATAAAACCGTCGCCATAATTGAGCGTTGGCAAGGAATCCACGGTGAGCATCTGCGTCTACACCCTTTCGATGAAGGGAAAACAAAGGGTCAAGAGGCGGTAATGAAAAGCGTGGGCACCCGACTATGAGTCTAGTTACAAGACTCTTAAATAAAGAAAAGCGCTTAAGTGGGAGGCAACCCATGCTTAATTGTTTGCTTATTAGTGTCATATATTTTTTATTAATTGTTTATCTTCATGTTTAAATTTGTAAAAATACTTTATTTTGTTTTTAACCTCGTCTTAATTGCATATAAAGGTATTTTACATAAGAGATAAGTGTAGGGAGGATTACACACGTTTTCAAAAGAAACGTAAACATGAGAATAACAATTAAATAAAAGATATATATGTTTGTTTGTTTGTTTGAGTCAAATGCTTGTATCGAGTCATAATGGATGTTTTGCGATATTTTCCGTATTCTAAAGATGTAAATTTTCCGAATTTTTCCGTAAAATCGCAGACCGCTTTTGTCGATAACTGACGCGTCAAGATTGCAACTGACGACGCCGAAGGAGTAAAACATCGATTACTTTTTCTCGTTTTACGAGCTACTTATAAATTTTGGAATTTTCGGTGTCTTAATTTTCTTAGAAATTCGTAAACATCCATTCCACAAGCATTATATCCTAGTTTAAATCGAGTTTTATATATATTATTACCGTGATTTTACGCGAAGGTTTCGTTTGTTTTCTTCAAGTGTGCGAGTTTAGTTTGTCGAAGAAGTTACATAAGATTGGAGGAGCTTTTCACTAATAATTCTTCTTGGAAAAGAGTTTAACCACCACTTTACACGGATCCTACCGAGCTAATCGGGGAGTATTAGTTTCTTTCGTTTTAATTACCTTCTATTATCATAACTTTGATACTTTGGGAACATTGGGGACAATGTTCGGTTTAAGTGTAGGGAGGGAAAATAAAGCGGAACTTTGAAACTATGCTTATCCTTGACTATTTGCTTTGTCCAATTGTGATTGTGTAATAAACCATGAGAAAATGTCGGTTAGGGTAATTTTGGCACCAAATTTAAAATTTTCATGACATATAGGAGTGGGCCATTAGTCTTAACAAAAGCGTCTCATGGATAGGAAGTTATATGACTAGCACAAAACCCTTTACCACCCAAATTCCACCAAAATGTGAGGATCGCCCTTAGATTAGTAGAAATTAAAGCATTCATCTTTAATGCTTAGAGTGTGAACCGGTAGTATATTAGATTCTAGAACTTGTTTTGTGATGCATTCCGAGATCGCAAGTGAGGCTACACTTGTGTAGTTAGGAATAACTAAATGATAAGAGGCATTAGGATAACCCTTGTTTGATACCGTAATATAATTACTTTTTCCATATCGGTTGAGTAATTCCCCGCACCCTTTGCGTTGTACTCATCTTTAGTACACGATACCCTAGTTAACCCTCGAGCCTATCATTTTCGCGGTTCTCGTGATGTTTCGGTTTTCCGAAATATCAATGAAAACATTGTTTACACCTCACCCCCAAATATACACCCAATCGCCTTAGCCTACCCCTTATGCACTCACTTTTAGTGCAAATTATTATTATCACCCTAAACCCTTAGTTCAATTATCTAGTTGCTTGCATAAGTTGCTAAGTCGAGTCATATCCTTTGTATCTGATTTTGGGATGATTGGGATTCATGGGAAAAGTTAAAGTTTATGAAATGACGGAAGGGAACGTTAAATTCAAATTCCCTTTGTTTGCATAATAATGTACCCCAAGTGTTTTGATCTTTTCAATTCGGGTCAAATTAGTGTTAGAGTAATAAAAACTCAAGTGTAGGGATATGCTTATAAATCCTTAGTATTTTGATGTTATCGTAGAGGATGGTAGAGTAAAAGTGTATGAAAAAAAAATATATAGAAAAAGAGAAAAAGAAAAAAAAATAGTGTAAAAAAAAAAGAAAAAAAGAAAAAAAAAATACGGGCTACCATCCTACATCTATCTTTAAATTTATGTTTATTTATTTCAGTTATCTAGAGTTTAGAGTGTCGAGTCTTGGCTTAGCAACGCCATTCTTCATATGCATTTAACATAGAGATTTTGACTTGCCACCACTAAATAGCCTATCCCACCAAACCCTTGTTTCCCTACCGTAAGCCTAACATTACAACCCTTTAAAAGACCTCTTTGATAGTCTTTCCTAGGTGCTACGCCAAAGCGATGGAGGTTTGATCTATTCTCGCCTATGGTAATCTATGTACTAGGACCGGTTAATGAGTGTATATCTTCCACTTCCTATTTGTTATATTTCATATATACACCGAGAGAGATGTGAGTATCCAAACACCCCATGTGAGGTGCTAGTATGTAATTTCCGTGCTTGTTATGACTTTTTGGGCTTATATGTGTTGTGAACCGTTTTGAATTAATGCTTCATGACCCCAACTTATAAATTAATTGGCTAAAAGCACATTTGCTTGAGGACAAGCAAATAACAAGTGTAGGGATATTTGATAAGGTTTTAAAAGGTACCATTTTGAGGGTCGTTTAAGTCCTTATTTGATCACTTTGTATCCGTTATTGCTTAATATCGTTCCTTTTCATTTTTAGGTCTCGTGAAGGCAAAATCTTTGGAATGGCACTTATTTGGACGAAAAGGCGAATATATGAAGAAAATGTCCAAAGTCAAAATCGAGACACTCACGATTCTTTGAAACTAGAAGCGGCGGCGTCGGTGTTAATGGCGGCGCCGTCCAAAATTATTGTGACGGTCCGAACCCAAAACTCGTATTTTCAAGTGGCGGCGTCTAGTTGAGAAAAGTAGGCCGTCGCTACTCGGGCAACCTAGATGCAATCCGAGACGACGTCGGCCGAAGAGGGCGGCGTCACGGACATAAGGTGACGCCGTCGCAAGGTTAACGTGGCCAAGACGAAACCACTAATGAGCGGTGACACGGCGGGCCACTAAACATAAGGTGGCGCCGTCGCAATTGTAATCTTATATATAGAATCCGAATTTTTCGGTCTTTGTGTGGAGAGTCTTTGGGTAAAACCTAAACCGAACCTAAGGTGTCTTGTACAAGATTTTAGGGTTTTAAACCCTATCTTACATCAAGATAAGTCTTTACTTCATTAATTCAATTATGTCTTTGATTATTTGTGTGTATGCTTGCATGTTCTCCATGTCCGGCTAATTTATTTGTGTGTTTGCTTAGAAAGTATGAAACTTAATTATTGAATATTGATTGGTTGTTTCTTATCTTAGTTGATTAATGATCTAGTAATGCGATAGGTCATTCGTTGTGTACTTAATGCTTGATTCATCTTTGTGAGCCTTAGAATATAATTACCTGAGTAGTTGTAGGCTAAACCATCCAAAGAGCGCCTTAGAGTAGGAGTTTATCATCCCTAGTGGGTTTGTAGGCGAGACCACTTTGGTAAGTTCAAAGAGTTAGGGAGAAACGATACCCTACAACTTTAGACACACAACGCAACTAGGAATAAGGCGTGACACTCAACCATCAATAGGTGATAATTAAGGAGTAATACAACCTAAGTAAACACATCTTTAAACTATCATACGAGCACACATTAATTAGACATAGACTCCAACAACCTTAGTTTAGAAAATTAGATAATAGTAGAATAATCGGTGAAATACAAAACCCCCGAATCCAATACCCGAGATTCGTACCTTTCCATTTCATAAAATATAAAAGATAAAAATAATCTTCCTCAACCTTAACCTTAGCGTAGTAACTCCTTACTAGCATTCCTATTCCCCAGAGAACGATATCAATACCGTGGCTTACCCTAATTACTACACTACAACGATTAGGTTCACTTGCCTAGGGTGTTATAAACTTGCTCGAAGAAAGGAAGTTTCCTTGACCCGACGGCGTGTAGCGTTATCGATGGGTCATCATGCGGTGGCTTGTAACCATTGGATGCGATCATGCTATCGACTCATCGATCCCTTATCGCGTGAAACCATCAATCTTCCAAAACTTGACACTTTTCGAGTTCTGAAGCATTATTCAATATGGCATGAAGGCATTAAAAGCTACTCATCGTAACCAATAACCCATCTTCATTAAAATTGCCATTGGTTGTAGTATTACGGGAAGATTTCGCATGATAGGCTTTTGGTGTCCCGAAGATCGAGTGGATTGCTGTTGGTCCATATTGTGATAAAAGTATACACGATATCACTTACTACAATGGGAAAGTTTATTGTTTTGACTGTTGGAATTCTAAGTTACAGCTTCTAGAGGGAGTTAATTAAAGCTTCTAGATGGCTATCATCATCTATGTCATCATAATCCATATGGAGTATTAATGACCCATTATCAAAACTTAGTGTTCCACTAGACCCATTTTACCTAACTATGACCACTAGACCAGAAGTTGCTGTATCCTAGAGGTTATAAATAGGGGTGTTTAGCAAGAGGTTAAGCACCACCACACAACAACACAATCATATACAGAGCATTGTATAAGATGTAATAGGTTTTGAGTGAGTTTCCTATTATTAATCAAAGAGTTATTTTGGTTAATTGTGTTCTATACATTTCAATAATTGGTATCAGAGCCTAAGAGAAGGGGCTTTGAATTCATACCTGGTGTTTTCTTGAACCATGTCAGATGTTGAAGACGCAGCAGGTCCTACACCGGTGAGGGTGAAGGAGGTCGGGACAACCATCGTAGCTTGTCCAATGTTATCTTCCACCACCACAGCGGCCGCTTTAAAAACAATGGGTTTTGAAGATGTTGTTGGTCGCTTGAAGGCGTACGAGGAGCGTATTCGTGGTGAGGATGGTGGAGTCGAGCAGCGGGTGATGCTTACTCGTGTGAGTGGTGGTGATGGATCGTTTAATGGTGGCAGGTATGGTGCCGGATCGAGTAATGGTGTCGGTGGTCAAAGGTTATTATTCACTCGATCTAATGGTGGTGGTGGATCGAGTGGTGATGGCAGGAATACTGGTGGCGGATCAAGTAGTAGCAGTGGTGGCCGAAGAGATGGTGGATCTGGTATGTCTGGTCCTTTGTCGAGTGGTGATGAAGGTGGAGACGAGCAGCAGAGGTCGTTGTTTACTCGTTCAGGTGGTGGTGGATCGAGTAATGATGGCCGGAACGCCGGTGGAGGATCCGGTGGTGTTTCTGGTTTTATGTTGAGAGAGATGAAGGGAAAGTGGAGAAGAATTAACCGGTGTGAGGTTAATAATAAAGATGAATTTGGTACCGGGTTGGGTAGTGGATCCGGATCCGGTTCATATGGTGTATCCGGGTCAAAGGCCCAAAGTAATAATAAACCCAACAGCAATAAGTCCAATAACCGATCCAATTTAAATTCACATTCTCATGAAACCATTGGCTCGAATCAAGTTCAAGGAAATGCGGAGCTTGATTGGAATCAAAGACATCTCTAGAAGGACTTAGAGATTCGGGGTGATTGTTGGAATTCTAAGTTACTGACTTAGAGGAGTTAATTAAAGCACAGATGGCTATCATCATCTATGTCATCATAATCCATATGGAGTATTAGTGACCCATTATCAAAACTTAGTGTTCCACTAGACCCATTTTACCTAACTATGACCACTAGACCAGAAGTTGCTGTATCCTAGAGGTTATAAATAGGGGTGTTTAGCAAGAGGTTAAGCACCACCACACAACAACACAGTCATATACAGAGCATTGTATAAGATGTAATAGGTTTTGAGTGAGTTTCATATTATTAATCAAAGATTTATTTTAGTTAATTGTGTTCTATACATTTCAATATTGACCAGTACGATTGTATCAAAGCTTGTGATTTTATGGGGAAAATCTAACGGTGTTGGTTTATGTTTCAAGGCGGCTAACCGATCCTTATGAAAGTTGTTACAAAGCACCTAAACATGGGCACAATATATATAATTGGATTGGATGGGCGAGAGGAAGAGATTGTTGTTGGTTGTCGGACAAAGAGGAATGGTGAATGGATATTTTTCAAGGAAACTTACAAGACAAAGAGGTTTCTACTTTTGCATATGATTTGGAACATGGAAAATGGTCAACGATGAATGATTTGGGTAAGAAAACTTTGTTTGTTGGGCATAGTTCGACGTTTTGGGTCAAGGACACCACGAGGATGATAAAGAGCAATTGCATATACTTCACGACGATGTCGATTTCTTATACTACATAACCGTAACTAACACATTGTCCCTCAAGGTATAACGCATGTTGTGTGTAGCGATATGAACATCAAGTTTAGCGGATAAGATGTCGTTGATCTTGATAAACCGTCATTATTTACTATGATTATAATAGAACAATTAATTCGAAATCATCTTTACAATGCTGGGTAAAACCTGAGATTCGTAAAGATATGTTGAACATTATGCGATGCGATACATATTTCTTGTTGCAGTACTTTGGAGTATGACTGAGGAAACATGTATTCATTACAAAAACGATTGAGTGAACAATTTGCGCCTACAACTCAAGGGCATGTTACAAAACAACAATACAAAGAAAAGAGTTGAGTCTTCGTAGCTAGGACTAGATCACTCGCCATGCTTGCTTTAAGCTTCCTTAGTCATGTTTCATATATTAGTGAAAAAATATATGCACATTAGCGATTAAGAATTTGAACTGTTCTTATTAATTTCGAATATACATTTCTATAGATATGCAAACAAAAGTACCACACAGAAGTTAGACCAATGCCATAATCACAAGACTTAGTTACAATAGCGAAAATTGGACCATTGATAACATTAGCTAGCTGATAATAAGAACGACCTCACATAGTAATGCTTGCATATAGGATACCATGACAACAAGTATACCTAATAGATCGATTCCTACGTATACACCAATAAGTTATGACTTATGAATAAATTGAGCATACATTTCTCGTCGATTTGGTACGTATTTGTAGCTGTTTTTACAGTTCACTTTCTGCCCATACTATGCTGGCATTTAGTTGGAAAAAATTTTCTTTCATTTCCTATTTATTGTTTTGTAGGAAAAGGGAGGAGAGTTTTATTTCCAGAAAACAATAGAAAAATTAGAAAACGCGTTTAGTTTGAGAAACATGTTTTGTGTTTTTCATTTTGTAAAACTAGAAAACATGTTTAATTGTTATTGTTTTCTATCTCAATTCTCTATTCACCTTTGTAATATTATAAAAACAACTTCAAAACAAAAAAGCAAATATTAAACTAACAAACTAAACTATAAAATAACTAAAAAAATCAAATACGAGAAAATAAAGAATTAAAAAAGTAAAATACAACATCAAATAGGTGAAAACGTATAAAAATAGACGAAAGCGGAGTAGGGGTATTCCAAAGGAAAATAAGTGAAAACAAAAAAGAATTGTTTTTTAGTTTTGTGTATTAAAGTTGGAAATAGGAATTTTGTGTTTTGTAAAGAATTTTATTAAAAAACACTAATTTGATCACGATTTATGTTTTCTTTGTTTTCCGCAAAATATTTTGTGAAAACAAATGTATTTTCCTCAACTAAACACACACTATATATTGCAAGGCCTTACCGTGTACATATATAAAAGACTAAAATACACTGTTGGTCCCTAAACTTTTACCAAAGCATCACAGTGGGACAAAACTGGGCCTTTTCATCGTCACAGGTCCACAAACTGGCCTTTAAATGCCAAATTAGTCATTTGACAAAGTCAATGTCTGATTTTTGTTTTGTAGTCGAGGGTATTTTAGTCCATACACATTTATACTTTTATAACACATTTATATTTTACCCCTTCATCTTTCATCCTTGTCATCATCTCCCCAAATAATTCATCTCCCCAAATCATTATCTCCCAAACATTCATCATTCATGTTGGTCTAAAATAATGGATGCATTATCATTTATCTTTCATCCTACTACACCACTACCACTTTCATCTTTCATAACATAATGTATATAGCTATTTCTAACATCCATATAAGATATCATTAACACATTAACAGTAAACATATTACTTGATGAATTTGGGAAAATCCTTGGAGGGTTTTTATGGGTTTTTGATTTTGTGATTTGGGTCGTTGAGATTTTTGGATTTCATTTAAGTAAGGTTTTTTTTTTTTTTTTTTTTTTTTTAGGATGATGTTTGTTGGGAGTATGAGGTATGGTTATGGAGGTGAGGTTGAAGAAGGTGAAGCTAATAATATTTATGGTCATGATGGTGTATCTTTATCTTATATTGTAAGTATTTTATTATTTATTAGATGCATTTGTTATGTAATGAAACCTTGGTTTTGAGTGAATTATTGTGAAAATTGAACTCATTTATCTGTTTCCATTTTTTCTCCTTCATAATGAAACTTAGTGCAAGTTTGGAAAATATAGGGATGTTTGGATGTGTGGTTTAAAGGGGTTATAGATAATGGATGTGTATGTTTATACTTAAACACTTAAACACTGAAGGGATGATTATTGTGAATTTGTGACGCATAACCGGCTTAAACACACATCCAAACACCCCTACAACAATGCAATTCTGGAAACTGCTTTATGTATTGGGTGGTGAGTGTGAAATTTTAGAAAAGCTATTCGGATTGGCCTTGTGGATTTTGATAATGATGGTAGTACAACTTATAGAGTGATTGTGGTTCTGGAAATGTGAATGATAATGATGGCAGTACAACTTATAGAGTGATTGTGGTTGATCAAAAATGGTAGGGGTGATTCGCTTACTGTACAAGGTGCGGTTGATATGGTGCCTCTTAATAATTCCAACAGGGTCAAGATTTGCATTCTTCCTGGTTTTTACAGGTTAGTTAATATAGTGCATCTGTCGCATGTCCCATATAACTTGCACATTATGCCAAATTTGCTTTGTTAACACCAATAACTTTCGGCTATCACATACATACATACTGCGTAGTACATATCTACTTTATAAAGTTAACTATCTAGTTAATTGTACTTAAAATAACAATGTTATATTGTCATACTGTTTATTATATGCTTAAAGCTTTTGATACCCGAAAATATAAGCATCTCGTTAGTTACTAATTTACCTCAAATGACTGACCATATATGAATATGATGCAGAGAAAAGGTGATTGTTCCTGCTTCCAAACCTTATATTTCTTTTATCGGAGATCCAAATAGTCCTTCAGCAACCGTAATAAGCTCGAACGACAAAGCATCCAATCGATACAAAGATGGTACAGAACTTGGAACATATAGAGCGACACATCGTTGTAGAATCATTACTTTGTGCTTCTAGCATCACCATTGAGGTAATATAAAGCTCGAACATAGATAGAAAGACCCGAGTATGTCTAATAGATTTACTGTGAGTTACATACTATAGTTCGACTAGTAAACTAAATCAACTAATGAAGATCCTATTTAATACTAATATTGTGAAATAGGTGGTATGCCAACATACAGAGTACTCTTATGCTTAATGTGGTTTGGTTTTGCATTTTGCACATACAGAATACAGTTTTTGCAGTATTGGGAGGGTATAAAATGCAAGCAGTGGCGTTAAGAATTGCAGGGGATTAAGCAGTGTTGTATCGAGTAAGAATCTTAGGAACACAAGACACTCTCCTTGATGAAAGTGGGTCCCATTACTTATATCAATGTTACATACAAGGATCTGCTGATTTCATCTTTGGCAACTCTAGATCACTCTACAAGGTACCCACCATTCTCCTATCGATCTTTAGAAATTCAAATGCATAGAAACTGTTAATAATTTTTGTTTTGTTGTAATTGTGCAGAATGCAGTTGCATTCGATGGTGATAAATATGGAGCCATTGCGACTCATCATAGAACTCGAACAAGAAGATACTTGGATTTTCTTTTGTAAATTGTTCGTGAATGAAGCGAAGGGACAATCTACTTGGGGAGAGCGTGGGGAAATTATTCGAGGGTGGTGTATTCACATTGTGACATTGACAACATTATAGATCCTTCAGGGTGGAGTGACTGGAACCAACCATGGAGGCAAAGGTATGAATAACATAAATCACTAAAAAAACCGTAAGAAAAGCTACTTTGTTATTTGACTCAAATCGTTATTGACATATAGGACTGCGGTGTTTGGAGAATACAAGTGCAGAGGAAAAGGAGCAGATAGAAGGAATAGAGTGTCGTGGTCCAAGTCGTTAGGATATGTTGAAGCAATGCCTTTTCTTGATAAACACTTTATCGACGGAGAGGACTGGTTGAGACTATAATTTGACCACGTCGTACATGATGTATTTTCATACAACACTAATTCTTTGATTCATTTAGCTTTTCTGAACATACTTTGCATTTTGATTTTTCATGTCTAACTTAGAATAAAGAGGACCTTTACATCAAAAACTATGGATGTAAAGAATATCCTATACCAAAGTAAAAAAAGATATAACAATGGGGATGAATTCAGTTAGATGATCTTCCTAATCCTTTCTATTTAATTTATTACAATGATGTTATTACCGAAACAAAAATGTTACTAAGACACGATCCCTTTTGAATGCTTCGTATGTGTTAAGTACTTTTTGCTTCATATTCCACTGTTCTGGTGTTCCATAATGGGTTAATTACTTGCATTATCAAATCACTTTACATAACAATGGTAACATACTTGAAAATTAACAGAACTAAATACAAAGCCTCAGTTTAATACCGATCACAAAAAACTTGAGGTATATTGCGTTCTTGGTAGTGATTAAAAATGAAAGTGGTAGTGGTGCTGATGAATGATGAATGTTGGGGAGATTATGATTTGGGGAGATTGATGATTTGGAGAGATGATGACGAGGATGAAAGATGAAGGGGTAAAATATAAATGTGTTATAAAAGTATAATTGTGTATGGACTAAAATACGCCATTACAAAACAAAATCGACTTTGACTTTCAAAAGGACCAATTTAGCATTTAAAGTAGTGTTTTGAACCCTATGGCGATGAAAAAGCAGGTTTTGTCCACTATGATCTTTAAGACAAGTTTAGGGGACTAACGTTGTATTTTAGTCTATATAAAATTGACAAAATTACTTATTACTTATCTAATCATTGTGTTAATCACCAAAGTTTAATTATTTTATGCTTGGTCATTAAATTACACACGTAAGGGGAATCAAAATTGTTTTAGGAAACTAGATTTTTATATATAGGATAGAATTAGAACCGATATATTCGTTTATTTATGTGATCGACTTACCTTTTTAACATATGAATCCCAACCCCTTTGTGATTGTTTTTATTTAAGTTATTAAGTAACATAACCCATTATTTAAGATTCGCAAAAACATAGAAAGTAACAATCGTTGGTTTGAGCTCTTCGCACGATTGAGGTATGCATGATTAATTCCTATGTTGCTGGGAAACAGTTTCTGTGTTTATGATTGATTAATGATATTGTATATATTACATAACACATTATTTAAGATTCGCAAAAACACAGGAACTAACATTGGTATTATTCATTACTACGTTGCATGGTTTCAATTTTTGTGTTTTTAATTGATTAATGATATAGCATACTTTCAAGCTAGGTACTTTTGGATCTTTAAAAAAGAGTGAGTTATTCATATAACATTCATAAACTAGGTACGATGTGGTCCGGAATGCTTCCTGAATTACTTAATATGATTGCACGGAGATGTATCGTATTTTACGAAGATTATCTCTCTTTTGCGGGAGTGTGTAAGTCTTGGCATTCAGCGGCCGCTGCAGCCGTACACAGTGACTACACGAATGGACCTCCCTCGCGGTTCCCATCTCTATTACTTGCTGAGAAAGAGAAAGACGGTTTGGAATTTCGTGAATTGTTCCTCCTCTCGAATAAGAGTATCCGCAAGATACGACTGCCAGAAGCATATGGTAAGGTATGTAGGTCATCATGCGGCTGGCTTGTAACCATTGGATGCGATCATGCTATGCAACTCATCAATCCCTTATCGCGTGAAACCATCAATCTTCCAAAACTTGACACTTTTCCAGGATTCCTGAAGCATTATTCAATATGGCATGAAGGCATTAAAAAGCTACTCATCGTAACCAATAACCCATCTTCATTAAAATTGCCATTGGTTGTAGTATTACGGGGAAGATTTCGCACGATAGGCTTTTGGTGTCCCGAAGATGAGAAGTGGATTGTTGTTGGTCCATATTGGGATAAAAGTATACACGATATCACTTACTACAATGGACAAGTTTATTGTATTGACCAGTACGATTGTATCCAAGCTTGTGATTTTTATGGGAAAAATCCAACGGCGTTGGTTTATGTTTCAAGCCTGCCAACTGATCCTTATGAACGTTATAACAAAGCACGAAACATGGGCACATCATATATAATTGGATTGGACGAAGGCGAGAGGAAGAGATTGTTGGTGGTTGTCCGACAAAGAGGAATGGTGAATGGTTATATTTCAAGGGAAACTTTCATGACAAAGAGGTTTCTACTTTTTGCATATGATTTGGAACATGGAAAATGGTCAACAGTGAATGATTTGGGTAAGAAAACTTTGTTTGTTGGGCATAGTTCGACGTTTTGGGTCGAGGACACCACAGGGATGATAAAGAGCAATTGCATATACTTCACAGACGATGCCGATTTCTTACACTACGCAAGCAAAGATGGAGATGGGGAAGATATGGGAATTTATCATTTGTCGGACGAAACCATCGAGCCTCACTTCACTGGAGAATCGCGTAGCTTTCTTACACCTCCTATATGGCTTGAATCAATCTAATTTTCATCACAATGTGATTGTTCGTGTTACAAAGTTTTCACGGAATGTTTACTTTCGTACGTATGCATGCAGGTGAAATTATATAAGTTTCTAACAGATCAAACAATTCGGAATCATATCTATAAAATACTACTTCTTAGATAACTATATTGATCAGAGTATACTGATAAGAATTCTGGTTATTGTGGAGTAATTTGCTAGTTTTTGCTCTCAAGCTATATATAACATATATGTTATTTTCTTGTCCTCAAATCGTACGAACATAAATATTTTAATAATTTGATGAACAACTTTGAAGTTGAAATTACTAAGCTTGATTTAATAATTTGATGAACAACTTTGATGTAGGTATTAGCTTTGTTTGATAAAAGTTAGGAATAAAGTTTATAAATCATAACGTCTTTCTAAAAAAACTCATTATCTTTCTATCTACTTCACTTATGTCATAAAAACATAACCGCTTTCATTTTGTTCGGTTATTTTACATCCGCTTTTATCCGTTTTAAATAAATCGTCAATTTTATCCGTTTTCATTTTAATTAGTCAGTAAAAGCAGATAAAACTGCTTTTATTATCCACGTCAAAGCGATTTTTATCCGCTTTTATCCGGACATATTAAAATGAAACGGATAAAAATGGGCGATTCTGGCGAGATAAAATCTGACGATAATAACCGAATAAAATAAAACGGTATATGATGTAGTATAATAAATAAGATAGAAGATAATTTTTTTGAAAGACGTTATAATTTATGCTTTTTCCTAAAAGTTACATGCGATCGTAAGAGTTAAATAAGTCGAACACAGGAAGAGTTACTAAGACTTGAGAAGGATGTTTATGAGATGAAAAGTTCAAAATAACTACGATTAATATCTTTTATTCCGAATTAATCCAAAACTTTGTACATACATATAGACACAAAAATCTTGATACTAGTCTGAGTTGAAATCTTATAAACTCGTGTTCGAAAGTAAAAGTAATAAAACCCTTGTTTGAATCAAGTATAAGCTCAAACTAGGCACTAGAAGTTTGACTTGTTTGCACTTTGCGTTAGGAAACACATTTTCAGTAAAGCGGCAAAAAACACATTTTCAAGCTAAGACAATAGAACTTCTCATGAAAATTTAAATACACATTTTCGTTATAAAATGAAAGCATGCCATGATCACAAGTATACTCAATAGATTCTTCTAGTATAATGAAACATGTCTAAATTACAAGCATCTCTCAAAATATGTACTCTAATACTAACAAATAAGTTATAAATATGACCAAGCAATAATTACCTTTAGTTATGACATAGATAAAAATTATTTAAAGTTAAAAGTTGTGAGATCTCTCCATTATTTGTCAAATCTTTTTAGATGACTTCTATTTAGTTTTACTCTAGTTATATATAACTAAAAGGCGTACAGCCTTGGTGTGCAAATTTTGTGTGCAAGGTACTGTAGCAACCAAACGCATTTAATGCAAACTTTGCCGATTTGGAAACATATTTCGAGGTTCGAGTGTCGTCAGCAGTAAGTCCTTTAGCATTAATAATCTTTCGCAACTTGGCAAAACAGCCCCGAGGTTTAAGTGTCATTGCAAAGTAAGTCCTTTAAGAATCCCATTGCGTCGCGCGGCTTTCAACACTTCGTATCTCTTGAAACTTCATCTCATATGTCCAACACCATCTCTAATCCCAATTTTTTAATTTGCCACACGTATTTCAAAAAAAACTTACACCTTTCAAAGTCTGTTTACAGTAAAGCAACAAGACCAAAAATAGCAAAACGCAAATCATAACTACAAATAATAGTGTGCCAAAATTGGTCATTTCGTAGCCAGTGAGTAGCTGCTCCCATTACCAGTTAGTAATTAACTGAAATTATATTTGTTCATCTCAATTTTTTTCTAAGATATAATGCCTTTGTAGTCTACATTTGTTGCTAACTACATTTTTTTTATATAAAACATTGCTTTATTTAATCACATTTTCATCATTTTTTTTGTTAAAAAATTTCAGCTTATTGAAGCTGACGTCACTTTGGGGTTCATCGGAGTGGAGTGACGGAATATATCAAGAGCTAAACTCGTTATGAAGCAAACCCCGCTAGAGGTTTAGCTCTTTTCACCCGACACGACTCGTGTCTTGTTGAAATGGGAGGCCACCGAGCGAAAGGGTCTCCGAATCTTCCAAACGGTTGTGTACTCCCTCATTTGGTACAACAACCAACACCTTGTACCAATAATCATTAACGACCAACTCTAGAAAACTCCTTGTCGGTTGTGATGAGCGGTATGTTGAATGAGCACGGTGTTTAAATGCGAAGCTCATAGTGTCCACCAACATCAACTTCTCTTATAAGTCTTGTTTTTCATTGATGTCTTACGATGTCGACCCCAATGAGTTTTAGAGATTTTATAACATTTGGGTGTTTATAAGGACCATATGCCTTGTAGAAATCATTGTTAGTGAAACTGTTACAAGTTTGTTTTCAAGTGAACTTGTAATGTAATCGATCGCTTTTCATATAGATTCTTTTCAATACTGCACACCTCCATGTCCCAAAACACTACAAGAACCCTGTCAGTTACCCACAAAAATCACCCATGGAGGATGATTTGTGGGTATTTACCCACAACTTACCCACATATTACCCATGATTACAAAATTGAAAACTGATAAAACTTACCCACAAATTTCACATGGTTTTAGCCACGGAATTACCACACAATTATATTTTGTGTGTATTTTGTGGGAAATGTAGTGTCAATAAAACATTTCTCACGAACTACACACCGATTTGGCTACCATGGGTAAATATGTGGGTAAATTTATGTTATCCACAAACTACAATTATCATGTATGTTTGTGGGTAATTTTTTATGGGTAATATGTGGGTATATATTTACACACAACTTTACCCGCCTTTCTTTCAATGTTTATTTTGCTGTAAGTAACTATAGTAGGTAATTTGAGGAGAATATTTACCTACGCCTTTACACTTAACTAATTAATTAAAATATTCCAAATTTTAAGCAAGGGTAATATGACAAACGCGATCAAACTTCCTTATCTATATTTAGTACTGAACAATTAAATTAAGACACGCTAAAAAGAGAACGTGGACAATTATTTTGAGATGAAATGAGTATTATTTTAAAGTTTTTAAGTAATTTAATTAACTATAAGGCCTTAT
The DNA here is from genome assembly GCA_022545495.1 of Chrysanthemum lavandulifolium. Classification (NCBI taxonomy): domain Eukaryota; kingdom Viridiplantae; phylum Streptophyta; class Magnoliopsida; order Asterales; family Asteraceae; genus Chrysanthemum; species Chrysanthemum lavandulifolium. The sequence goes on along the minus strand of CM040246.1, from coordinate 8,047,333 downwards.
AATCCCTCATAATCTTGTTTCAATTGGCTTGGGCTTATAAAAGCTTATAGTTTTTATAAGCTTCAATAAATTTGTGTGACAAACATAACTTATTTTATAAACTAGATTATTTTAAAAGCTCAAGCTTTTATAAGTCGGTTTCATATTTTTAAGAATTTGAAATGTTCTTATTAATTTCGAATATACATTTCTATAGATATGCAAAAAAAAATACCACACAGAAGTTAGACCAATGTCATAATTACAAGATTTAGTTGCATAGCGAAAATTGGACCATTGATAGCATTATCTAGCTAATAATAAGAACTACGTCACATGGTAATGCTTGCACATAGGATACCATGACAACAAGTATACCTAATAGATCGATTACTACGTATACACCAATAAGCTGTGACTTATGAATAAACATACATTTCTTGTCGCTTTGTTACGTAATTGTAGCTGTGCTTACGGTTTACTTATTAAAGGCCTTACCGTGTACATATATAAAATTGACAAAATTACTTCTTATTTATCTACTCATTGTGTTAATCACCAAAGTTTTATTATTTTTATGCTTATTTGGTCATTAAATTACACATGTAAAGGGAAATTGTTTTAGGAAACAGATTTTTGATATATAGGATAGGATATTATAAGAACCGATATATTCGTTTATTTATGTGATCGACTTACCTTTTTAAAAACAATAATCCCACAGGTATGTTTAAGAAATACCATGAAATTGTATCTTTAAAATTTAAATCAGAAATGTAGTTCGTTAATAGCAAAATCATAATACGAAATTCTATGTTATCTTTTTTCAATAAAAGTGTTTGGTAAGTTAGGTAATTAAATGTAATTATAAGATGTAAAATACGTAAAGGACATATACATAATTATAAACAAATGTTTAGAGGTATATCGATAATTTAAAGCTTTAAATTTTAAAATGTTTAAAAACACGAATCGAACTTTTCATTTAGGGTATTGTTTGAAATAAAACAAGTTAATCGATCCAAACGAAATTATTTATTTTAGAAGAGATTGTTTTATAACAAAAGTTTCAATACCCCCAACAAAGTTCTCTCGCTAAATGCGCCCCTAACCCCTTTGAGATTATTTTATTTAAGATTCGCAAAAACAGACATTGGTCGGTTCGAGCTCTTCACACCATTGAGGTATGATTAATTCCTACGTTGCATGGTTACGTACAGTTTTTGTGTTTATAATTAGTTAATTGTTATGAATAATATTATGACGATGCATATAACCTAAAGAAGTTCTACTACCAAATTAATTTATTGCGTTTTACCTTAATGTATATCTTATATATACGTCTTTTTGTATCACATACATTATGATGAATAGAAGAATACTTTCTTTCTCTCAATTCTTGTTCACTTCTTTCTCTCAATTCTTGTTCACAACACGTTATCAGCACGCTCTAAAAGAGATTTTCAAATTCTTTGTTCCAACAGGTAACATCTCGAACCCAACTTTCTTCCCAATTTATTTAATCTTTGAGTTAAAGTTACATGTTCCTGTTGTTTACTATATGATAATATGCGACGTCGATTACGATTTATAGTACGTGATGATTTTTATTATTATTATTGCTTCCATGAGATTAAAACATGACATATTCATGAAAGTGGTATTCTGAGTTAACCTATTAAAGTATTAATCACTAAAGATCTTGACCTAGAATAAACCCACACAAGTGTCTTATGTTTTACCCTTCACATATTAACTGTTACAACGCATAAACTGTTAATAGAAACCATCCGTTTTGTTGCTATTCCCAATATGTTTTCTCTATTTACCCGGTTTAACTTATAATAGACGAAGACATCAATATCACTACTACACAAACTGGCTTTTCCCACGGTAAAATCCGCGAAACCCCGCGTAGTGGCTTTCTTTTCCACGGATTTCACACGGAATCATTTCACAGAAACCCCGGGTAAATATTTTCCCACCGATTTTCCCACGCGCATTGACTATTTCACGAATATCATCGTGATAATCCGTGGGTTTAATTTCCCACAAATTTCTCACGAAATTTCCCACGGTTCTAGTAGTCATTTTCCACAAATATCGTGGTTTTTTTCCACGCTTTTCCAACGATTTTCACACCGCATTTCTCACGATTTCTCACTAAATTTCCCACGCTTTAGTAGTCGTTTTCCACACATATCCGTGGTTTTTTCTTGCTTTTTCCAATGATTTTCACACTACAATTTATGACGGTTTTATCACAGATTTCCCACAGAAAAATAAATTTTCCCCAAACAATTGTGTGGGAATTTTGTGACGAATCCGTGAAAAACACGTGGCAAAATTCCTTAGTACATAAATTCAACATTATTTAGTATTTTCTATAATTAAAAGAAAATGAAAAATATTGCAACAACAAACCCATATAGGTACATAAATCCCAAATGTTAATTGTACAAAAACACATTAGGTTGTAATCTCAAAACTCATATATTTCATCAAAACACATATGACATACAAATATATTCAATCCAAAAATTCCGACCGTAAGCTACTGGAAGAAAAGAAAAAAAGTGTGTGGGATCTATTTCTTATTTTATGAACAACTTTTGTTGCCAAACTTGCATGGTCCATAATCTCTTCAAATATCTCATCCATCTTATCTTTATCTACCTGTGTTCAACAAAACATAAAAACAAATTAATTCTAGTAACCACAAAACAAAAACCAACAAACACAGATACACTACAAAGCTATTCAATCTAAAAAATATTACTGTACGAGTGGGGGAAAACCGCGCGACGCAATGGATTCTTTTGTAGACGTGAATTTTACAGCGACTTAGTTTGCATGATAACTAAACTTGAGGGACTACTTTTGCCATTTTGGTAAACATAACAATTAATGGTGAGGACCATTTTGCCTTTTGTAAACTTAGAATTAATTTTATGAAGCATCATAGAAAGAACTTTCTCCCCATGTTTAAGATATACGAGTGTGAAACCCGCGCGACGCAATGGACGGCTCAGCGACTTACTTTGAACGACACTTAAACCTTAGTGACTAATTTTGCCAAGTCTTATAGATAGCAATTAATGAGTACAGACTTACTTTGATCGTCACTTAAACCTCGTGATTGTTTTGCCAAGTTGTGAAACTTTCGTTTAATGTTTGGACTTACTTTGTAGCCTACTCAACTTCGCGACTATTTTCGCCAGTTGTGAAAGATCGATTTAATGTTTGGTTTGCACACAAAAATGTGTACCCCTTTTAGTATATAAAAGAGAATATCCTTGGATTCTATAAAAGTCAAATATGATACAACCCACATGCCACATCCCATGGACCCATATCCTTAGATTTTTTTTTTTTGAATGAAATATCCTTAGATTCAATATTATGTTTTATCAGTGGCAAACTTTTTAACACCCTCCTCGTGAAATCAAAAAAATGAAAACCAAAAACAATCCAAAAAAAAAAAGTTTAAAAACAACATCTAATCATAATTAACACCCTCGTGATTTGTGTACACTATATAAAATATAACAAAAGAACATTACAGTACAGACTTTTAGATCTAAAAAAATCGAAAGAGTCCTTAGATCTAACTATATAACAACAAGATCTAAAATATATATACCATGAATTGTTCGGTGTGTGGTTCATCCGGTCGTCGCACATATTGTGCAGTTGACTTGCGTTTCAGTTACTTGTAGTGGTGGTGTGAGTATGTGTTAGTGAAATGATTTACCGGCGGTTGAAATACGGGTGGTCGCGTCGGTAGATCTTGGTGGTGGCTGAACCGGAGAGATGGAGAAAGAGAGATATGTTTGGTTTTTGTTTAGTCACTGTGTGGTAATATGAGAAAAAAGAAAAAATGATGGGGTGTATTTGTTTTTGTTGTGAGTATATGTTTAGTTGCATCTTGTCCATTAAAAATGACATGTTGACAATCCATGTGAAGTCATCCAAAGGTCCAATATGCTTCCTTTACAAACACAATAAAATTACAAGTGAAATAATTGATATGTTGTAAAAAGAAAAGTGAATTAAATGAGTTAAGCTACGAAGTTACAACAAAACATGTAGTTTTTAGCTAAATGTTTTTATCTTACTATTTTGGTTGTTAATTATTTTATAAGATTGGTGACGAATTTATTTTGTAACGTAAAGATATATGTTTTTATCATTAACTTTAACACCCGATCTAGATGTATTAGTATCGAGATGCTCTTTAAGCACTTATATACGATCTAAAGCCAACTCTTTTCTAGACATATCTCAAATAAACTCTTCATTTTGTAACGGATTTTTTACAACATACCCCGCCTAACTCGCAAATAATATCTTACATGTATCTTCAATAAAACTTTAACTCACAAACTCTCGGTTAACGAACAATTCACATATCGTTGAGCCAAAGGCCTTTGGTGACATAAGTCAAACAATAGCTGAACGACTAATTTATTGATCGATAGATCACTCACGTATTGTGTAAGTAACATCATAAACACATTTAAAGATATTTTATGCAGTTAAATTTGTCTAAAATTAACGTTAATGAGAAAATGTCAATCATTGTATATATATAAAAAAATGACAAGGTCGTTTTAATATTTAGTTGAACATTGGTAACCAATATAACTTTTATCAAATTTATTTATATTCATATAGTGCATGTACCATGTTTTGCTAAAATTTATGATTCGTTAAGTCGAATTTGATCTTTTAAAGAAACATATTAGACGCTAAAGGACGCTGTTAGCTTCCGCTAATGTATAAAAGAGTAATATGAAAATCCGCAAGTATGAAAACAAAAGAAAGTACATATCATGTGGGAAATCAGGAGGTAATTACCAACGGCTTTCCCACATAGTTATAACATTGGTGGGTAATCTGTGGAAAATTACCGACGAATCTCCCACAGACCTAGTCAATTTCTTACTTTAGATTAGCTTTTAGTGTTAATACATTGACTATCTTTAGATTAGCTTTTATTGTTTCATTTGTAGCTTAACTCTTTAAGTTTATTTTTGTAACTCTTCAAGTTTATTTTTGTTTGATCATTAGACGACCGAGTCTTTAATCGACTCGGTCGAGTCACCAGATATCGGCTCAACCGGTTCGACCACCGGTCAATCCGGTTTTCTATTAAAAACTCTTTTTTCAATAATATGAAAAGTGAGTATATATATAAATCATGACTAATATATATATTGGGCCTAAAAAAACATTTAACAACAAAGATAACGTGTAAAAATAAAATTACGTCACAAATATATATAATTAACTTATTATATTTATAAAAAAACATGAAAAAACAAAACTTGGACGGGTTTCAAGAACCGGGTTGACCCGAGTCACTTAAAACCCGACGGGTCTAATTGGGTTTCAAGAATTAATAGTCTGGTTTAATATGACCCTTTTTTTAGCTGGAACCGGTTCAACAGGTTAACCCCGGCCGGGTCGAACCGGGTTTCAAAGCATCGGTTGTTTCGTTATCATTATAGCAAAATAAGTTAAGATTGAAAAACAATTGTCTTTTCCGTTAAATAAAAGTCAATCTATGTATACTATAAAAACGGTATTTTGTGGGAAATTAGTGGGTATTTTCACACATATTTCCCACGGATTTATCAAATTGGTAGGTAATCTGTAGGAAATTACCTACAACTTTCCCACAAACATAAAGACGGTAATTTTTGTGGGAAGTTTGTGGGTATTTACACACAAATTTCCCACAGATTAATGAAATCGGTGAGAAATTACTGACGACTTTCCCACAAACATGATCGTTTTCTTTTACTTTTTTACTTTAGTTACACGTTCACGCACATAGACGTCCATATTCCTACATACAAAACATATATATACACAATGAAGGTCATAAACAGACATACGGAACATATACGTGTAGGTATCCACAAATATACAAGGATTTGTTATACAAAAAGGTTATACCTTAACCTATACATAAACTTGTGATACTCCCATAAATAGTTACATTAATGAAAAACACGATAATATGAAACTAAAACACATATGAAGACATACTAAGTGTTGTGAGAATGTTTAAACATACACAAAACATAAAACGATATTTTGTGAGAAACCGTGGGTATTACACATATTTCCCACGATTTATCACATCGGTGGATAATATGCGAAATTATCGACGACTTTTCTGAGACATAACTGCTTTTCTTTTAAATTTTGATATAGTTACGCTCACACATATACACGTCCGTATACCTACATAAAAACATCTAAAGATTCAATAAAAGTCATAAAAGGACATACAGAACATATACGTATAAATATTCATGACAAAAAAAAAACATTTTGTGGCAAATACGTGGCTAGTTTCCCATGAATTTCCCACAGGCCAATTACGTAGTTATTTTATCAGATAAGACCGTGTGAAATCCGTGAGTAATGTAGCTAAAATTTGCCACAGTCTTTGGTTGTGGCTATTATGTGTGATATTTGCGACAAATTTCCCACTGAATTTTAATCGACACAAATAGTATGAATTTTGTCGCAAATCTGTGGGAAACTTGTCACGGATTTCCCACAAAAACTTGGTCAACAATTTAGTGTCTAAATAGTGGGATATCCGTGGAAAAATTACTACATATTTCCCACGGAAATTTAGTCAACAATTTGGTGTGTAATTTGTCGGTATTCCGTGAGAAATTTCCCACAGATTAGTTTCCGTGTGTAAAGTTTCGTGGGTAAAACCAGTTTGTGTAGTAGTGTATTTATTGTTGTAAACTAGGATTTTGGTTTGGGTTATTAAGGTTAATGCGACAAGCTTGATGATTATTTGTCATCTTATATATTCTTGACTGTGCTTATATAATTTGCATCTCATGCTACTGATTTGGTGACAACTCATCTTATAGTTTGAATCAATTTTAAAATAAAAGTTATCATACTATGAGAATCAAGATGTAGATATATATTATTAATCAAGCAAACTAAGAAGAAATTAAAATAAAAATGTGATGGTTATCATCTTAACATGTTACTATCTGAGTGCAAAATAGTTCCACAAATTGTTGATATAAATATAGCTAGTCCGATGTTATTGCAACTAAAACTTTATGCAAATCCTTTTGATTTCTTAAATAAATGAATGATTCTAAACAGTGTACTAGATTATTTTGTGGGATTCCAGTTTTTGGTAATCTAAAAGCCACCAAAAAAAGAAAACACTATAAGTAAAAAAAAAAAAAAAACTATGACGATGAAAAGCTGGACAATTTTAGGTACCTAAACATTGTATGATTTGAGATGTTAACATGGTTTGAACATTAGTTACTACTGAAAAAGTAAATCATGGCATAAAAAGCGGGTCCATTCATTCATGAAGCCGGTGGCGATATCACTAAGATTTGTGTACTTATATATATTTATGTTTGCACTCTTTAGTTTATGTGATTTTTATTATTGCTTCAAGGTTTGATTGTATGCATAAGTATTATTATTAATTTTATAAAGTGACGGTTAAACATGCATGGTGAGTTATAATGGTTTATAACATGTTGTTTCGCGATTGATGTTTTTGCATATAATATATGTTTTATGCGATTTTGCCATGATTTACATATAACTTTCTCTATTTATTAATATGTTTGATTACTAGTTGGAAAATATTTAACGCCAATACGTTTATCGAAGTTTGTTAATATTAAATGACGTATAACTTGCTATATAATAGTGTATTGCTGTACGTGGCGTCTAGTTTTCATAATTAGAGTGTTATTATGACAATGGCACTTCCGATATAACTATGCAATTACATGTCTTATGATGTTGATTCATGATCAGTTGTCTTAATTTATTCGTATGAAGTCTGACAGCAATTAGCATCTATTATTTACGTTGATATGCATTAAAGTGATATATGGTGCTTATACCGGTGTGCTAATCGAAGTTGGTGGTATTTGAGTTGATTCCACAAATATAAAATCTTACATAATGTGAAAATAGTCATTAACACATAATTAACAAAGTAAATAATTAATGCATCTAGCAAAACAAGCGCTAAGTTGTTTATTTGTGATAATTAATATGAATGATATCACCTATTGTTGCAAGATTTTAAGTTGATGAATAAACTAGACGAATTGGTTACTTAGTAATTTATTTATGTGAAGATAAGGTTACTTATGAGGATATTTTTATACTGAATTGATATCTTTTGCTTATGTAAGAAGTATTATTAACTTTGTTTCATTAAATAAAATGACATCACTTTAATAATGTCATTGAGTTGTAATAAATGTGTGCATCATTAATTAAGTGGTTTTATTTGCTTGCGAGACCTTTTAATGAATAATTAATTGTAGATACGCGTTTATAAAATTGTGTAAGTTCACTTGTACAAAAGACGTGTTTCTTATTTAATGATGCTATAGGCTAATGGAGTATCATACTAGTACTATGTAAAAGCTATGAGAGAGCTCATATATGTTCTCCATATTATTCGATTTTTAGAAATAAGTCAAGTGCAATCGAAGTACATGTGGTCATAAACTAGAGTTTATGAGCCAAGATTATTATTGGCATGACCGGTTGGACCATACCGGATCAAGGATGATGCGAACTATATACAAGAACCATGAGTTCTTTATGATTTGATTATTTTTATTGTTCTAAATGGAAGTGCATTGTTCACGTAGTATAACCAAATTAAAGTAAGGACTTTGTCCTATGAAGTTTTGAAAAAATATGAAGGGGGTGTATGTAGGCCTATACATCTGACATGTGGATCATTTTGAATATTTAAAATCGATGCATCGTCAAAATGATCATCAAATACGCAACTTAAGGTTAGCGTAATTAGTGGCTCGAATTATAAAATGCGAGCACGGTTTTCTACATTGTATTATTGAGAATGGTGGTGAAAACTTCTAAGTACTGGGCGATTATTGGAATAAGTGTTGAACTTTATGTAGCCCAAGTTCATACGCGAATTGCTTTTGTTGAAACGTTCATAAAACGTTTTCAGTTGATTGCAAAGCCAATAATTATGAGAACAAAAATCTTAGATTATAGGGCATGTTATAAAATATAAATTCGCATCATGCCAACAAGATTAATGAATACTCCCAAATAAAATGGTTCATTAAAGTTTATGTAAATGTGCAAAACTTGTATTGAAAATCCACCACATCGCACAACAATGGGATGTTGTAATTGATAATTCATTCAGGGGGAGAATGAGCAGCAAGAGATATGGAATGAACTATAATATAAATGTTGATCCTCATACCAATGAATATGAACTTGAAGGGACAATTTACATTCCGGATCTAGTGATTGCGACTTGTTTAGTGACATAAAGTGACTAGATCATATATCGTTAGTGCTCCAATTATAATGTATGTCCCAAAATAAAACCAATGATTGGTAGTAAGTCTATGGCACGTCAAGAATAATAATCGATTCCAAATAAAAGTCCTCAAATAAAAGATAAAATGGAGCAAGAAAATTCGGATGGTCTAATCGAGGTAATAATTCTCCTATAGAGACACTAGACATGAAGGTAATTGAAAAACCCCGGGTACTTGAAAAAACTATGAGATATCAATAAATGATATATTGCAATGTCTAGTAAAGTGTGGAATCGAAAATATAAATGAATCGACGTCGATGGTGATATTGTATACAATAATACATATCGTAATGATTATGTAAATAAGTAAGATAGCGCTATAATTATGGTGAGGATCATGGATACCTGCATGAAATGCAGATGTATAATGAATGGCCAAAAGATGTAAAGACGCAAAGAACTAATGAAAGATTGAAGTTTCTTGTGATGAGACATGGTTACTGGGACTTGAAGTCCGTACACATGAATGTCCAAAATAATTGGATATGCATCGGTCTTTGTGTGAAAGCAAAATTGAATTACTGGAATCATTATATTCAAGACAACACATATATTTCACAAAGACTAGAAAATTATATTGAGGAAACATGTTCTAATGTGGTGGATCCAATAATGTATTTTGAAATTATAGAAGTCTGGCAATGTGATAAATAATTTATATGCGTCTAAAAGAAAATGAATAGAGCTCATTTGAAGTTGAGATTCCATGAGGGATATAAATGCATGAAGCATGTCTTGTGATTTAAAATGCTGAAAACATATAAGAAAGTTTTCAAGAATAACACTTGATTAAGTTGAATAAATCACTATATAGGTGAAAGGCAATATGATATTGGTTAAAAATGAGCCATTGAAATAGCAAAATTTACCCATGTTAGTTTTAAAGATATTTGTATTTGAATATGATATAAGTTACATATGGTTTGATGAGGTAAATGTGAATGGAACTCATGAGGAGATTTTCAAGACAGTTGAATACTTTGAAATGAAATACAAAGTTTTGTCTTGTTTTATGAATTAAACATCTTAAAGATAAAATCCTTGTTCATAATGAAAGCTAAAGAAAGATGTTATATATCTTTATATGGATAAACGACGCTCACGTTCATGAGGTCAATTGATGAAGAAAGACCCCTTTACTATTAAAGATGATGATCACAATATAAATTTACATGTGTCATACTAAAATGTGTATATGTGAAGTACAAGGACGTACTTAAATGAGATGTATGACGTATCTTAATCCTTAAATTGGATATGCGAACAACATGTAGAGAGTATTTATTCATGTGATTCTATCAAGACACATTAAGGTGTATTCACTGATTCAATGAGCTTAAGTGATGTGATCATCAGGGGGAGAGAAGATACACGTTGCACTCTTTTTCCCTTAACCACGGTTTTGTCCCCCATAGGGTTTTCCGGCAAGGTTTTTAATGAGGCAACATCCCCGAGCGTATAAAGGAATTATGTATTTTTTTCCTTCACTAGATTTTTTTCCCACTGGGTTTTGTCTAGTAAGGTTTTAACGAGGCATAATTCTCAAATGGACATCCAAGGGAGAGTGTTATGAATAATTATAATATGGATGTCCATATCTTATAGGATACTGATTACAAGTATTTGAGTTATATTAGAAGATTACATATCTTCCATAATGTCTGACCCTCAATGGTCGATCTTAAACTGGATATGCATTTACAAGTGGAGGAACCGAAAATTCATGGCGTTCAGTTAAGCAAACGATCTCAGCGATTTCATCCAACCATGCAGAAATTCTAGTGATACATGAAGCAAGTCAAGAATATGTTTGGCTAAGAAGTGTGATATAACATATACGTAGATCATGTGGTAATTCTTCAGAGAAGGTGGCACCAACAGTTTTTCATGAAGATAATGCATCATGTATTGCTCAACTTAAAGAAGGTTATATCAAGGGCGATAGGACGCTATTAACAAGTTCGTTCAAGGGAAATTTGGCGGATCTATTTACCAAGGCACTTCCTACATCAATATTTAGGAAACTAAGTTACAACATTGGAATGCGACGACTCAAATAGCTCAGTGATATAGTCATCAGAGGGAGACAATACGCGTTGCACTCTTTTTGTCCTTAGTCATGGTTTTGTCCCACTGGGTTTTCCTGACAAGGTTTTTAATGAGGCAGCATTCTTAAAGCGTATTAATATTATGGACATCCAAGAGGGAGTGTTATGAATAATATTATGTGGATGCCCATATAACCCATAAGAAGCCCATGGCCCAATTAGCTATTAGGGTTTTACCTTAATGTATATCTTATATATACTCTTTTGTATCACATACATTATGATGAATAGAAGAATACTTTCTTTCTCTCAATTCTTGTTCACAACATTAATGATATTGTACAGAGTGTTAATTATTACATAAAACATTCATAAACTAGGTACGATGTGGTCGGGAATGCTTCTCGAATTACTTATATGACATTAATTCCTACCTTGCATGGTTTCAGTTTTTGGATCTTTTGGATCTTTAATAGAGAGAGTGTTATTGATGACGTATAGTCTGGAGTCGGGTCATAAACCCGACTACATTAATACTCACAAGCCCAAAGACGAATTGGGCCAACATCAATACGCGTTTGGGCTCACGAAAGCCCAAGCCCAAATCTATTTACTGGAATAGATATCGATATCTTCTAAAATAAGGAGATAATCATTCCCAACCGACTTAGGCGGATACGCCGAAGGTTGGGGAACACGAACCAACAAGGATTCCGTGTGTATATAAAGGGAATCATATCCTCGTTTAAGGTGCGATCTCATAACCCTAAAACTCCTTAAAACCCTAAACCGGTTACTTACTCTCACGGGAGGATAATCGTGGAGACAATCCCACTGATAAGCCTAACGGTGTTTCTTGTCTCTTAGTCGCAGGTCTCAAGCGCAATTCTCAATTGGTGCGAGAAGGAGCTCCAAACCAGAACGTCCAACTTTTGTATCAACAAGTGGCGCCATCCGTGGGACCACACTAAGAATCAACACTAGAATGACAAAGCACGGTGTCGCCGATCGCAATCAGACCTCATGGGGAAGAAGTCGCAGTGGACTAACCCCTAGCGGACCTGCAGGACAACCAACATGCTAAAATAAGGGATCGAGTCAAGACTTGATCTTCCTCTGCAGTGGAACCGCACTCGGGAACAACCCAAGCCACTACAACCACCACGAGTGGAGTAGACCCACCGCACCGTCTTTACTACTCCTTCCAATCGGTGCTAGAAACCGACCGACAAAGGTACCGGAGGCACCAGGTAGGGATAAGGGTATAGCGGCGAAACAAACGACTCACTCTTGAAAGGAGTCGCGTCGGAATTAGCACCGTAAGTTTTCGTATCCCAAATTACGAAACATTGACCGCCTCATGCAAGAGGAAGAGAACAATAGATCGGTCGGAACTTGAAAGCCCGACTCAATTTCGATTCGAATCGATATTTCTCCACCGCGCCACCGTAAAGAAAAGCGCAGAGGCGGTCATAAACCCCGGTATTCAACAGAATCGGGAGGAGAATCGAGGGTGATGAGACATCTCACCGCAACACTTGAGTGATAGTGATAGAAGAAGAGCGTACGGTGTCTCGCCAGACCGTAGCCGTAAAATACATGATGCATCGGGCGAAAGTATTCCCCAGTGAGCCCTTGAGATCCGGACTATCGCCGACTACGAGGATGGCCTACAAAACGCTGTAAGAAGGAAAATTCATCTTCGACAACTCCTCGGACAACGAGGATAGCGATCTGAGGACATTGGAAGTCTAGAAACGACGCGATAGCCAAGAGAAGACATGTCTCTCCATGGCGCCGTCGAGAAAGTGGATCGTTCACCGACGCATTAGTGATTTCTCCGAGAACAAGAAGAGGCGCATGCCTACAAATGTCAAGACCTATGATGGAGCAGGTGATCCGGACGATCACCTAATAATCTTTGAATCACCACGACCATCGGCGGCCGCAAGCACAACCGGTGGTGCCACATGTTTAATTCCACACTAGTGGGAAGCGCGAACGGTTCAACAAACTCCCACGAAGGAGCATAAATGGGTTCGAAGAGTTGAGAAAGGCGTTCGCCTAAATTTTACTCAACGGAAAAAGTGCGCTAAAACCCCGTCGAACTCGCCAGGTAAAAGCAAAGACCAAGGAGAATCTCGAGCGCATTCATGGAACGCTTTAAGGATGAATGCATGCAAGTTAAAGCATGTCCTGAAGTACTAAAGATCTACGGCTTCATGAATGGGATTAATAATCCAACTCATCAAGAGGTTGAACGACAAGATCCTGAGACCTTTGATGAACTCATGAAGCGCTCGGTCTTTTGTCCAGGAGAAGCCGCCGGGCGGATAGCAAAAGAACCACTCGAGTTACGGTCCAGGAACAACACGGGAGGCAATCGAACGATCGAGGTAGTAACCGTAATAGAGCTATCGCGGCCCGGAGGAGTGGCGCGAGATAATGGCAGTACACTCCCGATCAAAACCCCAAAGGAAATACTCGCAGCGGAAGGTGCGAATTTCCCAAGACCACCATGATCGTCGCGCGTAAGATCGGCGCCCGGGAATGGATACTGTGACTACCACGCAAAAGGGTCACACCACTAACGAGTGTGTCCAACCGCGCCAACTCATCGACAAGATGGTCAAGGAGGCGATCGACCACTTGGTTAAAAACATTAAAGAGGAAGAGATAAACAAAAGAATGGAAACAAGAAGGAGACACCCAAAGATAAGGCCGACACAATCTACATGATACGACGCGGCAACGAATCACTAGACAAAAGGTCGGCCAGAGTTTTCCAAGAAGTTAAATCTCTTTCCTACTCTAATCATGGACAACGCAGATGAGAACCCTCACCATTGAAATTAGTGCGGTGGTCACGACATACACCGCATGTACATTGATGGTGGGGCATCGGCAAATATCATGTATGAGCATTGCTTTAAAAGACTACGACCAAATACGCAGCCAGTTAAACCGGTCAACACAAAGACTCATCGGTTTCACGGGTGAAAGATATGGCCCATGGGGCAATCAAGGATTATTAGTCGGCGTCGGCAACGCAGAGCACTCTACGACAACCTCGATGGATTTCATGGTGATCAAATCCCCTCGCCATACAATGGCATTATTGGGAGACCGGGATATCGACCGTGCGCGCGGTGCCATCAACGGCAGACGGATGCTTAAATTCCGTGAAGGGGCATTGTTACTCTTTACAATGCCACGGTACCAAACAGAGAATGTAACACGGTTACATGCGAAATGGAACCGATCCCGAAACAAAGTCGCCGCCAAAGTCCCCAACTTGAAGGTCGCACCACCCGAATACCCGAGCAGAAATAACCATTGGAGGGTCATTGTCGGACAACGGCAAAGCAGCTGTGTGCGCGCTCCTACAAAAGAACGTGGATATTTTCGCGTGGGAGCCAAAACACATGACCGAGTACCACGCTCGATCACGAGCATAAACTTAGAATCCGACAAGGGTACTCACCGATCGCCGTAAGAAGCGTGGCCAAGCCCAGGCGTCGCGCGCAGATTCCGCGCAGAGGTACGTAAATTGGTAAATGCGGGAATTATGTGTGAAGTCTACTACCACGATCGGCTTTCTAATCGGTAATGGTCAAAAAGCGATGGTAGGTGGCGAATGTGTGTAGACTTCACCGACCTTAACAAAGCATGCCCGCAGATCGCTATCCATTACGAGATAGATCGGAAAATAGAGTCCTTGTGTGGATACCCGTTAAAGTGTTTTCTTGGCGTACAAGGATATCACCGATCTGAGATGGCTAAGGAAGACGAGGAAAAGACTTTCCACACAAGCCAAGGCGTTCTTGTTATACAAAATGCCATTTGGCTTGAAGAATCGCGGGTGCCACCTATCGGTTAGTAGACAATGCCTTTGAAAAGCAATTGGGCCGCAACTCACAGAAGTCTATGTGGATGACCGGTCATAAAAAGCCATCACGAAGTTGAGCTTGTGCGCGACATAGAAGAAACATTCAAGACTCTACGAGAGATCAACATGAAGCTCAATCCTAAGAAATGCACCTTCTGCCATCAAGGCATGTTCCTAGGATACCGATAGAACTCGACGGCATAAAACCTTGTCCAGAAAAAGACAAGGCGGTAATAGAACTTCCTCACCACGCACGCTCAAGGAAGTCCAATCCTCAACGGAAAATTGGTAAGCCTAAACAGTTCTGCCTTAATCAATGAGAAAAGTCATTGCCTCTCTTCAAAACACTCAAGAAGTGTATAAAAATGGGTGACTTCGGTGGGCGACGGAGGCGGAAGAAGCCTTCACTACACTCAAACAACATCTAGCGACGCCCCAACACTCGTTGCACCCCGACTGTGGGAAGAGCCGATCATGTATTTATCGGAACTCATGGGCGGCCGTAGCGAGCTACTAACAGATAGGGACTCGGTGCAAACCCCTATCTATTTTGTCGACAAAGCGCCAAGAAAGCGGAGATGAACTACGATGCCATGGAGAAGTTAGTCTTGGCATTAGTGTTTGCCGCCAAGCGATTACGCCCGGTACTTCGAGCGCACGATAGCGGTAATCACGCATCAAGCCATCAGCGATCATCTCCAAACGATGCGTCGGGGCGACTCGAGTGGAGTGTCTTACTAAGCGAACACAACATCTCTTACTGCACCACGTACATGCAATAAAGGGATGTTTACGGACTTCATCATCGAAAAGCCGACATCAAGAGGTACCCGCACCAAGCGGGAACTACGGATCCATGGATTTTGTTTGAGATGGGTCCTCGTGTGTGGACGGATCGAGGGCGGCCTTATTCTCACAAACCCGGGGTATGGAATTCACTTACACGACTGCGTTTTGAATTTACCGCGACAAACAATGAGGCGATCTGAAGCCCTTATCGCGGACTACGCATTGCGGCTCGAATGGGTGTACATAACTTGGAAGCAAATGTGGACTCCCATTAGTAGCCAACCATGTGTTGGGTGAATACGTGGCCAAAGAAGAGAATATGATTCGGTATCTTGAGAAGACTAAGACATCGATCAAAGGCTTTGACAGATTTACTATCAAGCAAGTCCTGAGGAGAAAATCGCAAGGCGGATGCAGAGCAAGATCGCCTCGACAAGCTTCGCACACTTATCAAAGCAAGTCTTTGGTGGAAACACTGAAAGCAAATCAATATCGGAGATGGAAGTCTCAGCGATAATAGAGGAGGATGGTCCTACATGGATGACACCGATTCACGAATTCCTAAGCAAAGGAACATTACCCCAAGAACGATGTAAGCAGTAATACGGCGCACAACGCAGATTCGAATTACGAGACAACATCTTGTCTTCGACGTTCTTTCCTCCAACCATGGCTCATTGCGTCGGCCTACAAGCAAATTACGTCTTGCGAGAAATCCATGAAGGTTCATGCGGCATGCACGCAGACCACGATCCGTTGTAGCACGCGCCATGCGATCGAGGATACTCTTGGCCAACCATGCATCGAGATGCGGGACCTAATAAGGAAGTGCAATGATTGCCAAGTTCATAGACCCGTCCGCGCCAACCACGGCCGACGAGCTAACACCATTCGCGGCGCCATGGCCATTCTACAAATGGGGCATTGATATTGCGGTCCTTTTCCAATAGCGGAAGGGTCTCAAGTTTCATAGTAGCTATAGACTACTTCACCGTGGATCGAGGCAAAGCGAAGGCGACAATCACCGTGACCGGTGAAACGCTTTGTTTGGGACAACATAGTATGCCGCTTGGATTACGGAGAAATCATCTCGGATAACGGAAACAATTACTGCGACAACCCCTTCAAAGATTGGTGCGAGAAGTTAAACATCACCCAACACTTCGTCGATACACACCCACAAACCAATGGCTTAGTAGGCGCGCAAATCGAAGCTTGGGCGAAGGAATCAAAGCGCGCTGGACAAGCACAAAGGAAGGTGGGTCGAAGAGCTTCGCATGTCTTGTGGGCTCACCGCACCTCAATAAAACCAAAGACGGGGACACCCCTTCTCTCTAGTCTACGGGACGAAGCCGTTATACCAACCGAGATCGGCATGCCAACTATCCGCCTTCGCGAGATCAATGTGACAACAAGCGATGATGAAAGGCGTGTCGACTTGGATCTGCTTTGAAGAGAGACGCGAACGCGCGACCATACGGGAGGCAAAATCGAAGTCGAAAATGAAAGGATACTATGATGCCAAGGTACGCAGCGTTTCATTGAGACAGCGACTTTGTCTACTGTGCCAATGAGGTGAGCCACGCGGCAGACATGTAGCTCGGACCAAAGTGGGAAGGACCCTATGAGGTTACTGAAGCAATAGGCACAGTGCGTCACAGCTACGAGGCTTGGATGGTCGTGACCTACCGCGCACATGGAACATCGGCAACCTCAAGAGGTGCTATCTATAAGAATAGCTACGGCATAGCGACAGACGCTCCGCACTTTCGGTGCTCAATAAACATTCATGTATTCATTTTTATTTTACCGCTTTGTTATGTCTCAAAAACTTGCAAGTATCAATAAAACGCCGCGGTTTCTAGCTAACTCCATGACACATTTTAAGTTGTTATCTCCATATCTTGTATGTCTTAACGATTTTTATTTCTTGCCCACGATGGCGTGCATGCACTACGAATAAACCCACGATGGTAAAAGGATAAGTTAACCTACTAACTAACTTGTTGAGTAAGAGGGTTGCAAACCCATCAACACGGGATCACGCATCCTTGTTAAACACCTTGTTCTCAAGACGTTGGAATAAGATATGTGCGCATCCCACGATGGTTGCGCATCAACGCACACGTGCACGTTTAACAACTTAGGAACCAAAACACTTGATTCCTTAAGGTGATATTTACAGTACGCTGTGTATCATACCATACACGCTTATGATAAAGTACTTAGAATTATTTTCCAAGTATACTATGATCTTCATACATGATTATGGATTTCCTACATTCGCACTGGCGTACACGTTTGTTTCTTGAGCAACGAATACATCTTTCACGCAAAGACAAACAGATACGTATACATTACACGTTTTCTCCACAGCAAAAAAGAGACTTTTATTCATAACTACGAGTTATTACAAGAGATAGTTAATATATCAACTACCAGCTGCTACAATGCTTAAGTGAAGAGGTGCCAACGTGACTCGTTGCATCTTTGGCTTCGCTAATACCCTTCAACACGTCTGCATCCTGGCGCGACACAGTGGCCACACTAACTGGCACCCCATCAGACCTTGGCAGGTGCGCTGCACCAACTCCACACTAAATAGCTTTACCTGCAATACCTTCTTTTTTCGCAAGACGGGTTGCATGCGCTTCCAAGACTTCCTTTAAAGGTACCTCTTTCTCCAAAGCAAATGGATTCTGACTATCCCTAGGACGCCAAGAGACGTGTACTTGAAGTCGTGACTCATGGGGCTTCAAATAATAGTCCGACCGTGTTTGGCAAGACCCCAGACGATGCCGCGCCAAGGTCAACCCCGCCATAATAACATTTATTGGATAATCTTGATCGCGCTCAAGCTCAGAAATCATTGGGAGCTCTAAGTCTTTCATTCTCTGCATAGCAGCGACCAAGTGATCATATGACTCGGCGTCATAATTTGGTACCTTATCGATAGGCGCCTTCAGCATTACGTCTCATGAAGCTTTTCAATTGCTTCGACTTACCACGCCTCTAGGCGACCGCACAACCTCCCAAGGCACTAACCACCTCTGGCGACTCTAGGGTAGTGAGTGCGCAGACGATACCATGGCCTATGAGCCATCTTCGCCGACTATGGTGGACATGAATGAGGATACACCTCGTCGTACTCAGTGAGGTTATGATTTTGCTTCCTCGCACTCAATGACCATTCACGCGACCACCAAGCTCCCCAATCGCAAATAAATTTTCCTTACCCTGCTCTAGATGTTTAAGGGCCCAGTTACATGACAGCTTATACTTGACTGCTTCAGCACGCTCTTGGTCTATTTGAGATAGTAGAGCCATTTTTTCTCCTGCAAGCTTCTCCGCATATGCATTGGCTTCTTTTATTTCAGCCTTAGCACTGGCCAATTGCGACTCCAGTGATGCAATGCGCTGGTCCTTTTGGTTGACCTGACTGCTTTCTCCAACACACTTCGCCTTCAACTGCGCAGTCAGAGAAACAAGGTTATCAACCAGCTGCTCCATTGACGCATCCCCGGATGTCACTGGCACTGCGCTACCAATCTCCGGTTCTGAAGACTTAAGACCAGCAGGATTCTCTTTAGGTGGCGACTCCGCACTCTGTTCGAACCTACAAACACAGACAGACTTATAAAGATCTCATGCGCACACTGGAAGAAAACAAACAATAGTCATACTATCAAGAGTACTTACTGGGGGCCAGAAACATCTGCTGATGGGTGCGATGATGCTGCCGCACTCTCCGAAGACTCAATATGAACAGTCCCGGGACGCTTCTTCCTTGATGAACTCGCGCCATCCCACAAGCGACCTTTTACTGCAATAACGCATGCTCTTATTTCCTCATCAATGGGATCTCGCCACACGGGTGGTGGTCAATAAATAGGGGTGGGCACACGCGGTTCTCGGCACGCCTTGCACCGGCATTGCCTCTATTGCAACGGAAGAGCTGGTCCCTGTTCCCCCTAAGTTCATCTCTACTGTATGCCCCGCGGTACTTGCTAGTATTGGCTCTTCGCCTTCTTTTAAAGGCCGCACCCCCGAACGCACATCCAGTGGTTTGGCTAATTGTACCACAGCGAATAGATCCGTTTCTGCGCAAAGGAAGCAACAAATAGCATAAGTTATATAATGCGCAAATACAGATAGAAGACTCACATTATTTATACAGAGGTACAGCGGAATTAGTACCCACCCTGGCCATTGGCGTCCAAGAAGATTGGGATCTCATCTTCGGGACCAAAATAGTTCTGATCGATGTCCATATGTACCGCAAATCCTCCGGATAGGCACTAATGGGGATGCGGTTGTCATTTATCGCCCGCATCCTCAAGACTATACGACCTGTGAGGGGCACTCATCCTCTCTAATGTACCCCGGGTATAAAACTCATAGTTCCATGGAAAGCATATATTATCTACCTGAAGAAATACTCCCTCCAATCCGAAGTGAGTCTAGTTTATCCAGATAGCATTGAGCCTACCGTACGCTCATAAAATATACCCACCCATGTGCCCATATTGTGTGATAAAAGGCGCGGAATAAATGGATGGTGGGGTTCATCGCCAATGTGACAATTTACCTCAAAATTGGTAATTTTGGCCGCACCGACAAAGGTAACCGAGATATATGCGAGCTATAATAGTTTAACACGTCGCATAGAAAGCGGGGCGGGGCGCGCGTTGGTTCAAAATCGAACAACCGTGTATAAACCCCACTTTCCTCCGGGAAGTCCGCATGATGGTTACTGCGCATCCGGCACAACCGGATGCACGCCGAGGTATAAAATAATGCGAGGTGAACTCTAAGAGATTGCTCTCGGTTAAGAAAGAGGTAAAGTC
This sequence comes from Chrysanthemum lavandulifolium, assembly GCA_022545495.1. Classification (NCBI taxonomy): domain Eukaryota; kingdom Viridiplantae; phylum Streptophyta; class Magnoliopsida; order Asterales; family Asteraceae; genus Chrysanthemum; species Chrysanthemum lavandulifolium. Next base: position 8,026,375 of record CM040246.1, on the reverse strand, counting down.
CGATAATTGTTTCACCATGGTGTACAAAAACGCACGCGCGGTTACCTTAAAGTGGGTTAATTTCTGGGTTGCCGCTGCAGATCTATTTCAACAATGGTGGTTTATTTCTCTTTAACAGTGAATACTATGGTGAAAATGGGGAGTGGTTTTATACTTTTTTCCCATCCACCCGATATGTGCCACGTGGCCCCCACTACCTTCATTTGTGTGGCTGAGATTCCTTTGATGGGACGCGGGGCAGTAACTTTCCCCCGAATAACGAGGCACTTACGATTCACTTTTATGTCTAGATGCAATGCACCTACGGGTATGTGTATGGCTTCTTTTGTGTGGCTAAGTTATTTATTTTTATTTTAGACTACGGTCATTAGTCTAGCATCCGCATGATTCGCATGCAAGATACTAGACCTGGGGACATGATGACGATAGTCTGGAGTCGGTCATAAACCCGACTACACCCCCAATACTCACAAGCCCGCACGAATTGGGCCAACATCAATACGCGTTTGGGCTCACGAAAGCCCAAGCCCAAATCTATTTACGGAATAGATATCGATATCTTCTAAAATAAGGAGATAATCATTCCCAACCGACTTAGGCGGGATACGCCGAGTTGGGGAACACTAACCAACAAGGATTCCGTGTGTATATAAAGGAATCATATCCCTCGTTTAAGGTACGATCTCATAACCCTAAAACTCCTTAAAACCCTAAACCGATTACTTACTCTCACGGAGGATAATCGTGGAGACAATCCCACGGTAAGCCTAACGGTGTTTCTTGTCTCTTGGTGCGCAGGTCTCAAGCAAGCATTCTCAATTGGTACGAGAACCGAGCTCCAAACCAGAACGCCCAACTTTTGTATCATGAGTTATAACATAAAACATAAGGTATGATTAATTCCTATGTTGCATGGTTTCAGATTTTCAGTTTTTGTTTTTATAGTTGATTAAGTATATTATACTTTTAAGGTACTTTTGGATCTTTAATAGAGAGTGTTATATAACATAAAACATTCATAAACTACTACGATGTGGTCGGGAATTCTTCCCGAATTACTTAATATGATTGCACATAGAATATTTTATGAAGATTATCTCTCGTTCGCTGGTGTGTGTAAGTCATGGCATTCAGCAACCGCAAGGGGTGACTACTCGAACGGACCTCCCTCACGGTTCCCATCCCTGATTCTTGCAGAGAAAAAGAAAGATGGTCGGGAGTTTCATGACTTGTTTCTCCTATCAAACAAGAGCATCCGCAAGATACGTCTGCCAGAAGCATATGGTAAGGTATGCGGGTCTTCATGTGGTTGGCTTATAAACGTTGGACATGATTATGCTACACATCTCATCAATCCCTTATCGCGTGAAACCATCAATCTTCCAAAAGTTGACACTTTTCCAGGACTCGTGGAAATATGCAAATGGAATGAAAGCATTAGAAAGCTACTCTTCATTAAAACTGCCATTGGTTGTGGTATTATGGGGATTTTTTGATAAGATGGGATTTTGTCGGCCCGGAGATAACTGTTTAACTGTTGGTGAATATTATCGTATTCACGATATCACTCACTACAATGGGCAAGTTTATTGTTTTGACATGCACAAATGTATCCGAGCTTGTGATGTTTATGGGGAAAATCCAACGGCGTTGGTTGATGTTTCAAGAATGCCAACTCATTTTTACAGTCTTAAAAAAGACGTGGGCGGGGCATATATTATTGGACTGGATGAAAGCGAGAGGAAGAAGTTGTTGGTGGTCTTTAGACGTGGACATTTATCGGGAGAAACTTACAAGACAAAGAGATTTCTACTTTATGCATATGATTTGGAAGATGAAAGATGGTCAAGAGTGAAGGATTTGGGTAAGAAAACTTTGTTTGTTGGACGTAGTTCGTCGTTTTGGATCGAGGACAATACAGGGGTGATCGAGGACAATAATGGGGATGAATTCATTTAGATGATCTTCCTAATCCTTTATATTTAATTTATTACAATGATGTTATTACCGAAACAAAAATGTTACTAAGACACGATCCCTTTTGAATGCTTCGTATGTGTTAAGTACTTTTTGCTTCATATTCCACTGTTCTGGTGTTCCATAATGGGTTAATTACTTGCATTATCAAATCACTTTACATAACAATGGTAACATACTTGAAAATTAACAGAACTAAATACAAAGCCTCAGTTTAATACCGATCACAAAAAACTTGAGGTATATTGCGTTCTTGGTAGTGATTAAAAATGAAAGTGGTAGTGGTGCAGTAATGATGAATGATGAATGTTGGGGAGATGATTATTTGGGGAGATGAATGATATGGGGAGATGATGACGAGGATGAAAGATGAAGGGGTAAAACATAAATGTGTTATAAAGTATAAATGTGTATGGACTAAAATACCATCGACTACAAAACAAAAATCAGACTTTGACTTTGTCAAAGGACTAATTTGGCATTTAAAGGCCATGTTTTAGACCTGTGGCGATGAAAAGGCCCAGTTTTATTCCACTGTGATGCTTTGGTACAAGTTTAGAGACCAACGGTGTATTTTAGTCTATATAAAATTGACAAAATTACTTATTACTTATCTAATCATTGTGTTAATCACCAAAGTTTAATTATTTTATGCTTATTTGGTCATTAAATTACACACGTAAGGGGAATCAAAATTGTTTTAGGAAACTAGATTTTTATATATAGGATAGGATTAGAACCGATATATTCGTTTATTTATGTGATCGACTTACCTTTTTAAAATATGAATCCCAACCCCTTTGTGATTGTTTTTATTTAAGTTATTAAGTAACATAACCCATTATTTAAGATTCGCAAAACCACAGAAAATAACAATCGTTGGTTCGAGCTCTTCGCACGATTGAGGTATGCATGATTAATTCCTACGTTGCTGGGAAACAGTTTCTGTGTTTATTATTGATTAATGATATTGTATATATTAAATAACACATTATTTAAGATTCGCAAAAACACAGGAACTAACATTGGTATTATTCATTACTACTTTGCATGGTTTCAATTTTTGTGTTTTTAATTGATTAATGATATTGTATAATTTTAGGGTACTTTTTGGATCTTTAAAAAAGAGTGAGTATTGATCGTATAACATTCATAAACTACGATGTGGTCGGGAATGTTTCCTGAATTACTTAATATGATTGCACGTAGATGTATCGTATTTTATGCAGATTATCTCTCTTTTGCGGGAGTGTGTAAGTCTTGGCATCAGCGGCCGCTGCAGCCGTTCACAGTAGTTACTTGAATGGACCTCCCTCGCGGTTCCCATCTCTATTACTTGCTGAGAAAGAGAAAGTTGGTTTGGAATTTCGTGAATTGTTCCTCCTCTCGAATAAGAGCATCCGCAAGATACGACTGCCAGAAGCATATGGTAAGGTATGTAGGTCATCATGCGGCTGGCTTGTAACCATTGGATGCGATCATGCTATGCAACTCATCAATCCCTTATCGCGTGAAACCATCAATCTTCCAAAACTTGACACTTTTCCAGGATTCCTGAAGCATTATTCAAGATGGCATGAAGGCATTAAAAAGCTACTCATCGTAACCAATAACCCATCTTCATTAAAATTGCCATTGGTTGTAGTATTACGGGGAAGATTTCGCACGATAGGCTTTTGGTGTCCCGAAGATCAGAAGTGGATTGCTGTTGGTCCATATTGTGATAAAAGTATACACGATATCACTTACTACAATGGGAAAGTTTATTGTTTTGACCAGTACAATTGTATCAAAGCTTGTGATTTTATGGGGAAAATCCAACGGTGTTGGTTTATGTTTCAAGACCCAACCGATCCTTATGAAAGTTGTTACAAAGCACGAAACATGGGCACAAAGATATATAATTGGATTGGACGAAGGCGAGAGGAAGAGATTGTTGGTGGTTGTCGACAAAGAGGAATGGTGAATGGATATTTTCAAGGAAACTTACAAGACCAAGAGGTTTCTACTTTTTGCATATGATTTGGAACATGGAAAATGGTCAACAGTGAATGATTTGGGTAAGAAAACTTTGTTTGTTGGGCATAGTTCGACGTTTTGGGTCGAGGACACCACAGGGATGATAAAGAGCAATTGCATATACTTCACAGACGATGCCGATTTCTTACACTACGCAAGCAAAGATGGAGATGGGGAAGATATGGGAATTTATCATTTGTCGGACGAAACCATCGAGCCTCACTTCACTGGAAAATCGCGTAGCTTTCTTACACCTCCTATATGGCTTGAATCAATCTAATTTTCATCACAATGTGATTGTTCGTGTTACAAAGTTTTCACGGAATGTTTACTTTCGTACGTATGCATGCAGGTGAAATTATATAAGTTTCTAACAGATCAAACAATTCGGAATCATATCTATAAAATACTACTTCTTAATTAGATAACTATATTGATCAGAGTATACTCATAAGAATTCTGGAGTAATTTGCTAATTTTTACCCTCAAGCTATATATAGCATATATGTTATTTTCTTGTCCCTCAAAACGTACGAACATAAATATTTTAGCAGATTAGATGTTTTTTGATTTAGCACCTTTGAAGTTGAAATTGCTAAGCTTGATTTAATAATTTGATGAACAACTTTGATGTAGGTATTAGCTTTGTTTGATAAAAGTTACATGCGATCGTAAGAGTTAAATAAGTCGAACGCAGAAAGAGTTACTAAAGACTTGAGAAGGACGTTTATGAGATGAAAAGTTCAAAATAACTAAAAATCTTGATACTAGTCTGTGTTGAAATCTTATAAACTCGTGTTCGAAAGTATAAGTATAAGCTCAAACTAGGCACTAGAAGTTTGACTTGTTTGCAGCGTTAGGAAACACATTTTCAAATAAAGCGTGAAAAAACACATTTTCAAGCTAAGACAATAGAACTTCTCATGAAAATTTAAAAACACGTTTTCGTTATAAAAACACATTTTCGTTATAAAATAAAGCATGCCATGATCACAAGTATACTCAATAGATTCTTCTAGTATAATGAAACATGTCTAAATTACAAGCATCTCTCAAAATATGTACTCTAATACGAACAAATAAGTTATAAATATGACCAAGCAATAATTACCTTTAGTTATGACATAGATAAAAATTATTTAAAGTTAAAAGTTGTGAGATCTCTCCATTATTTGTCAAATCTTTTTAGATGACTTCTATTTAGTTTTACTCGTATCTCTTGAAACTTCATCTCATATGTCCAACACCATCTCTAATCCCAATTTTTTAATTTGCCACACGTACTTCAAAAAAAACTTACACCTTTCAAAGTCTGTTTACAGTAAAGCAACAGGACCAAAAATAGCAAAACGCAAATCATAACTACAAATAATAGTGTGCCAAAATTGGTCATTTCGTAGCCAGTGAGTAGCTGTTCCCATTACCAGGTAGTAATTAACTGAAATTATATTTGTTCATCTCAATTTTTTTCTAAGACATAATGCCTTTGTAGTCTACATTTTGTTGGAATTATATAACATGACTATCAAATAAATAATCACAAACATCAAAGTATTCAAGCGGAAGCGTATAGGAATTATTAATGAACAATTAATTAACATAAAAGAATACGCGCATCTTTCTCGATTTTAGCGAACAAGAATCAAATCCACAACCAAGAATTGGATGAACCCTAATAGGGTTTATAGGATTATAAGAATTACCCTCACCGCTTTGTAATTCAATCCAAGAATAATAACAAAAGTATGTATTTACTACGTTCTTTACAACGCATCTAAACCGAATTAAAGTAATCTTAGTTTTATTAAACCAAATAACTTGGTTTGTGGAAAAGAGATGATCGATCCCTAGAGGATTTGGTCGATCGGTTTGTAGCTTAAAACACACACAAAAAGCTGCTTTAGGATTTAGCTAATGAATACAAGAGATACAAAACAAGACATACCAGATATATACTCAAGCAAACTTGGTGAACAAGTTGGGTTTGTTTCATTTTCTTCCTTGGCCGATCGGATTGAGGGTATCCCAAGGGATTCGGAAACTTCCAAACTTTGCATTCTAGTCCTTTTCAAATACCTTTAACGCCGTTAGTCCATTACATTAATTACTTAACGTCGTTAGTTATTTCGTTTAATAAATAAATAAATACAACGTTTATATTTAATTATTTAACTTTAAATTCTCATACGTAAAGTGTGCAATCCCGTAGTCTCGAGTTCGATCCTAAGACACGTCTATTAATTTATTGTCCATAAAACCAACAGCTCCCACTTTGACATATCTTAATAGAGTGATCACATCGGTTAGCGTCTAGCAACACTTCGATGCCTCTAGTACAACTCAAGTAAGGCTCTTGGAAAACCTTTTAATGATTTCTCATTATTATTATCCTTTTGTTTCTAATACCATGTTAAATAAAGATATGGAATTAAGTCATTCTTTATCCAACCATTCTTTCTCGTTATTAGTGATTGAGCAAGATTACCAAATCTTCCGAACATATTCGGGAGAACTTTGGGCGTGGTACGCAAACATCTTGTCAACCCTACGAGGGCCCAAGAAGATTAAACTCAAAATAAATTTGAAGGAACAAATTTATCTTGACTACGAGATAACCCATGAACTTTGCAACACTTGAGGAAACAACCCTTATGACTACCGCCACGTATAGCGTTAAGTTGTTCCATGTATGCACTACATTCATGACACTTATCGGTATCTCAAGTCTCGAGGATAACTATTCATGATTTACTTAATAATAATATCCATAAAGTAAAATCATGTAGTTGGGATAAGTCTATATTCAATTCATTGAATATTATCTGAAATTGATATGCATTCTCATCATTATACTTTCAAGTATATTCTACCATATCTCTAATATTTGTCTTAGTTTAATGATACTCCCATATCATTAATTGACAACGGACGATTTAGAATAAATAAATGTACTCACGGATTAAACATGCAAATATATGATACAATATATTATAAAATCAAACATACCAAGTATTTGATTTATTATAACGATTGTTTAACATCCTTTATCCAAATACTAAATAGATCAATGCATGAAAATTTCAGTTGATGAATTATGCCTCAAGTAATGACAATCATGCTTGTTGACTAGACATAAATCAACCAACTTGATCTATCGTAATTTTGAGAATACTTATTTTAAGAATTCAATTGGTTTGTATGTGTGCATTCACCAATCCACATAATAATTCATAAAGTGTGTGACATCATCTATCACCAATTTATGACAATTTAAACTTTCAAACATTTTAAAGTTTAAAGTATTCTTATTATTTAAATGTATAATGCAACTGTGCTCTTAATAGCACAACTAGTTCAAATGGCCATTAACAAAGATGAAATCCTACCATGACTAGTATTGAATGTCATCTCAATTAAACTAGCATCATTGTATACAAACAACAATATGCTCATTAAAACTCCGTAAACTATAATATCTTATTGTGTAATGTTTGATGTCTTCCAAACTTTCAAGTTTGAAGCTGACGACAATTTGCACAACAATTGACATATTGTTCATCCATAGAATCTAGGAGCAATTCCAGACTGAGGATGTAATTCTATTAGAATATTCATTACACAAATTATCTAATAACTTTTAGTTAGATATCAATGTTGTCAAATCACTTCTTAAGAATGATACAACAATTTTAATACACAACATGATGTACATGATGAATCTACCGGTCAAACTTAGATTTCATTCATGTTCTATCTTGTCAAAAGATATTTACCCATTTCTCAAATGATATATTATGTTTTATTAGAATCATTTATTTTACTGCACATGTTTATTAATAATAAACATATATTCCAAGGTTGTATGCTTTAATTCTTAAATCTTACAAGTGAAGTTTCATTCCATTCTAAGACTTAACATTTAGCTTAAAAGGAATGTTACTTCCTATATGTTATACAACATATAAGATTTAAAACCATAACATAATACTCCCACTAGCTTTCAGGAATACTTAAAATTTATCTTATTTCAATTATAAATCAAAACTAAGATTTAATAATTAAATATAAGAATAATTTTATAGATGCATGCATTTATCCATTCATGAATTATTGCACTTCGTACACTTCCAAAGATTATATATATATGAACTCAAAAAACCTTTCGATTACTTACCGTCCTCGCTCAAGTAATTTCTCAAGAAAGAGTTTTGATATTCCATTGTCATATTTCATATTAATGAAAACAAGTATGACAATTATCATCTTTATATATTTAATGTGTCTAGAAAAGAATATTCAATCATAATTAATTGATTAAGTATGATTAATAATCTTGTCATAAAACATGCATTAAATATGTGTACAATATTGTCCATATGATTTCTACATAAAAATTCAAACAACTAGGGTTTTTCATCTCTTTGAAGAAACTCATTTCCATTCTCTAGTCTAACTATCAAGATAAACCAAATTTCCAAAATTGACTATCTTTATGGACAACATCTTTAACATTCATAGTATGAGTAATTTACCCAATTCAATATTTGGTAATCCATCATAATGATTATCAGGTTTACTAGAATTCTATAACTCATGTTCTTCTCAGCATATAAATCAAATATCTGAGATATCCTTGCAGATCTATGAATGAAAATTCCATCATCTTGAGGTCTATCATTCACATGTCTAACCTCATCATGATATTTACTAGTGTGTTTTAGAAGATTATGTATCTTGTAATTTTATCTTTCAAGATAGAAAAACTCCCACTTGCCTTTTGTAATATATAGACTATCTATATATACTTAGCGATTAGAGCAAAACTACATTGTTCTCTTTTGGGACATTACAAATACACATTGATAATTCACGACTTAAGTTTGTTAACAACCTATTCATAAGTAGTTTAACAAATTGGAATCTTCAATTTTAAAACTTAATGTGATTCATCACATTCCATAATAAAATAGCGTTTTAACAATCTTCTAGGTTGGAGTCATATTGAGTATATTCAAACCATACTTAATTTTCTAACCTTGTTACTTTTTAAGAAAGAAGTTATGGTTATCATGAATCAAACAAATCAAATAGAGTTTGATTCTCCTAACTGAACATACCATCAACTTGTGGTATTCATTAGAATTAATATTGTAAGACAATCTAACAATATATAAGATAAACATATTCCTTTTGGCTTACCTATTTACCAACTAAGTCAACTTAATTGTATAATATACTTTTCAAGCCAATTACATACTTTATAACACAAGTACTTTTTAACCAAGTCACTTCATATCCATGTCTCATCTAGAAAACATAAATAGTTATAATCCCATTATACGTTATAAATCATTGATGATCAACTCAATAACTTCTTGTATATGTCTTAATTAAAAAACATAACAAGTTAACGTCTTACTTTATTATAAGTCTTAAAATACTTTATGTTTATGTCTTTACAATGAATCATAAACATGTTTAACTAAAGTAATTATGAACGCAACTCTTGGTTTCAATAGTGATTTCAAGTTAATTTAATTACTTCACAATATTGTAAGACTACATTATTTATACATTTATTTATGTCATTCCAAAATTCATAAATGTACAAATTAAAGTAGTATTAGATTACTTCATTTATTTATATCATTCTAATAATACATAAATATTTAATTTGAAGTAGTTTTATATCTATCATCTTGACACATATTCTAAATACTTGTCTAATTTAGAAACTGCAAATATGTCCATGCAAGGTCTGACTTCACATAGAGATTTACTTTGTTGTTGCAATCTCGTCAAGTTCTGACATGACGTAAATTGCAACACCAAGTGTTTCTTGAATTAGATATGTACAAGTTATATTAGAATGTTGGTCTCTTACCTTGCAGTCAAGAGAATCCATTAAATCATATACCTATATGTTGTACCTTGCACACAATATAGATTTCTCCCACTTGTACATGGAACAACATCATGTAGCAGATAAACAACACGACATATGTTTGTTTATGTGACTAATATGATTGTGTCATTGATATTGGCATAACTAGTAGATGTAGAACCACTTCATTGTCTAATAAGAAAACGTACATGACTATCCTTGAAAACATAAGTGTCTACAAGTGGAAAGTAATTATCGTAAGACATTCTAGAGATAATCTGGGTTACTACCAAGATGACAAAGCTTGTAACTCCCACTGAATAAGAGATCATTACATTAATTCCTTATTCAAGAATAAGAACACAACACTCCAATCGGATTTGACAACATTGAAAGTGTTTCATTAACCATTGAAAGAAAATAGTGTTCTATTTACTTCCTACACTTTGAGAAAGTCCATACATAACAATTACTTATGTACTTAAAAGAATGTATTCTACTATGTAGATGATGAATTTTTCCATCAATGCTATTAACTTGAAAAATTGGGCATGCAATTTCTTTCTTAATAGTTCTACTATTCCAACAATTGTAAGTAGTACTTTTAAATAGTTAAAACAAAACAACTAGATAAAATAAGCTAGTTTGTCTTTTACCAATTATACAATAATTAGTCTAGCTTCTAATTTAATAACTCAGAAATATGCAATTTTTTTAACTATTAAAATTTGCTTACGAGTTATGTATTTAGAATTTAGACAATTCTAATTGTCCTATCATACCTTTCTTCATTCATGAAAAGGAATAGGATTGAATCTCACTCTTTATTATGAAAAGAGGACTAAGTTTATTCTTTTAGTAAGGTTGACTCTACTAAAAACCCTTACAGGTGTAGATCAATTTAACAATACAGGAATAACCTTCGTTTACGGTTTAATGTTGCATTAATACATTAAAAGAATTAGCAAAATTCAATTTCAGTATTTTCGATAATTAAACTTTTCAAGAAAATAAAATACCCAAGGTAATATTCATATAACCATAGAATTTTCTCGAAAACTAGGATCCAAATTATCGTAGTTCCATTACATCGCTTGATCCGCTAGTAACTAAAGCACATAATATGGTAATCGTCGAACAATAATTGGCAAACAATTTCCAATTCCTAGATCATTATGGGATTTATATTTTCCAACGCTATTGCAAATATAAACATGTTTCATCACATCTTATGCCTTGAGTCCGGTCTCACTTCCACTCAACTTAAGTGTCTAACTTAAAGAACTGCAAATATGTTCATGTAAGGTCTGACTTTACATAAAGATTTACCTCTCCATCACAATCCCGCCAAGTACTGTCATGACGTAAATTGCAACTTCAAGTGTTCCTTTTAATTAGATGGCATATAACTTAATTTAAAAGGGTACTAGTTTTGATTTTATGTGGTCAAATCAAATATGTACAAAGATGTCATGCACTCATCTTGTAGCATAAATTTAATAAAAAAAAAACTTTTTATTACCAATTCATAAAGATCAAATTATCAAAGTTTTGATTGAGGTATTGAGTTCACCAATCAAGGAATTTAGTGTTAATTATCATCCATTATACCGTACTTTTGCATAAGTGTAAACATTTAGTGTTTCGGGTAATTACCACCGAAGTGGTGCATGAAATTAGAACTAATTCGCCCTTAAGATGAGTTTGCACATTCTATGGCTTACAAAGTAGCTCCATTCGAACTTACAAGGCGAGAGGACCGGTGGCGCAAAGCATAACCTAAGACATCCTTTCAATTGTAATCGTATGCACTTCTTTATTAACCCCTTTATAGTTCATTCTAGTGGGTGAGCCGTTCGCACCATTTGTACCAAAGTCACCAATCAATTAAACTATTGAAAACTTAACTCTTCCAAAACCAATCAAATTTAGCCATTGTATAGTCCTTATTATTTTTCTATTCAAAATTACCTTTGCTTAAAATGTCTAACATAATAAACAAACAAGTAATGATAAAAATAAACTACTAAAAACAATGAGCACATAATAAACAATTTATACGTGTAAACAAGTAGCCACATGCAACTTATTCGATAAAACCCTATTAATAATCAATATCTAGGTTAAATTAATGTATATATTAATTAGGGCTTTCACTCTCTCAATTGAGAGTGAGCCACATACATCGACGAATCGATTGCGTAAATCCATAATTAATAATATACCAAATTGCACATAATTGATTCATTAATATACATAATTGGAGTCTTCCCCAATTCAAGATTTATCGTAATTAAATATGTCTCAACAATTAAACAATTTTATCAAAGTAACTTATCCATGACTAACATGCATGTATAATCATGAATATCATAACAATTACACAAATAAGTCACAAGATCGCATATAAAAAAATTTCCATGACACATAACAAATTATTCATGAATTAATCACGTAACTAATATATTAATTATGGGTTTTAATAAGGTTAGCAAACAATTTTCAAAACCCTAAAAAATTTATGTATGTGTCGACATAAAAAAAATAGGGGTACGCCCCAATTCATAAAAAAATCGACCAAACAATAATAAACATAAACCCTAGATTAACATATCAAACAACATACAATTATTTGTTTTATTACGCGTTTATGTAATTAATTACTCATTAAAAACCAATGACTCGTGATGCCACTGTTGGAATTATATAACATGACAATCAAATAAATAATCACAAACATCAAAGTATTCAAGCGGAAGCGTATATGATTTATTAATGAACAATTAATTAACATAAAAGAATATGCGTACCTTGATTCTAGCCGAACAAGAATCAAATCCACAAACTAGCAATTGGATGAACCCTAATTAGGGTTTATAGGATTATAAGAATTACCCCTTACCATTTTGTAATTCAATCCAAGAATAATAACAAAAGTATGTTATTACTACGTTCTTGTACACACGTACTAAACCGAATTAAAGTAATGCTAGTTTTATTAAACCAAATAACTTGGTTTGTGGAAAAGAGATGATCGATCCCTAGAGGATTTGGTGAATCGATTTGTAGCTTAAAAACACACACAAAAACTGTTTTAGGATTTAGCTAATGAATACAAGAGAACAAATATTAAGACCCATAGCCTTGTATATATACCCAAGCAAACTTGGTGAACAAGTTGGGTTTGTTTCCTTTTCTTCCTTGGCCGATCGGATTGAGGGTATCCCCAAGGGATTTCGGAAACTTCCAAACTTTGCATTCTAGTCCTTTTCCAAATACCTTTAACGCCCGTTAGTCCATTACATTAATTACTTAACGTTCGTTAGTTATTTCGTTCAATAAATAAATAAATACAACGTTTATATTTAATTATTTAACTTTAAATTCTCATACGTAAAGTGTGCAATCCTGTAGTCTCGAGTTCGATCCTAACACACGTCTATTAATTTATTGTCCATAAAACCAACACATTTGTTGCTAACTACATTTGCTTTTATAAAACATTGCTTTATTTAATCACATTTTCAGTGACGGAATATATCAAGAGCTAAACCTCAAGCAGGTAGCAAAACCCATGCTTAGAGGTTTAGCTCTTATTTCAGCTAACACAACTCGTGTCTCGTTCAGAATGGGAGGCCACCTGAACGAAAGGGTCTCCGAATCTTCCAAATGTTTGTGAACTCCCTCATTTGGTACAACAACCAACACCTTGTACCTATAATCTGTTAACTCACCAACTCTATAAAACTCCTTGTCGGTTGTGATGAGCGGTATGTTGAACGGAGCACGGTGTTTAAATGCGGTTTCATAGTGTCCACCAACATCAACTTCTTATAAGTCTTGTTTTTCATTGATGTCTTCAAGAATCGACCCCAATGAGTTTTAGAGATTTTATAACATTTGGGTGTTTATAAGGACCATATGCCTTGTAGAAATCATTGTTAGTGAAACTGTTACAAGTTTGTTTTCAAGTGAACTTGTAATGTAATCGATCGCTTTTTCATATAGATTCTTTTCAATACTGCACACCTCCATGTCCCAAAATAAGCGGTTGCCATATGCTTGTCTAAACGCCTTTCTTTTCGCGCTTTAGTTGCAAGCTTAAGTAGGTGAGATAGAAGGTTTCCGGTTCTTCCATAAAGTAGACAGCCACAAAATCTTGTTTTTATACAAATTATCCCATGGAACTTTGTTATAACAAGATTCTATCGATGTTGATGAGGTGCTCTTTTGTGGGTGAGCCAAAATTGTTGTTTAACCTAGTCCCCATCCCAAAATCAACATTATGTAGGACGGGAGGGTAGTCGTGCATACTTGAACAACACTATCATTAGGTCTTTATCAACTGCGTTTTTCATCTCACTCAGAATATCTACTAGTGTTACTCCAGCGCTATGGCATTCTCTTCTAGATTCCAATTTTAGCACATCAGTATCATAGGCATAGATTCCAGATATTGGTAAATTTGGGAAGTTATCATTCAATTCTTTTTTGATCTTTAGAAATCCATCATAGTAAGTCAAAACACTACTCAAACCACTCATTGGACAATTTTCAATATCCTATAATATACCAAGGATTTTGACCAGAAGGGTTCATTGTGTTTTTGAGGATACTATGAACTCTTAAATGACACCTAGAACAATAACAAACCATGAGATGCATCGAATAGCAATAGTCATTGTTCACTTGCATTATACAGTAATATATACATGTTTGCCAAACAATAAAGAAGGAAAAATATATAAAAGACTCAATACCTAAACAACATTCGAACATTCAATGAGACACCCATATAAGGCGCAATATTGGGTTCAACAATCACCCATTCTAAACTATGATGGATATCTCTTATTGCGCATATATAACCTTAATCTGAGCAAACTTATTCAAAATATTGCTTTATCTACTCACAAAATTTCACATGTACGAAAAACACAAAATAGTATACAAGTAACTTTTAAGCATCAATGGCCTAAAACTTTCTTCAAAATATGGTTGTTTATGTTAAAAAGTTCTTAAGAAAGGTTATAGGAATTGACATAAGAAATAAATATACATTTTCGTTTTCCTATCAATTAAATCTTTGCTATATTTTCATTTAACTATACTATAATTATATCTATATGCAAAACAAGTACTAGTAATATTTTCTTTATTTTGGCCGAACAATGCAATCGCTTTGAAGCATTCGTCAATAGTACAAGCATCCATTAGTGGCGACCAACAACTAACACATTGTCCCTCAAGGTATAACGCATGTTATGTGTAACGTATGAACATCCAAGTTTCGCGTGTTGGATGTTATTGATGCTGATGAAATATCATTATTTACTATGATTATAACAATTAACTCGAAATCATCTTTACAATGCTGGTTATAACCCGAGATTCATAAAGATATGTTGAACATTATCGCGTGCGGTACATATTTCTTGTTGCAGTACTTTGGAGTACTATGACTGAGGAAACATGTATTCATTACAAAAACGATTGAGTGGAACAATTTACACCTACAACTCAAGGGCATGTTACGAAACAACAATACAAAGAAAAGAGTTGAGTCTTCGTAGCTAGGACTAGATCACTCGCCATGCTTGCTTTAAGCTGCCTTAGTCGTGTTTCATATATCTTTATCTTTACTATATAAAATGTAAAAAGGGTCAAAGGTGAAAGTGAAAACTTGAAACTTGAAAGTTGAAAGTCAATTGTTGAATGTTGAGGAAATAAATGTATTGTTCAAACAATAACTTAATTGAAATGCGTTTAAGGAAACAATAACTTAATTTGGGAAAGGTAAACAATCTGTTCAAGAAGGATTTGTATAGTTGACTTGTGAAGTTGAAAACAATATCTGCCATGTACTGTAAGGTTGAAACGTATAATAAATGACAAAGTTGAAAACACGGTAGCTGTTGAAAGTTGTCAAGGATTCTCCAGATTCTCTCATTATCTACAAAGAAAATAGACCTACCCTCCACTGACCACAACCGCCTCCGGCACACCTTCTCCACCGCTACAGCCTTTGTATTTTTGGTGGTAGTTTTTTTTATCTATAGATTTATCACCGGAAACTGAGATTCACATAAGATTACGTAGTTTGGGAGGAAACTTTTCGTTCAAGAAGGTACTTTTGTTATTTTATTTTCGTAATATCTTAAAAAAAACTGAGGCCAATGATATGAAAATTGAGGCCGATGATACTTGTGATAATAGTTGCGGTGGTGACGCCGAAAGATGTTGACGGCTGTTTTGGTGGTAATTTACATAAGGTATTTTTTTAGTTAGTGTTTTTATTTAGTGTGTTTGTGTATTTGTTACATAAGGTGTTTTTATTTAGTGTGTTTAGTGTGTTTGTGTATTTTTTATGCAAATATGGGTCTAACTAAAATGTGCTTTGGTGGCTGATGATTGTGGTTGGTTTGTGAGTTGATTAGCAGATAAAAGTAATGAGTTGAAGCCAATGATTTTTTAGTTTGAAGTAGCTTAGTATTTCAAAGAGAAACATTTACCACAATATCGCAAATCGTTAATTATTCTTGTAAAACCGTTACTTGTTGAGCTTCAGTAAGATTCGCCTAGTTAGTGAAAAAATATATGCAAGATAAATAATCATTAGCGATAAAGAATTTGAACTGTTCTTATTAATTTCGAATATACATTTCTATAGATTTGCAAAAAAAAGTACCACACAGAAGTTAGACCAATGTCATAATTACAAGATTTAGTTGCAATAGCGAAAATTGGACCATTGATAGCATTATCTAGCTAATAATAAGAACTACGTCACATGGTAATGCTTGCACATAGGATACCATGACAACAAGTATACCTAATAGATCGATTACTACGTATACACCAATAAGCTGTGACTTATGAATAAACATACATTTCTTGTCGCTTTGTTACGTAATTGTAGCTGTGCTTACGGTTTACTTATTAAAGGCCTTACCGTGTACATATATAAAATTGACAAAATTACTTCTTATTTATCTACTCATTGTGTTAATCACCAAAGTTTTATTATTTTTATGCTTATTTGGTCATTAAATTACACACGTAAGGGGAAATTGTTTTAGGAAACAGATTTTTGATATATAGGATATGATATTATAAGAACCGATATATTCGTTTATTTATGTGATCGACTTACCTTTTTAAAAACAATAATCCTAAACCCTTTGAGATTATTTTTATTTAAGATTCGCAAAAACACAGAAACTTACATTGGTCGGTTCGAGCTCTTCACACCATTGAGGTATGATTAATTCCTACGTTGCATGGTTACGTACAGTTTTTGTGTTTATAATTAGTTAATGATATTGTACAGAGTGTTAATTGTTACATAAAACATTCATAAACTAGGTACGATGTGCTCGGGAATGCTTCTCGAATTACTTATATGATATTAATTCCTACGTTGCATGGTTTCAGTTTTTGGATCTTTAATAGAGAGAGTGTTATAACATAAAACATAAGGTATGATTAATTCCTATGTTGCATGGTTTCAGATTTTCAGTTTTTGTGTTTATAGTTGATTAATGATATTGCATACTTTTAAGGTACTTTTGGATCTTTAATAGGAGAGAGTGTTATAACATAAAACATTCATAAACTGCTACGATGTGGTCGGGAATGCTTCCCGAATTACTTAATATGATTGCACATAGAATATTTTATGAAGATTATCTCTCGTTCGCTAGTGTGTGTAAGTCATGGAATTCAGCAGCTGCATGGGGTGACTACTCGAATGGACCTCCCTCACGGTTCCCATCCCTAATTCTTGCAGAGAAAAAGAAAGATGGTCGGGAGTTTCGTGAATTGTTTCTCCTCTCAAGCAAGAGCATCCGCAAGATACGACTGCCAGAAGCATATGGTAAGGTATGCGGGTCTTCATGTGGCTGGCTTATAAACGTTGGACATGATCATGCTACACATCTCATCAATCCCTTATCGCGTGAAACCATCAATCTTCCAAAAGTTGACACTTTTCCAGGACTCGTGGAAACATGCAATTGGAATGAAAGCATTAGAAAGCTACTCATCGTAACTAATAATCCATCTTCATTAAAACTGCCATTGGTTGTGGTATTATGGGGATTTTTTGATAAGATGGGATTTTGTCGGCCCGGAGATAACAAGTGGACAACTGTTGGTGAATATTATTATATTCACGATATCACTCACTACAATGGGCAAGTTTATTGTTTTGACATGCACAAATGTATCCGAGCTTGTGATGTTTATGGGGAAAATCCAACGGCGTTGGTTGATGTTTCAAGAATGCCAACTCATTTTTACAGTCTTAAAAAAGACGTGGGCGGGGCATATATTATTGGACTGGATGAAGGCGAGAGGAAGAAGTTGTTGGTGGTTTTTAGACGTGGACATTTATCGGGAGAAACTTACAAGACAAAGAGATTTCTACTTTATGCATATGATTTGGAAGATGAAAGATGGTCAAGAGTGAAGGATTTGGGTAAGAAAACTTTGTTTGTTGGACGTAGTTCGTCGTTTTGGATCGAGGACAATACAGGGGTGATAAAAAGCAATTGCATATACTTCACAGATGATGTATTTTTCTTATACAGTGGATGCAGAAACGGGGGTGGGGGGGATATGGGATTTTACCATTTGTCTAGCGGAACTATTGAGCTTCACATCACTGGAGAATCGCGTAGGTTTCTTACTCCTCCAATTTGGCTTCAATCGGTCTAAACTTTCTATCATACTGTCACAAATGTTTTATCTATTCTCAGGGAGCAATTTGTTTGATATCATATTTATCATACTCCTTAGCTTATAAGCAGAATATTCAAGTTAATATGACTGAAGAGACTTTCATTGATTACAAAACCAGTGAACATGTCCTTTTAACATCTATTGTAGGCCATGTTTACAAAACAAATGATATAAATTGTCGATTTAGCGTAATTGTGTCTTTTGCGTTTATGGAAGAATCGTTTAGCTCTTAGTTTTGTATGTTTGTTTCACACTTTCTAGCTGCTGCTATAATTAACTATTTATAAAAGAGTAGATATT
Source organism: Chrysanthemum lavandulifolium (assembly GCA_022545495.1). NCBI lineage: Eukaryota > Viridiplantae > Streptophyta > Magnoliopsida > Asterales > Asteraceae > Chrysanthemum > Chrysanthemum lavandulifolium. The sequence continues at coordinate 8,007,453 of CM040246.1, read as the reverse complement.
TTCAATAATTTTTGGGTTGACCAATATGATCACTTTTGAGAAATATATCTTGTCATCAATACGCCAAACTAGGTAACACTTCACTAAGCTCAGAGCATTCATTACGTTAAACTTATATAAAAATTTATTAATTTATTATCACATTAATTTATAAACTTTTTGTTTCTGGGAGCAGTACGTGCATATTAGGGGTGTTCACGGGCGGTTATTTCGGTTCGGTTAAGATTTTAACTATCCATCGCGGCGGTAGTTCATTTTACTATCCGAAACCGAACCATTCTAAAGTGGTAACGGACATCGGGTACCGAAATGAGCGATTACCGCGGTTCGGTCACGGTTAACCATTTTAAAAAATCAATCGAATTGAATCGGACGAACAATAACATAAATTAGAACGTAATATGTCAATTGTAGTAAATTAAATAACATTGAAAAGATTTAAGTCATAATAATCTTGTTTCGTCGCAATAAAAACATTCAAATTATCATATGTAACAAAATAATTAATATTATTTATTTGACGTTTATAAGTACGATCACTTTAATCATATGTAATCCATGAACGTTAGTAAATGATCACATTAGGTAAGTAAAAATGCATTATACGATAAAAGTAATGCAATAAGATAGTTAATACTTGTACATTTTTAAGAATGGTTTGTTGAAACCTACATGTATATTATAGGTGGTTCGGTTCGGGTAAAGCGGATAACTAAAGTAAAACCGAAACCGAACCATGATAAGCGGGTTTTTCCGGTTTCGGTTTTTCTCGGTTTCGGTTTTTCCGCTTATCGGTTTTTTGCGGTTTCGGATTGAGCGGATCGGCTCGGTTCGTCGGTTTCTCGGATTTTTTGAACACCCCTAGTGCATATCAACGAGATTTTATAAAGACAGATTTTTTTAGTGATAAAAGAAAGTTTATAGCTTATAAACGAAAAATAATAAAAGTTTGAGAATTTTAGGATTAAACTGGGTGAACCCGTCTGGTTGGGCTGAAAAAACAGATCAAATTAAACCGGGTCAACCCGTCAGGTTTGAAGCGACCGGGTCAACCCGATTTTCGATGTGTATTAATAGTGTGCTAATAGTCTTTGCATATGCTTTCCGGAAATAATATAAAAACTTCCTAAAATATTTAAGTTTCTCTCACATTTGACCATTTTCAACTTTCAACTTTCAACATTTCACCTTTGACCATTTTTCTATTTTATTTAGTTATTAAGATTAAGATAGCAGGGTACGCGCGCGTTACGGCGGGGGTATCCTGTGACGATTAACCGGATAAATAGATCTCGATGAGACCTGATCCCCAGTTTGTATCGGTTTCAAAGGGCCATCTCTGGTTCATTTTCGGATGACTTTTATTGGTTAGCCGAACCGGTGGCGACACCGATTTCGGTTGAACTCGTTGGTCCGGTCCGATTTTCAAAACTATATGTATAATAACATGGCATTTCATTTTAGGGTGTTTTAAAAATAACATTTTGTTTACTTATTTTATATTTTAAATTATGTTGTAGCTTGTTTAAAGTGTATATTGTGAAAGTTTTATTGTACGTTTTAGTAAGGGGTGTTTTAATTGGTTGTTTTTAATTTGGTAGATATAAATTTTAATTGGTTGTATAATGTGAATAAATTATTATACTTTTAAGTAATGGGGTGCTTTAATAAAAGTATTAATTACACCATATATTTCTCTCACATTTGACTTTCAACATTTCACATTTTAAAGTTTGATCATTTTCTTTTATATGTAGTATAGATAAACCTATCTTTACTATGTATAAACCTGATAAAGCTTTATAAATATCATACATAATCCAAATACATTTAATTATGAAGAGGTATGATATTCTAGACCTATTTATAAACCTTTCTTCACTATGGTTTACAAGTGCTTAGACATCTTCATCATTTTATAAAGCTTTTCGTAAACTATCATAATGGATGCTCTCAAGACCGATGAAACTTTATTTTTGGTAAATTTACATACCCTCATTTCGACGCATTTTCATCTCTCAATAGCGGAAAAGACATATATTTAGCTAGGGGTGTTCATGGTTTGGTTATCGAGTTATTTATTTTAATCGGTTGGGTTAGTTTGGGTCAAAAAATTTCTGGGTCAAACTGAAAACCAAACCGAATCGAATTCAAATTTGATTCAACCGAATCGAAAAACGAAAACCGACCTTATAATCGAATAACCCGAAATACATAATTTTAATTATTTTTTCATTTAATTATATATTTTTTTTAGCACAAACTTTTTTTTCGAGCTTAAATAATATTAAGTTTATACTAAGAAAGAGCTTTAGTAATTTTTTTTATTTTTTTATTTCCAAAACCATATCCAAACCGTTAACCGAATATTTAGTTTGGTTCGGTTCGGTTTTGACTAATTCAGTTCGGTACGAATTCGGTTTAGTTTTTTCAGTTCGATTCAGTTTAGTTTCGATTTTGGATTACTGTGGATGTTACCCGATCCGTGAACACCCATAGCGGACAAAAGCAACAGTGCGTCCTAAATTTGGACCAGTGGTAACATTATCAAGCGAGTTCTAGATAATATGAACTTCACATGATAATGCTTGCAAAAAGGATACAATGATCATAAGTATACCTAATGACAAAAGTTCAATGCAGGACAATAATTATTTAAAGATAAAATTAAGAGATTTCTAGCATCCATTTATTTTAAATCTAAAGGTCTAAATTAATCATAATTTTAATATCATTACTTATTGAAGGGCACTTGTCTAATATCATTCAAAAGTAAACAGTGTCAGTTAATGGTCGTCCTCATTTACTCATTTTAATTTTTAATTCTTCATTTTATTATCACTCCATTAAAGTTTCATTCATTCTTTTATCTTCTCTCTGCTTAGTTCTCACACTCTACTTAAATCAATAAATCATACATTTATTACTTGTTATTTTTCTGTTAAAACACATTTCCAGATTTGAACTGAACTCAGTTGACTCACTGAGTTCAACTCGTAACACTTCAAATCACTCAGTTAGAAGGTAACTATTAATAAGACTCGTGTGGATTCGACATTGCGTAAAACGGTATCGGATTCGAGTTTTACAAGGACTAAGAGGTGTGTTTGGGATTGGAGATTGGAGATTGGGGGTTTGTTTCTTTGTTACATTAAGATTTTGATTCCAAAGCTTGAGGATAAATATTACTGTATCAATTTTTAATAATCTTTTGAGATCACTGATTAATGAAATGGTTAACTGATATTTCATTATAAAATATCATGTCAAAGATCTTATTGCCTATGAGCTTATTCAGGCCCATTTGGTATGGGGTTATGGAATAGGTTTTCATTTGAAAAAACTTTTATAATTTGTTTGGTTGCTTCTTTAGAAGTAAGGAATGGAATTCGGAATGAAAAAAATGATGGTTGGTTATTTTGGTGACTTTTAAGTGGGTATCAATATTTTTGTAAGTCACCTTAATCTCTTTCTCTCTATAAATATTTTTGTGTAATGGACCAAAATAAGTGTGATTTACCTCAAATCACATGTGATTTTACATCAAATCACATGTGATTTACCCACAAATCACATGTGATTTATCGTAAATTATTTTTTGAAATTGAATCACATGTGATTTACTCCTTTTTAGATTAAAACATATGTGCTTCAGTTTATAACAGCAAAGACTAAATCACACATAATTTACATTTTTCATAACAAAGAAAAAATATAAATAACAGAATCACACGTGATTTCAGTAATTTGTTTTAAAAAATGAAGGAATAAGTTGAGTTGAAATTAAAGATCACATGTGATTTATTACTCTAAAGATCGAATACGACTTGTAAAATCACATGTGATTTTTTTTTTGGTAAACTGTGTTTCTGACTCGAGATTGTGAGCGGCTAAAATCACATGTGATTTTGTAATTTATAAAATCGCACGTGAATTTTAAAATTACAAATCACTTGTGATTTATGCACGAATCACAACAAAAATCGAGAATCATGTGTGATTTACTCATTTTAGATTAAAACGAATCACGTGTGATTTATACACGAATCACAACAAAAAGAATCACATGTGATTTTTTACGAATCACGTGTGATTCTTTTGACGAAATTTTGAAAAAAAAAATCGTCGAAAGTATATAAAAGTGCATATCTATAGAAAGAAGGTTTAATTCTTGTCGCGATGGTGTATTTTTTGTAGTTTGAAGATTTACCGTTTGAAAGATATGTTGTTTTTAAAAGAAAGGTGGAAAGTGGGTTTTTTTATTAAATGGGCTAGAATGACAATTTTGCCATTCCTTTGTTATTTTTGGGTTTAATCTCTATCACTGAATGAAATTAAAATAGATGGCTAAGATGTGTTTATTTGTTCTTTTAATTTTCTTTGTTTGTCATTAATCTCACCTCTATACTTAATCCCTAGATTCTTCTAGTATAATGTCCAAATTATTCCAAGCATCTGTTTAAATAAACAGTAACATGTAGAAGTAAGTTTTGAGTAGGGCATAAAAAGTTATACCATTTATTGCAGTTGTTTTAACAATTACTGTAGTTTCTGTACATATCGTATATTCTATGCATCAAGCTAGGCTTTACCTTGTTTATACGCATAGGATAATGCAAGACCACGTACAAAACTGAGAATACCTTATTCTTTGCATTTAGTTGAGTTAATTACCCGGGGCTGGCCATTGCCGAGGGATCTTACTTAACGGTTACCAAGCAACTGATCGAAAGTCAAATTATGACAGGCTAAAGTCAACGTTAATTATCATTCACCTCGTGTATGTAGGTGATATCAACACAATAGGATATCGTCGCTATAAGGCATGAACAATGACACGTCGTCACACAATTTTCGTTAAGAGTCGTGATGAATGTTTTTTGTAGGGGTGAGCAAAACAAACCGAAAAAACCGAAACCGAACCGAAAACCGAAAAAACCGAACCAAAACAAATCGATCGAAACTAAAAATTGATGGTTCGGTTTTTACTTTTTCAAAAACCGAAAAATGCGGTTCGGTTTCGGTTTTTGTCCAAAAACCAAACCGCAAAAACCGAACCGAACCGGTTTTATTATATAATAATATCTAATTAATATATTATGATTAAATTACTAAATAAACAAAATTTATAAATTCATATTCATTTTGTGAATAGATTTATAATATATTTATCTTAACGTTTATATTCATATATGTGTTTGTCGTGTCACGTGTTTTGTATGAATATATCAATAAGTATTCGATAATGATTATATAACGTGTAAGTTTACTTGTATGTGTATTTCTCATTTATATATTTGTAATTGTAAAATTATGCAAAAAACATTATTATGCTTAGATTGAAAAAAAAAATAAAGAAGAATAACTAATTTTGTACGTAAAACAAGTTTGTTGGTATAATTTGGCCATATCCGAACATTAACGGTTAGAAACCGAAAAACTGAACCGAAACCGATAACAAATCGAAAAAATCGAACCGTCAAAAACCAAACGGTTTTGGTTTTGGGTTTACAAAAACCGAACATTGTGGTTCGGTTTCGGTTAGCCAAAAACTGACCCAAACCGAACCGTGCCAACCGGTAACTAACACATTGTCCCTCAAGGTATAACGCATGTTGTGTGTAACGTATGAACATCCAAGTTTAGCGGATAAGATGTCGTTGATGCTGATAAACTATCATTATTTACTATGATTATAATAGAACAATTAACTCGAAATCATCTTTACAATGCTGGGTAAAACCTGAGATTCGTAAAGATATGTTGAACATTATGCGGTGCGATACATATTTCTTGTTGCAGTACTTTGGAGTATGACTGAGGAAACATGTATTCATTACAAAAACGATTGAGTGAACAATTTGCACCTACAACTCAAGGGTATGTTACGAAACAACAATACAAAGAAAAGAGTCGAGTCTTGGTAGCTAGGACTAGATCACTCGCCATGCTTGCTTTAAGCTTCCTTAGTCGTGTTTCATATATTAGTGAAAAAATATATGCAAGATAAATTATCATTAGCGGTTAAGAATTTGAACTGTTCTTATTAATTTCGAAAATACATTTCTATAGATATGCAAACAAAAGTACCACACAGAAGTTAGACCAATGTCATAATCACAAGACTTAGTTACAATAGCGAAAATTGGACCATTGATAACATTAGCTAGCTGATAATAAGAACCTCACATAGTAATGCTTGCACATAGGATACCATGACAACAAGTATACCTAATAGATCGATTCCTACGTATACACCAATAAGTTATGACTTATGAATAAATTGAGCATACATTTCTCGTCGATTTGGTATGTATTTGTAGCTGTTTTTACAGTTCACTTTCTGCCCATACTATAGTGGCATTTAGTTGGAAAACATTTTCTTTCATTTCCTATTTATTGTTTTGTAGGAAAAGGGAGAAGAGTTTTATTTCCACAAAACAATAGAAAAATTTAGAAAACGCGTTTAGTTTGAGAAACATGTTTTGTGTTTTTCATTTTGCAAAACTAGAAAACATGTTTAAGTGTTGTTGTTTTCTATCTCAATTCTTTATTCACCTTTGTAATATTATAAAAACAACTTCAAAACACAAAAGCAAATATTAAACTAACAAACTAAATAATAAAATAACTAAAAAAATCTAATACTAGAAAATAAAGAATTAAAAAAGTAAAATACAACGTCAAATAGTTGAAAACGTATAAAAATAGACGAAAACGGATTAGGGGTATTCCAAAGGAAAATAGGTGAAAACAAAAAAGAATTGTTTTTTAGTTTTGTGTATTAAAGTTGGAAATAGGAATTTTGTGTTTTGTAGAGAATTTTATTAAAAAACACTAATTTGATCAGGATCTCTGTTTTCTTTGTTTTTCACAAAATATTTTGTGAAAACAAATGTATTTTCCTTCAACTAAACACACCCTATATATTGCAAGGCCTTAGTGCATATATAAAATTGACAAAATTACTTATTACTTATCTAATCATTGTGTTAATCACCAAAGTTTAATTATTTTATGCTTATTTGGTCATTAAATTACACACGTAAGGGGAATCAAAATTGTTTTAGGAAACTAGATTTTTATATATAGGATAGGATTAGAACCGATATTTTCGTTTATTTATGTGATCGACTTACCTTTTTAAAATATGAATCCCAACCCCTTTGTGATTGTTTTTAACTAAGTTATTAAGTAACATAACCCATTATTTAAGATCGCAAATACACAGGAACCTACATTGGTCGGTTCGAGCTCTTCGCAACATTGAGGTTTACAGTTTTTGTGTTTATAATTGATTAATGATATAGCATACTTTGAAACTATGTACTTTTGGATCTTTAAAAAAGAGGTTATTACATATAACATTCATAGATTACGTATGATGTGGTCGGGAATGCTTCCTGAATTGCTTAATATGATTGCACGTAGATGTATCATATTTTACGAAGATTATCTCTCTTTCGCCGGAGTGTGTAAGTCATGGCGTTCAGCAGCTGTACACGATGACTACTCGAATGGACCTCCCTCAAGGTTCCCATCTTTATTGCTTGCAGAGGAAAGGAAAGATGGTTGGGAGTTCCGTGAATTGTTTCTCCTCTCAAATAAGAGCATCCGCAAGATAAGACTGCCAGAAGCATATGGTAAGGTATGTAGGTCTTCATGTGGGTGGCTTGTAACAGTTGGACGTGATCATGCTACACAACTCATCAATCCATTATCGCGTGAAGTCATCAATCTTCCAAAAGTTGACACTTTTCCACAATTCATGGAGAATTCAAGATGGCATGAAGGCATTAAAAAACTGCTCATCATAACTAATAGTTCATCTTCGTTAAAACTGCCATTGGTTGTAGTACTATGGGGAAATTTTAATGAGATGGGGTTTTGTCAGCCTGGGGATAACAAGTGGACAGCCGTTGGTTGTAGCAACCTCATATATGATATCACTTACTACAACGGGCGAGTTTATACTTTTGACAAGGATTACCGTATCCGAGCATGTGATGTTCAAGGGGAAGATCCAACGATGTTGGTAGATGTTTCAAGTCTAACGTCACACCTAAATGATCATAAACGACAACTCCTGGGCGGGGCATATATTATTGGATTGGATGAAGGGGAGAAGAAGAGTTTGTTGGTGGTTATCAGGCATGGAATCATGAATGGATCAGTTTGGTTGGAGACAAAGAGATTTCTACTTTTTGCATATGGTTTGGAAGATGAAAAATGGTCAAGAGTGAACGATTTGGGCAAGAAAACTTTGTTTGTGGGAAATAGTTTGTCGTTTTGGATTGAGGACGCTACAGGGGTGATCAAACGCAATAGCATATATTTCACAGATGACACTGATCATCCCATGTACTTCAGAAAAAACGGATGTGTGGGAGATATGGGAATCTACCATTTGTCTGACGGAACCATTGAGCCTCACATATACTTCACTGGAGAATCGTGTAACATTCTTACCCCTCCTATGTGGCTTGAATCGATCTAAATCACAATGTGCATGTTGTTTCTGTTAAGAAGCTTTCATAGAAAGTTATATGGCAAGTGAATGCTAGTGAAATTTTATTATGTTTGAAGAATTATTTGGAAGAAATCTGGTTGCTAAGGTCGTGTTACAAACTAAACTTGTTATCAACTATAATACACTACATTATTATGACAAAATTACGTCTTTAGTGTGCAATAAGTGTAGGAATCGACGTAAGTGATAAAGATGCATTTTTGTTTTCGTTATCTCTGGTCTCAAGTTTACATTACATAATCATGAGAAATTATGAATAAAAATCTTTGCTACAGTATTTTATATAAATATGTAAAACAAAATGTTCAATGCAATCGCTTCGAAGCATAGATTTTATGAATAGTATACAAGGATGTATTACGGAGCAACTTCTACGGCTCAACCAAGCATAAGTCAACTTTGTTTGAAAAAGAAAAAAAGAAAAAGAAAAGAAAAGCCAACCGGTAACTTACACGTTGTCCTTCAACCTATATATATCATCTAAACTATAGTTTTAAGCACCAGGTAACTATCAATCGATATACTATTTTATAGCAAAAAGTGTTTTCATTTATCACTTTTGGCTTATATTTTAAAACGTATAACTTAATTAAAAAAACTCTTCTTTCATCACCTTAAGCTATATTGACATTTTCCGACTCACTTAACGCAATAGAACACAGATGCAACAAAAAGAAAATTAAAAAAAATAATAATGTCGTATAACACAGCCGGTGGATTTAACACAAAGTCCTATAGCGTGAGCTGGTATGTGTTTTTGGTCGCTTTATATGGCGCCAGCCATCCCTATAACATTCGACACCAAGTACTCTTACCCTCAAACTATACTCATTTGCTAATAACTTTACGCACATACATCCAAGTTTAGCCAATTGGATGTCATTTAGTTGACCACTTTTAAGTTGAAAATTCAAGCTAGAAAAACTTAAAGACTAAAAACGGTCTTAAGTACATCTTCCGCTTCCTTACCTCCAGAGGTGGTGAACAGAGGGAGAGAGAGGCCCTCGTAGTACATCCTGTATGGGTTTGTGTTCAGTAGCCGGGTATAACGATGTTATAATTAGCTCAAATAATCGGCTAAATAAAAGCTTTAAAACCTTATTTAAAATAGGTGCCATGTGAGGTACTCTTCAGAGGTTTCCAAAAAACAGAAAGTCTGAGGACAACTTGCTTTCTTTATGTTTTTTGTTTCGTGAAAAAGGTCGACCCTGATCTCATTTATTTTATTTGAATAAAAAAATGCCGGGTCGCTAAAAAGCCACTATTTTTGCGCCATTATTGTTACTCACGCGAAAGTTAATCGCCTTCGCTTATCTTGTTTTTTAAGGTCAGTTTATGTATGATGTCGACGAATATCTCATGTTCACGATTATTATTCTTGCAAAACTCGGAAAGTATTAAAGAACATTTATTCCTCAAGCTGTCGATTGTGTCAGTTGGAAGTGCATACGGCATATCAACTTCCTCTACCTAGGTATGGATTGGATGCTCCTCCCTCTCGGGCGGACTCACTTTTCTTTTCATTCACGATTTGATGTTCGTAGATTCCTCTCTAGTCTAGATTCTCGTCGATTCTTCCCTCGCTCGAATATCTTGGACATCTCACTTTTCCATGCAACGCATTCTTTTCGATCTTGTACCGCTGTTTCGCATAGGCTACATGCGGTACATCGAACACCAACCCAATCTCGATGAAAAAGGAGAAGCGACTAAAGAAGGGTGACGAAGCTTTTGCATCCCATAGTGTTGTCGCACAAAGAGCTAGTTGCTAAGGAAAAGGTAGAACCATAAATACTATCCGAAATTGTAGAGGCGCTTGATAATATTTTATTCCTTGAAGGCGGTGAATACTAGAGCCGATGAAACAAGAGCTACTAAAGCGTGAATCGCTGCTTTTCCTTCCCCATGAGTATAGCATGATGAGCCCAAGTTACGGCAGCTCCGGATGAAAGGGGAATAAGAATATTAAGAAAAGGGATTTCCCGAGGATCTAAAACCGCAATCCCTATTGGGGGCCAAATACCTCCTATTTTGGTTTTTATGAACCATATTTTGATCTCCCTTTTCTTCGATCCGGAATTCCCAACAATCCTTGACTCCTTGAATACAATGGGATTTCACACCTGGCGAATCTTTCACTCTACCTCCTCTTATTAAGACTATAGAATGCTCCTGCAAATTATGACCTTCGCACGGAATGTGAGCAAATATATCATGTCGATTGCTCAACCGTACTTTGGCTATCTTACGTGGAGCTGAATTAGGTTTTTTTCGGTGTTCTCGTCGGTACACGCGGGCGTACTCCTTGCTTATAGGGACATTGATCTGCTTCACGAATGGAGATTGGGTCGAAATCTATTTGTGAGATTAGGGATCGGCATATATTATCATAAGTATAAACATAAGTGAGGAGACCTGATTCAAATTAAAAAAGAACCTCTAGGAAGGTACCATCGGCAGCCTATAACGGAGGACTTTTTTCCTCTTCTCTGAAATTGTAATTTTTCTGATAGGAACAGGCTAAACAAAAAGAAAAGGGGTTGTTTTTCGTACGAATAGGAGCCTGTTAACAAAATCCTATTTCTTTCTCCCTTTCTTTTCGCTGGTCAACAACCAACAAAAGTTCTCGTTTAGTTCTTCCCTACTCGTACAGGAAGGCCTCTTTTTTTGTATGGGGGGAATCCCTTCTGAAAGTTAGGATTATGGGGTTCTGAAAGTTGGTAATATGGGGGAAGAATAGTAGGAAGTAGATAGAAGCTAGTTCTCCTACGGTTTCTTGCTTTGATGTAGCTTGGTTTTCTCTGGGGGTCCCAGTTCCAGATCCCTTGATGAACAACTTTTATTTACTTCATCCGTTTTAAAATTATAGTATATATTTTTTTTGAGAGTTAATTGCATTTTTGGTCCCTGAGGTTTGGCCAAATTGCATGTTTGGTCCCCATCCTTTTGAAAGTGCAGTGGACGTCCCAAAAATGAAGTTTCAGTTGCACTTTTGGTCCCCGGGTCCAAACGCTGTTAATGCTCCTCCTTTAGTCACCCCATGTGCTATGCACACGAGGGTTTTTTGGTCTTTTTCCACCCACTAAAATCCAAATAAACACCCAAACCCCACATAATCTCACTTTTATATATTACCCCGCGTTGACTTCTGCTACATAACCTTTTGACTCCTATTTTTTTTACTAAGAACCCTAATTCTCACTCCAAAACCCCACAAAATACCAATCCTCTTTCAGTTATATGACTGCAAAAACAATCCTTGAAGTTTGACAATATAAAATGGCGAATGGAATTGAGGAGTGGTATTTTCGAACTCGTGAAGATTTTGATCCTTATACCCGTTATGGTAACAACTTGAATTCATTTTACTTTTTTTTTGTTGACATTTGATGATTTTAGTAACTTAAATACTGAGAATGTTTTTTTTATACAACCAATCATCCCCTCGTTTTCTCTATGAAGGTTCATCATGGTGGAAGGTTTAAAAAGAAATATAATAGGAAGTATGTTGATGGTAAGGTTCAATACGTGGATATGGTAGATAGTGAACACCTTACAGTTGAGGTGATTAATTCCATTCTTATGATGCTAAAATATGATCCTAGGCAAATCATGTTTTATCATTTCAAGATACCTAGGAAAACCTTAGACTGGGGACTTAGAGCATTGGCTTCTGATGATGATATTGTCAACTTGATTAAATATGTTGCAAACCATAAGGTTATAGAAGTTTACATTGAACATCATGAAACCACAGTTGAGTCATTTTACAAGCTTGTATTTAGGGAAGGAGTAGTAATTAAGGATATAGGTGATGATGCTGATATAATTGATTTGGATCAAGTTAAGAAAAAAACAGTGCCTTGTTCTAAAAATCAATTGGCTATTGAGTGGATTAATGAGGTAAATGATGAGCATGTTACAAATGCAGTAGGGTTAAATGAACAGGGTAGTGATGAAGTAGGGCTACATGATCATGTTAGTAATGAGCAGGGTAGTGATGTTAACATAGGGTTAAATGATCATGTTAGTAATGAGCATGGTAGTGATGTTAACATAGGGTTAAATGAGCATGTTAGTAATGAGCAGGGTAGTGATGAAGAATGGTTAAATGATATTTTTAGTTATGATCAGGGAAGTCATGGTAACATAGATGAGGAAATGGTAGATGAGGAAGGTGTATATGAGCGTAATGAGCAGGGTAGTGATTGGTAGGCCATCCAAAAAAAAGAAAGAAGAGTGCTGGTGAGATTGTAAGTGTGGTCAGGGATGGGAAGATGACTAGGAAAGGGCTACAAATCACTTGTAATATCTGCAAAGGGAAAGGACACAACAAAAGGGGATGCAAGCTTGCACTATGTTTCTGTATGACTTTATGTTTCTGTATATGCACATGAACTTGCTATGCAGTTACTTTATGACTTGTGGTTGTTATGTTTAAGTATCTTTACCACTATCTTTTGGCTGTTATGTTTATGAGTTATGGTTGTTATGTTTATGACTTTTGGCAGTGACAACAAACACATGTTTTCTTTCAAGTAAAACTAACTCTACATTCAAACACAAAATTTAGTCTAGTTAACACAACATTCATCATTGATAAACAAAAGATAATACAAAACCAAATTAACCATTACATCCTTTGGTCAATTCTTTCAAGTCAAACTAACTCTACATAAACAAATACACTAAGAAGATAATCCAACTGTTAATCAACCATTTCTTCAACATTCCATTTTGAGCAACCAATGAATTGTTTGCTTGTTCAAGATGATTGCGTGCCTTAGCAACCTGTGAATGATGTTCATTGCCGAGCACACATTGGTGGATCCAACCAATCAAAAACCACAAATCATCCTACAATCAATCATATTTTGAATTATTGACTGTTCATGAAAAATCAAGTAAATTCACAACTTACAATTTTGGGGCAAGAGTAAAACGACGCCTGTGGTTGAATCTAGTCCATGAGGTGCAATTATCGCACGATTCTGATTACAATAGACCATCTTTGGTATTGAACTTGTTAGAGTTAGGGTTTATTAGTATTGAAATTGTTAGGTTTAGGGTTTATTGGGATTGATTTGGGGATTTAAAAATGAAACGTTAGGTTGGGTGGGGTAATATATAAAAGTGAGATTTTGTGGGGTTTGGGTGTTTATTTGGATTTTAGTTGGTGGAAAAAGACCAAAACCTCTCGTGCATGCATACGTGGGGTGACTAACGGAAGAGCATTAACAGCGTTTGGACCCGGGGACCAAAGGGCAATGAAACTTTATTTTGGGGACGTCCACCGACTTTTAAAAGGATGGAGACCAAACATGCAATTTGGTCAAACCTCGGGGACCAAAATGCAATTAATTCTTTTTCGACATGTGTCAAAATAATTGTCTATTTTCTTTTAAGTAAAACTAAAGAATTTAGTGGAAAATATTCTATTCGAGTTGTTGAAATTATAGTGGTCATATTTTATTAAATTACGTGATTTTGTCTTCGACAATAATTTTGAGATGGAAGAAGATTTATCAACTTCGGTTTTATGTGGTATTTATTTATTTTTATTTTTATATGATATGCTATGTTATATGGAAGAGGTGAATTTATTTCATCGCAAATATTTATTGAGTCTTAATGTGTGTAAACTAGAGGTGTCACTTTGAGCCTATTAATTAAACAACGATCTAGTTAGTTAAATATAGAATTTGAGCAAAGGTCTGAACCAACCGAACCGACCCGAGAACCGATTTCACAAAAAAAATAATTGTCTATTTTTCTTTTTAAGTAAAAACTAAAGAATTTAGTGGAAAAATATTCTATTTGAGTTGTTGAGAATTATAGTGGTCATATTTTTATTAAATTATGTGATTTTTGTCTTCTGACAATAATTTTGAGATGGAAGAAGTATTTATCAACTTCGGTTTTATGTGGTATTTATTTATTTTTATTTTTATATGATATGCTATGTTATATGGAAGAGGTGAATTTATTTCATCTGCAAATATTTATTGAGTCTTAATGTGTGTAAACTAGAGGTGTCACTTTGAAGCCTATTAATTAAACAACGATCTAGTTAGTTAAATATAGGGCTGAGCAAAGGTACGGAACCGACCCGAACCGACCCGAGAACCGATTTCACAAAAAAAATAATTGTCTATTTTTCTTTTTAAGTAAAAACTAAAGAATTTAGTGGAAAAATATTCTATTTCAGTGGTTGAGAATTATAGTGGTCATATTTTTATTAAATTATGTGATTTTTGTCTTCTGACAATAATTTTGAGATGGAAGAAGTATTTATCAACCGGTTTATGTGGTATTTATTTATTTTTATTTTATATGATATGCTATGTTATATGGAAGAGGTGAATTTATTTCATCCGCAAATATTTATTGAGTCTTAATGTGTAAACTAGAGGTGTCACTTTGAAGCCTATTAATTAAACAACGATCTAGTTAGTTAAATATAGGGCTGAGCAAAGGTCCGGAACCGACTCGAACCGACCCGAGAACCGATTTCACAAAAAAATGAATCGAAACAGAACCGAATCGGTTCGGTTCGGTTCGGTTTTGTGTTGGTTCGGTCGGTTCGGCCCGGTTTACATGCTTTATGTGCGTGTTTGGTCGATTTTGGGTCGGACCGAACCAAACCGAAAACCGACATCCGATAAGACATAGAACCGAAACAGAACCGAAAATGGTTGGTCCGGTTCGGTTCGGTCAGGTTCGGCTCGGTTCGATCGGTTTTGTGCTCAGCCCTAGTTAAATATCAAGTTGGAGATATGTACCTAAATATTATAGATGTGTCCAATTGGATATTTGATAGAAAATGCAATTATATCATAATTATTTAACGGGTCTAGCGAATCAAAAGATTTTTTATTTTATTATTCTTTTTATTTTTATTTTTTTTTACTCCACACAAGATGTGAATTGGCGGGAACACCATGACTCCGGGAGCTTTTTAGCGCGAGTCATTGTTCACCTCATAAGAATAGTTAAGAACTCTCCGACCCAGGGTAACTAACCTGGAGTGAAAGACGAGCCGAGATTTGAACTCTTAACTTTTTATCCACAAAATCTCTTCAGAGGGCTCTTGAGTTTTCCGGAAATAAGTACTAACTAAGCTAAAATCCTTTGGTTTCATCTTTTACTAAAAAAAAAAAAAAAACAACTTATGGACCAGACCAACACCGACCCAACCAATATAGACCCGGACCCATTTAAACTCATGATTCTAAAAGACTTATCTAAACCCGAACCCGTATTGGCCCAAACCCGATCCTACCCGACCCACCAATTTTATCACTTTTAATGTAAACAAAGTGAACAAAATGCTGCTTAAAAATACAAACGCCACCTAAAGTTATTTTTGTAATTATATAATACATAACAAAATAAGTACTAATTATTTGAGTCAATTCTATATTTTATAAAACAAACATCAAATTTTCTATTTTTAAAATATGCATCAAAATCATTGCATATCATACATTATTATATATATTAACTAAAAGCGGGAATGATTCTCCACACGCCACGTGTCACAAACAAGTGTGAATATTTAACGCCAACTTTCATGAGTTGAAAATAATCACCGAGGTTTGGGTGTCATTGAAAATAAGTCAAAGTTAAAAAAATAGTCCCTAGGTTTCGATGTCATTGAAAGTAAGTCTTTATAAGATTTAAGAAAATAGTCCTATCCAAATTACATTATTAAAACCGTCCATTGAACGCCTACGGCTTTCACATTCGTTTATACTAAATATAACACTTAAAAGTTTATATCGTGTAAATATGGATTATTTTCTTGACATATTTTATTTTCTTTTCTGAAAAAGACTGTTTTTTTTTTTTTCGAATTCTCTAATTTAATATTCGATCTTGGATATGTCACACACCGTTACACCGAACAAAACACAAAAGACACATTTATCTCCTTGATATAAATATAGTTTCAATTCAACCCCTCACCTTTCACAAACATTCAAAAAGAGCCCTTAAACGTGGTTTCATTTGAGCCATGAAAGATGTCAGTTTTACCGAACATGAAAGGCTAACCTTGTATTCAACGCCACGCTTCATTCTTGATTCTACTACACGCCATCATCTTCTTCTTCCTAAAACATTACTTCTATTTATATATAGTTCATGTCAATCATTAATCATTAATTATTCAAACGTTAAATATCATCAACTTTCACTCTGTGTTATTTGCTCTTTGTTCTTTACTCAACTGAATTTTTTATAAATTTTTAAAACTTTTTTCACTAAAAATTTATAAAAAAATGATATCTTTGATCATACCCACAAATCACAACTCTTTATCTTCTTCATTTCTGAATAAGAACCATCAAAATAAAACTATTTTTTTCACCAACAAAAGAAGAAAGATTGTCAAGAAACATAACCAAGTTCCTGTGAGTAACTTTTTTTTTTTTTTTTTTTTTTTTTTTTTTTGAGAAAATAATTTATGGGTTTTGTTTATTATGGGATAATATTAATGGGTTTTGAATTTCAGGTTGCAAGGTTATTTGGGCCATCAATATTTGAGGCATCAAAGTTGAAGGTTTTGTTTTTAGGAGGAGCTGATGAGCAGAAGCATAATAATGAATATCTTCCAAGAACTTATACACTTACTCATAGTGATATCACTTCTAAGTTGACTCTTGCTATTTCTCAAACTATTAATAATTCCCAGGTATTTTTTTAAATTGTTTTCATTTGTTATAGACTTTTAGTTATGTAGCTCTAGATTGATTGTTGGATTAGTTGTTTTATGGGTTGCAAATTTGCTATGCTAAGTTGATAGTTGGATAAGGAATAGAACTATAAAAGATTATTGTGTTGTTCTTCCAAGAAAACAGGGGTCAATCTTTGGGACTAGAAACTTCAAGCACTTGGTCAACTACTATTATTTAAAGGATTATTATATTGTGTTGGTTTCTTAAACAAAGGTTTATCATCAAGACTTATGCCAATAATTTATGGGTTCAAATTTCACTAACTTTACTACTTGGGGGTGGCTAGGAAAATGGTTGGAAATGGTCACCGGGACACCCTGGTTAGGCTGCGTACATCTGAATCAAAGACTCGTCTACTCGAGTGAACATGGAAAACCTCACCTGTTTACTTATGTCAAGATTTCCACTTTCTTCATAGCAAATATATAGGCATGTGAAATAACAAATACTAATTGGTAGATATGTTTGTATTCAGCAAAATATTGACAAATCATATGGCTAATTGCTTTATATAAGTGGTTGTTCTACCTTATGAACTCATGAGCATTTGCCTAGTGGTATAAGAGTTTGACATTGCGTTTTGAAATTGATTACATTGAAGTGGAACATCAAATAATCGGCTTGTGGCTTATGCTGGTTAAAGGAGTAATCAGAAGTCTGGTAAATTGTGGTTGTCATAGATCGAGGTTAATCTGTAAAATGACGTCTCAAGAGTCGCTATAGTTTTGTTGCAGCTACTTTGAAACTAATTATCGAAAAATGATTAGTTGGACAATTAAAACGGACCCTGTTGGATATAAACAGCATTTTCAGTGTCACACCGCTATCCCATAAGATATAGAATGTTCAAACTATATATTCTTGGAGTTCATGATACATAATTGAATACTGTGTTACAGTTGCAGGGCTGGTCTAATAAGTTATATAGAGACGAAGTGGTTGCAGAATGGAGGAAAGTGAAAGAGAAAATGTCTCTTCATGTTCATTGTCACATTAGTGGCGGCCATTTTCTTCTTGACATGTTTGCTCGCCTTAGATTCTTCATTTTCACCAAAGAACTCCCTCTGGTAATTCATTAATTAACTTAACTAGCAATATCGTAACAATCATCATTGCAAAGACTAGAACTCTTGATAGCAATCACTTCCAAATAATTCTCATTAGGTATTGAAAGCATTTGCTCACGGAGATGGGAATTTGCTAAAGAACTATCCCGAGCTGGAAGAAGCTTCCGTTTGGGTTTACTTCCACTCGAACATTCAAGAATTTAATAAAGTTGAATGTTGGGGACCACTCAAGGATGCGGTGGGACCCTTGTCCACATCATCATCGACGTCTTCTGGATCTACTATAGTTGAAGGTGAATCAAGTAACTGGGAGGTACCAAAGCCATGCCTTGAAGATTGCTCATGTTGCTTCCCACCACTGAGTTCAATCCCTTGGTCTCATGATTTTGTGAAGAATCAAGATGAAGATGACGGTTCCCTTCATAATGGGTCGCAACAAAAAGCTTGACAAAGATTTCTTGATGGGGAACTTTGTGTATAGATATAATGATGAAGTTGAAAAATACGTAGAACTTTTGTATATAGCATATTTATTGATACCATGTCCAGAAATGTATTCGGGATTTTACCCATACGACTTAGATAGTTGGGGTTTGTTTAATATTTAATTTAAAAATACCTTGTCTTGATTCTATGATTTCTTTGTTTTCAAAATCCTTGACTTTTGCTGTTTGACCCCTTAGACTAAGAATGGGAGTGATGAGGGGCGAATACCACGCGTGGAGGTGCTTGACAGGTGTGGTCAGCCATTACGGGTGGTTTTGGATAGCAAGCGGAGGAGACAAAATGGAGAAGGTGGTGTTGACCACAGGTTAAAAGAAATGTTATTTGGTATGTATTTGTGAAAGTTAGACTAAGAATGGGAGTGATGAGGGGCGAATACCACATGTGGAGGTGCTTGACACATGTGGTCAGCCATTACGGGTGGTTTTGGATAGCAAGCGGATGAGACAAAATGGAGAAGGTGGTGTCAACCACCGGTTAAAAGAAATGTTATTTGGTATGTATTTGTGAAAGTTAGACTAAGAATGGGAGTGATGAGGGGCGAATACCACACGTGGAGGTGCTTGACACGTGTGGTCAGCCATTACGGGTGGTTTTGGATAACAAGCGGAGGAGACAAAATGAAGAAGGTGGTAAAAGAAATGTTATTTTGTCCGTGTTTGTGAAAGTATATGTGCGTTTAGTAATATAGGTAACTGATGAGGATGTATTGGTAAACTTAAATTTGGAGTTAACGTAAGTAAATTGGTTATGACATGAGATTATATTGATTTTATCATATATGTGTTATATGAAAGATGATAGTGAAATTTGAGGCTAGTTTCCCAAAACTAGCCAGGTTTGTGGTTATATCCATTGTGACCTATGTAAGGTATGTAAGGATTATGTATGATTGAATGATGTGTGTGTGATGTGTATGTATTGGTAAAAAGTAGTATTGGTGAAAAGTAGTCGTATGGACTAATGTTGATGTGAATGATGCTTATGTGATTCGTGATGTATAATATCTTGTTATTACCTTTTTACTTGCTAAGCGTTTTCGCTTACGGTTTAGTGTTTAACCGTTTTGTAGGTTCTTAAGTGATGAAGGTAAAGACTAATGGAACGTTCACAGGTTTGAAGTGATTGGATATGCGTGCAAGCATAAGTAGGAGGCCGAGCTCAATCATGGTTGAACCCCCGAGTTGAAGTAAATGTTGAAATTGTTTTTAAACTGTCAAGTCCAGGTCTTGTAATTGAATAAATGGTTATGTATGTTGTTAAGTGTTTTGGTATAAAAGTTGTATTGAAATGGGTAAAAACGGATGTTTGGCAAACCCCGTAAAGTATGTGTTTTTGGGTCATTTAGACTATGAATGTTTATGAAAATGAAGTTATATATTCTTTTAATAAAATCTGTAAAGTTTGGTAAAATATTGAGTTCGGAAAGTTGGTTTTCCGGAAAAGGTAAGAAAATGTAAGTTCGGGTTATCAAAAAACTGCAGCCATGCGGTTTGGTGATCCAGTTGCCCGACATAGGCGTCCAACCGTGCGGTTGAGGTTTCATCCGCCGGCAGCCGGACAAGGTTTGACATATTTTCGTCAGTCCTTGAAAAATCAAATAAAATAAACCGTAAGTCCATAGGAGTCATGCCATTTATCATTTTTAAAAGTAATTGAGTCTACTTTCTATAAAAATACTTTCAGAAGCTGGTTTGTAACAGAAGTATAAAAGAGTATTTGATTTGTAACAGAAGGTCTGTTTTAGTTAATCCGTTTGGGCAAAAATTTTGTCAAGTTTGAAAATGGGCGTTTCATAAGGTTTTCTATATTTGTAATCTATAAATAGTGATTTATAATAAAGTAACACTGACGGAGAATTCATCATTTAAAATTTAACTTGATTTGATAATTGTTTACTAGCAAATCAAGTTTGCACAATCATTAATTTATAAACTTTTGATGTTATAAACCTATGTTTATTATGTATAAGCCTTTTAGAATTCTTCACATGATTTAGAATAACGCATGCATTAAATTATAAAGAGGTTTAACAGTATAAATATTTCCATGCCACATGTACATGAAACAAAAGATCACAATGATTAAAATAAAAGATAAAGCTTTAGATAGGTTTTAGGCCTTTTGTTGAAACTATCATTGTGAATGCGCTTAGAGCGTAGGGTACCATGGCGTAGCACCCCGCCACTTCCGACGTGGCCAACCAACTGCCATCGCCAGCTGGTTCCATGATACTGCCACCTCCATCCGCCATTTCCCTAGTCAGTTAAGTGGAGTGTGTGAAACTAGGAAAATGACGAAATCTATTTTTTTTTTAAGTTTTTAATGTATTTTAAAATAGATTTGTGTATGTGTTGTGTTTTTTAGTGAGTTTGTGTGTTTTTTTAGTATGTGCGAGTGTGTGTATTTTACCATGTACGAAATAAGTTGTATGGTTGTTTCCGTCTACATGTTCCTTTCAGCAAGCGCTTGTATTTTTTGTTTGGAAATGTTGGGTGAACAATGGCGAGTCAGAGGGGAACTGGATGAAGTTCTAAAGTGTGTCTGCTAGTATTGATGTAAATATGACACATAAAAACTTTAAATATAACTACAGAAGCAAATGTTTATTGAAAGGCCCAACTTTTATTTATCATTTGGTTAGTTGGTTGTAACCTTTAAGGCCTAAAACAGTAAAATGAAAATAAATTCTTAGCAACATATTTATTAAACTTCATATTTCTTAATAGTATATTTCATATATTCATGATTTGTTAGATATGTTTTCTTAGGGCATGCTTGGTTCGTAGAGAGGAATAGCAATGAGAAAGGTAAAAGGTATATAAAGCTAATCAAATTCATTACCCCTAAGTTAGTGGGTAATGGGTGATTGCATTATATAGTAACAAACATCATTAATCATTATGTTACCCATTTCTTATGGCACATACCCCTTAACCAAGCACACCCTTTGTTTGTTTAAAAACAGTAAAATAAATTATGAGCGAGCGAGGCCCAAATAGTATGTTATGAGTGAAGGAGTGGTTTGATGAGTGTTAAAAGTAAAGATGCTAATGTGACATTGAAAAATAGAAAATGGCATGACAGAATTATGATACACCTTAGGTTATAAGCTTGAGACTTATAAAAGTATGTTGTATAATATTAAGGTCATGCCACACACTAAACTTGTTATTAACTATAATACACTACATTATTATGACAAAATTACGTCATTAGTATGTAATAAGTGTAGGAATCGACTCTGGTCTCAAGTTGAAATTACATAATCAGGCAGACCTTGGTAGAGGCGCCCCCCCCCCCAACACCAAGTTTTAGGTTGATAGTTTAAAAAGATTAATAGTTTAATGATGATTTGATAAGTTTTCATTATCAGCTTTCGAAAGTATAAAGAAACCCATTTGGAAGCAATTTAACAGCCGTTATATTGTCAATCTTGGGTGCTTTTGGTTTGTCGCTATGAATCACAATGGGTATGGGTGTTGGTATAGAGTGGAATGATAATGTAGGGTATGAAGAAACTACCCACACACATAATATGTGAGGAAATCTCACATTTGAGTATCCTCATTCCATTATGATGAACCCTATAACCAACCAAACAACATTAATGACTTTCAAAGTCATAAACCCATAGCCATACATACCAACCAAACAGGCCCCAAGTATCCATAAAGTTGATTCAAGCAAATATATATGATTACTTGACTATATATAATGGATTTTTTTGATGCCACAAAACAACTAGGGGGGCGTTTGGTTGGGGTAATTCTTGAGAATTTAAAACTCCGAATTTAAAATACCTTCGCGTGTTTGGTTGACAAATTTATAAATATTTTTTATTTTTAATATAAGTTTCATAAATATTCTACTTAGAAGTTTATAAAAAAATTATAAAAAGTTTATAAAAATTTATAAAAAGTTTATAAAAAAGTTTATAAATAATTTATGAAAAAGTTTATAATAAATTTATAAAAAAGTTCATAAAAATTTATAAGAAATTTATTAAAAAAATATATAAAAAAGTTTATAAAAATTTTTATAAAAATATATAAAAAAGTTTATAAAAATTTATAAGAAATTTATAAAAATTTATAAAAAGGTTTATAAAAATTTATAAAAAAGTTTATTAAAAATTGTAAATATTTCATTTAAAAGTTTATAAAAATAATAAGAAAAAAGTGTATAAATTTTTTTCAAGCAAATTAAAATTTCTCACTTTTTCAGGCGTTTTGATTCTTCCATTTTGGCAATTCGGAATTGTAAATTACTTCAAATGCACACATTTGAGTTATTAAATGAGACATTGAAGGAATTAAAATCACATGCCTCAATATCCTTCAAATCGCCCCAACCAAACACCCCCTAGGTTTATTTATTAAGGCTAATGGCACAATAATGTATAATAGTTATCATAATTTTTTTTTATATCTCGAACAAATATTTTTGCTATACTATGTATTAAACTTGATTTTATTGTATTTTTGTGTACTTTATATAACAATTATGATACATATAGTAGAAAAAATAAGAGGCAAAATGGTCATATAGTACATACAAAATACAATAAAATTAAGTTTAGTACATAGAATAGCAAAAAAATTATTCGATACATATAGAAAAAATTCATGACAAATATGATACAAGGCCATTAGCCCTATTTATTAGCATAAATTAGGATAGATCTCTTTATGCAAAATTGATTCTTGTAATAGTTTAGATCGAATTTAGGGTTAAATCAAGGGTAATAATTATAGAGTTTATAATTCCAAATATGTAATTTATGAATGTAAATATCTTAAAGATCATCGAGCTAAGTTGTAATTTTTAGTGCTTTACGGGTCATTTCTTGTTTTTATCTTACACTAGCTTATTGACCCGTGGAATCACGGGAACTTTTAAAGAAATTATTCACTAAGTAGTTGTGTTTGTGAATAAATTAACAAACAACAACGAAAGTAAACAGGATTCATTATTTTTTGAAAGGAATAATAAGTAATGTGTAAATTATACGATAAACAACTTGGTTTGTAATTATTAAAGTAATAAATGTCCATGCAAAAATGTTCAACTCGTAGATAGTTTTGAAAAACAAAGGTATGCAGTCAACGTGAGTTATTTGAGCTAAGTTGTAATTTTTAGTGCTTTACGGGTCATTTCTTGTTTTTATCTTACATGTAATGATTATGTTTCGGTTTTCGAAAGTGTTCAAGTTCCGCCACTGATCATGAGAAATTATGAATAAAAATCTTTGCTACAATATTTATAGAGATGTAAAAAATTATTGCCAAGGTTTTCAGGATCAGGATTTTATTTAATATCGATTTCGTCTTTGCAAGATTGTGATTGTAAGATCGGATCGGGATCTTAAGATCCTACCACAATGTCATTTCTTACACAAATCTATAAATTATTAGACATCATAAACATAAAATTATATAAATGTTTAATAGAAATGTTGTCCTAAATTATGATTATGAAATATGTAAGAAGATTAACATGTTGTTTTTTAAATTCTATAAAACGGAATTAATAAATTTGCATCTTTTTAGTTTGTGTTTCGAGAAAAGTGAGATCGGATAGGATTAGATATTAAGATCTTATGGTCAAAATCTGAATCCTAGAAGATCTTAAACTTTCAAAGATCCTATGTAAGATCCGAATCATTTTTGCTTTGAAGTATCGTAAAATCGTAAGATTCTAAAATCATAATTGATTCTGATAACCATGTTTTAATGCAATCGCTTCGAAGTAGGGGTGTCATTCGGGCTGACCCGACCCGAACCCGACCCGACCCGAACCGAACCCGACCCGAGGCAATTCGGGTCGGGTCAATCGGTCCAAAAATATATTCGGTCAATCGGGTCAACGACCCGAGTTCTAAACAAGGTCGGGTTCGGGTATATTTTTTAGCTGACCGGCCAACCCGACTAACCCGGGCTCAACAACACTTTTACAATGTAAAATACTGGGTTGACCCCAAACCCGAATTGACCCGACCGATTGACCCGACCGAGTTGACCAACCCGAATTGACCGACCCGAGTTGACCCGAGTTTTAAACAAGGTCGGGTTCGGTATGTTTTTATAAACGACCGAGCTGATTCGGCCCGAGTTGGCCCGACCCGACCGGTCAACCCGAATAACACCCCTACTTCGAAGCATAGATTTTATGAATAGTACAAGCATGTATTACGGAGCAACTTCTACGACTCAATCAAAGCATAAGTCAACTTTTTTTTAAAAAAATAGAAAAGAAAAGAAAAGCCAACGGGTAACTTACACGTTGTCCCTCAACCTATAAATCTAAACTAGTTTTTACTCTCAACGCCACGCTTCATTTTCCTGCACGCCATCACCTTCTTCCTAAACATTAGCAGATTAGCTCAATATATATACATGTCATGTCAATCCACACAATCATTAAATATTCAAACGTTAAATATCATCAACTTTCACTCTCTGTTCTTTGCTCTTTGTTTCCCCATAAGATAACTTTTGTCACTAAAAATTTATAAAAAATGATATCTTTGATCATACCCACAAATCACAACTCATTATCATCTTCATTTCTACATAAGAATCATCAAAATAAAACTATCTTCTTCACCAACCAAAGAAGAAAGATTATCAAGAAACAACAAGTTCCTGTGAGTAAAGTTTTTTTTTTTTTTTGCACTTTTTGAAAAAGTAAATTGTGGGTGTTGTTTATAATGGAATAATAAAGATGGGTTTTGAATTTCAGGTTGCAAGGTTATTTGGGCCATCAATCTTTGAGGCATCAAAGTTGAAGGTTTTGTTTTTAGGAGGAGCTGATGAGCAGAAGCATAATAATGAATATCTTCCAAGAACTTATACACTTACTCATAGTGATATTACTTCTAAGTTGACTCTTGCTATTTCTCAAACTATTAATAATTCTCAGGTATTTTTTTAAATTGTTTTCATTTGTTATAAACTTGTAGTTATGCAGCTCTAGATTGATTACTGGATTACTTTTTGTTTAGTTGTTTTATGGGTTGTAAATTTGCTATGTTAAGTTAATAGCAATGTTTTGAAAACCGGGTCTGTGATCAACCCGGCCGAGTCATGGGTCACCGGGTCAACCGGTTCTTCTTCCAAAAAATCAAGGGTCAATCTTTTGGGACTAGAAACATCAAGCACTTGGTCATTGGTCAACTACAATTATTTAAAGGATTATTATATTGTGTTAGTTTCTTAAACAAAGATTTAACATCAAGACATGCCAATATTCTATAGGTTCAAACCTCACTATATTAGGGTGGCTGGGAAAGGATTGGAAAAGGTTACCGGGACACCCAGGGTAGGCTGCGTGCATATAAATCAAAGACTTTCTTGATAACAAATATATAGGCATGTGAAATAACAAATACTAAATGGTAGATATGTTTGTATTCAGCAAAATAATGGCAAATCATATGGCTAATTGCTTTATATAAGTGGTTGTTCTACCTTATGAACTCATGAGCATTTGCCTAGTGGTATAAGTTTTGACATTGCGTTTTGAAAGTGAGGAAATGTAACACCATATAATCGGCTGTAATGGAGAAGATAGTTTTTGTATGTGCTTATGCTGGTAATTGTTTTCATTATCTAGCAATCAAAACTTTGGCAAATTTGATTTTTTAGAGGTTTACTTGTAAGAGGACAGTCTCAAGAGTTGGATATACTCTTGATGAAGGATGACATGCCATACGATGACCAAATAAACAACTTATATAGTGTCGTGCCAGTTTCCCATTTGATATAGAATGTTCAAACTATGTATTCTTGGAGTTCATGATACATAATTGAATATTGTGTTACAGTTGCAGGGCTGGTCTAATAAATTATATAGAGACGAAGTGGTTGCAGAATGGAGGAAAGTGAAAGGGAAAATGTCTCTTCATGTTCATTGTCACATTAGTGGCGGCCATTTTCTTCTTGACATGTTTGCTCGCCTTAGGTTCTTCATTTTCAACAAAGAACTCCCGCTGGTAATTCCATTAATTAAATTAGACTGTCAATTTTGTTACAATCATCGATGCATAGAGCATAAATCTTGATAGCAAACACTGCCACCAATCCATTAGGTATTGAAAGCAATTGCACACGGAGATGGGAATTTGCTAAAGAACTATCCCGAGTTGGAAGAAGCTTCTGTTTGGGTTTACTTCCACTCGAACATTCAAGAATTTAATAAAGTTGAATGTTGGGGACCACTCAAGGATGCGGTGGGACCCTTGTCCACATCATCATCGGCATCTTCTGGATCTACTATAGTTGAAGGTGAATCAGGTAATTGGGAGGTACCTAAGCCATGCCTTGAAGAATGCTCATGTTGCTTCCCACCGATGAGTTCAATCCCTTGGTCTCATGATTTTGTGAAGAATCAAGATGATGATGACAGTTCCCTCCATAACGGGTCGCAACAAAAAGCTTGATCAAGATTTCTTTATGGGAACTTTGTGTATAGATATAATGATGAAGATGAAAAATACGTAGAACTTTTGTATATAGCATAATTATTGTTACCATGTCCAAAAATGTGTTCAGGTTTTTACCCATATGAATGACTTAGATAGTTGGGGCTTGTTTAATACTAAATTTAGAATACCTGGTATTGATTCTATGATTTCTTTGTTTCCAAAATCCTTTAACTTTTGTGGTTTGACTCCTTAGACTAAGAGTGGGAGTAATGAGGGGCGAATACCACACATGGAGGTGCTTGATACGTGTGGTCAGCCATTACGGGTGGTTTTGGATCACAAGCGGAGGATATGTAGAAGGTGGTGCCGCCCACTGGTTAAGAGAAATGTTATTTTGTCTGTGTTTGTGAAAGTCTGCTTTGTGTGCATGTGTGCGTTTAGTGAGTATAGGTAAACGTGGCACCGAAGCATAAGGTGTATGTGGTGGTACTACTACATCCGGTCTTGATCTAGATCAATGTCTTTTCATTGTGTTCAAGAAAGCATATAACAATGAGTTGTGTAGGCAAAAGAAAGAACAGAGAGGTCAGTTGGTGGTAGTTTTTGTTATGCACTTGTTTAGTCTCTTTTGTGTCATTTTGACTTTATTGTTTTGGGTCACTTTTTGTAGTCAAAATTTGGACTTTCTGTTTTCTAAATACAGAA
Organism: Chrysanthemum lavandulifolium; assembly: GCA_022545495.1. Classification (NCBI taxonomy): domain Eukaryota; kingdom Viridiplantae; phylum Streptophyta; class Magnoliopsida; order Asterales; family Asteraceae; genus Chrysanthemum; species Chrysanthemum lavandulifolium. The sequence continues at coordinate 7,979,481 of CM040246.1, read as the reverse complement.
ATCTAAACCTCTTCAAAAGAACCTAAACACTTTAATTCACTACAACAAAATAATAATATGACATTTAATTATCTTATCTTAATTAATATGACATTTAATTTTTTTTTTTTTTTTTCTTTTCAAAAAAATTGACCTGATATTCCATTACACTTTTCCTTAAAGAAATATGATATACTATGATCCAACAAGGCTGCAAAAACTTCATGCTTCCATTGATTATATGAAAAAGGAAAAGGCATAATAAAAAAACACTCTGCTTTTGGCTGTCTTTTGAGTGTTAACAAAGACATCATCATGCTTTCCATCATACCACTAATTCCATTGCTTTTAGTATAAGTTTCTCTATTAAAATACTTAACAGATCTAGAATTTCTATAAATAGAAATATTAAATACAAATTGATCATACTTTTTTCACAATATATTTACAAATTCTATAAATGGTATCATAACTATGTCTTCGTTCAAGTCGGATGCACAATATGATCCACCTTAGTTCAAGCAACAAACATTTAATGGAAGAACATCGATTCGTTATATTATACTATCTAAGAACCCTGATCAAATATCGAGTTAGATGTTTAACAGAACCATATCAAGTTTCATTCCGTTTTGAACTAAGAATTAGTAGTTTTACACAAAAAAGTCATAGATACAAAATGTAGTATAGACAATGGATAGAATTAAACTCACCGAGGAGGTCTAAGTTCTTGCTCGATTCTTGGAGTAGTTCTTGTGGCAGAAGCAGTATGAACTCTAATCACATGTCCTACCATTGAAACTTGAAGTGCTTCTTCTTCATAAGCTCTTCTTTCCATTTCTTCTAATCTGGCTTTCTTCTTTACTTTTACAAACATTGCAATCAAAAGCAATCCCACCAGGAAAACCGCAATTGAGGCACCAACTGAGCATCCAAATGCCAGGGTCCACCTCTTAATCTTCTTCCTTACCGGCAATAAAGGCGATTGCACAACCAACCCAAAATGCCCATGACTCATGGTGCCACAAATGTTGGGTGCAACCTCTTTTTCAAGTGTCACCTTCCCATCACTTCCAAATGTTGCACACATTTTTATCCTACCATCCAATGTTGAGTTTCCTTTAGATGTATAATTTGTAAAATCTATATGTATACCAGCCTTTTCTGGGGAGCGAATTTTAACCTCAAATTGAGTGTTAAAGTTACTATCCTCCCCGGAGTTATAGGCTAGTAAACCTAGGACAGGTGACACAAGTTGATAACCTAGTAATGCATCATAGTTGTCATAGTAAATGTTTGACCAATTGTTTCCTAGGTTTTGTGTTACTATAAGGATTCTTTCTATACATGGATGAACATTCACACCAACTTTCAGATGAAACTCATTGATTCTTGCACCATACCTCTTGAGGCTCCCACATCGATACCTTGACGTATAAACTGTAATGCCGGTGAGATTTGATGGTAAGTTAATGTTGTAAGGTGTGCCTGTTTTGAAGTACTTGTTGAATGACTTGAATGTGTAATCTCGAATCACGAGATCAAGAAGTCTTGTGGATTTGATCCCTTGGCATTCAATGAGCACTAATCTTGATGGTAATGATAAGAGAACAAGGATTACCCAAGTGAGAGAAAGATGATTAGAGCCCATTAATCTCACGCCCCAAGGTGTTGATTCCGCGATCATTAGACGACTGCAAAATAACTAGTACTTCCTATATATAGTTTTCCTTTAAGCTTTATGAAGAATTAACTCTTATGTGCTTCTTTGTGCTAGCTTGTTTGGAGATATGGACAAAAAGGTGTGATTTTTATAAAGCAAATGTAGAAATATATATGTTGGTTTTTCTCAAGTGTGAGTGGTTAGAAAGATTGCTTTCATGCAACCAAATGAAGGTGGATCAAGAAAGTAAATCTTGAAACTTGTTCTTGGTTTGTTTAGAGTTTGTTTGTGGAAATTTTTGTTGTAAAGAAGAAGCTAGGTAAAGAATGTTGGATGACCAAAAAAGGGGTTACATGTGATAGTAATAGTGTGAATTTGTGGATATATAGAACTCTATTTAGGGTGGGGTTGCTTATGGTGTGGTGAGTGATAATTATGTGTGTAAAAAAGATGGTTGCTTTTAAAGGGTGTGGGGATGATGATACTCACCTAAAGGCTTCTTTTGCAAAGATAATATATCTAGATTAGAAGATGGGGGCAATTCTTTATCCGAGAATTAAACATATTTTAATACAAAATAATGTTGTAACAAGTTATTAATCTAATGATTTTACATACTTTTTTTTAGAATACTTATGTATGGATGGCAAGTATTATTGTTTCTTTACAACTATAAATTTTAACTTGTTAAAACACTTGCAATTTTTAGAAGGATCATACTTAAATATATATGTTGTGCGCGAATTGAACTAATTATCATACAAAAAAAATCATATATACTCACCATAAAGTCAGAAAAAACTGTTAAAAAACATGAGCAATATCACAACATTTTGATTTGAAGAAACACAAAGATTCGTAATGTAAAAAGAAAAGAGATGATAAAAGGATAAAGAAGAAAAGAGATGAAAATGTAGTCTCACTTTCTGGTGAAAGCTAGCTAGAATAAAACCATACATCATGATGCATGTTGTTTAGTCAATGGGGTTGGGACCATGGACATAAAGATGACTTATTAGTTATTTACTATTTACTTGATCAAAAGTAACATGCATTATTTCATTGTGCTCTTTACATGGAATGATCATATGTTACTTTAAGTTATTGAGTTTTTGGAGAAGTAGGTTACCATATTTTGTTAAATAAATCTCATACAGCTTTTACTCCAATTAGAGGTGTTAATTTGAGACCCTGGTTAAAAATAAGTCTAGTTGGGTAAATCTTTACTAGAGGGTGAATCAAGTTAGGTCTCCCTAAATATTAAGATAGGTTCAATTAGTTATTTGATAAAAAGTGCAATTATATAACAATTGCTCGACAGATCTAGCGGGTCAAATTATTTATTTATTTATTTATTTATTTATTTATTTATTTTACTTTTTTCATATTTTGCTAAAAAAAATATAGATATATATTATTTATAAGATAACCAAAATATGGTAACCTACTTTTAATAGAAGACCTACATAAACCCAGACCTGTTTAGATCTAAACTCATCCAACCGACCCGACGAACCTATTTTGCTACCTCTAATTCTAATTAACATGGGTAGTCTTAAAAGGTAAACAATGATATTTACTGAAGAAGTGAATTTGGTGAAATGAGTTAGTGGAGAGGGTGTTAGATCGAGCTTGAGAACCCAAAACATAATTAAATAAACTAACTTTTATATAAAAAAAGAAAAGTAGATTGGCATGCTAACAAATTGGATTAACAGGCTCTTGTTGGCCGTTGCCAATAATCATATATTTTTATGTGAATAATTATATATCATATGATAGTTTGATTACTTTTTTTGATGATAAGAATTAATGTTCACTTAACTTGCTTCGTACCAAAAGAAAGAAAAAATTATATTTATTCGAATATAGCATTTAACTATACAATAATAGGAAACAAAACAAGTTTTTTCATTCTTGAACAAATTCTTACATATAAATCAATAGCACAAATCGTACGTATAGCTTAAATTGCAAAAAGAACTTGCCGCAAATTCTAACGGAAAATTTGCAAAACATGACGACACATTGTGGTCGATCAGTTAATGGAAGTTAGTATTGGCTTGGTAGGTCATGCCGAGGTTCCAGTTAGCCGGGGCAACATTGTAAGCCGTTATGGTCTGTTTGGTTGTGTACGAAGTTAGCCTAAACGATAGGGCTTGACCCTTGAGTGTGGCAAAAGCTTGATACGACGCACCCCAGTTATGGCTCATGCTTATCCAAGCCGTCTTGGTTCCTTTGACCCACATGCTTTTGATGTCACCCGCACCACCAACGTTCATGACGTAGACCAAAAGCCAGTAGCCGTTGCCTTGGAATTGAAATCTAAGACCACCTTTTCGAACACAGGGCACCCTACAAGAAAATAAAAACATTTTAGATGTGTACGTTGTATATTATGCATAAAGAGACATACATTGTGACGACGAAATGTTGCTAAAAGAGGTAGGAAGTGTACCTTCGGTACATGATTGGGACAATGCCTGCTTTCCATTGGGCAATTTGCATGAAAGCTGGCTTGGCCATGTCGAAATGAGTTCTAGGCGGGTTGCACCATCCGCCTGCGTTGGAATCCTGCTGATAATTAGGGGGGCAAAGGTTTGTTGCGGTGATAGTTGCGATCTTTGGGTAGCACCATTTAGATTGGGTGCACTTTATCTGGTAACATTGTCCACACGCGTACCCATTGCTATAGATGGTTGAGCTCAATGCAGCTGTATTTGTGCCGTATCCATTAGTCACCACATTTCCATATCCACAAGCACCTCCTATTATCATCCGAAAAACGGTAAGAGGTTTGAAATAAACAAAAGAAAAAAAATGACTCGAATAAAAATATCTACACTACGCAAATAGAAGTAGTACCCATGGTTGATTGTGCCGACTCGTCCCCATAAAATGTGGCATGGGCAAGTCTCCATGCACTAGGTCGGTACACAGCCGGTGCACGAGGGGTTGCATATCCAGCTTCAACCAAAACCGAATCAAATGAGACGAATATGGTGATAAAAAGGAAGAGGCAAAGTACTAATGTATGATGAAGTGAAGCCATTGCTTTGCTCTTGATCGATTAAGTTATTGCCTATTTGACTTGAAAAAGATTTGAGACACATTTATAGGACCCAAAACCATGCTAGAAAAGAGTGGGTTTGTGACCCTCACGAAGAGTTGTGTTTTTCTAAGTCAACCCTAAATGGTTTTTTTAATAAAAAAATTGAGATTGTAAGGATGTGTACTATTTAAAGCTTGGTAACAACGTGCGAGCAGGTTTTATTCTTATTATTGTAATGTAAAATATGGATTGTTGGGTGACAAATTACTTAAAATGTTGTCTCAGATGGTCTTACGTTACATTTTTAAGTTGTATTTGTTATCTATTTTTAGCCGGTTTGGATTAAGTATGGTTTCTGGTTTCTGGCCGGTGGCTCGATACCATGTAATTGTGTATGTACGTATGGATATGTCTTTTTGAAAAATAGCTTGAAAGGACGAAATAAAACTGAAGTTGCTTGTTATCAACATGAATCGAATAATAACTGAAGCATGAAAAACATCTACAGTAAAGTGTTCTTCTCTATTAGAAACGTCGTTCAACATACTCGTGAAGAATATGACCAAATTGATGCTACATAGTGTGAAACTGAACGATATGTTTAATCACTACGATTAAGTTCAGTCGTTCAGACAACAAGGGCTTATTCGAGAAAAAAGGTTATAAGTTTTCGAGAACCACCTCTGTCAAACCTGCAACGTACTGCCTTTGGAGCTGGAGTAGCTTTATGTGGAGACAAAACAACGTTAAGTGTAAATAGCTCTTTTGGTACCTCAGGTTCATTCTCAACAAATCAAGACTAATTATAACTCATATAGGCTTTAATAATCAAAATCATAAATTATAATTACACAAATGAAATTATTTCTTTCAGCATACTAGAATTTGTGATATTTAATGTGGAAAAAAGCTATAAATTCATAACGTACTTTACAAAAAAAACCCCATTATGCTCTATCTACTTCACTTATTGTCATAATACATAACCCGTTTTCATTTTTTTCGGTTATTTTCTGTCCGTTTTTATCCGTTTTGGTAAATCGTCCATTTTTACCCGTTTTCATTTTAATATGTCCGGATACAAACAGATAAAAATGGATAAAACCCGTTTTTATTATCCATGTCAAAACAGATAAAACGGACATAAAATATTACGGATAAAACCGCTTTTATTATCCACGCCAAAACGGATAAAATGGATGTAAAATAACCGAATAAAATGAAAGCGGTTATGTATGACATGACAAGTGAAGTCAAATAAAGATAATGAGTTTTTTTTTTAAATACGTTATGAATTTATAGTTTTTTTTGCTATTTAATGTTGGTGCAATCTTTGTCCCACATCGGAGGGAGACTTAAACAATGTGTGTACATATACACGTAAGGTTAAGGAATTAATATGGTAGTCTCAGGGTGTTTTGTAGTGTATATATGTGTAGTTATATATGTTCATTACAAAACACTCAGTGTGCTATCTTTTTCTAAATTACACCTATTTCTTACTTAGAATTGTAGTGTATATATGTGTAGTTATATATGTTCATTACAAAATCCCTTTTTTAAATAAACACGTCGAACATCCTCGACGTCTCCATGTTATAGCGTCGGCAATTCTTTGGTACCATAAACATCAATAATATGACGAATTTTCCCCTGAGTTTTATATCCAAACACTCAATTGTCTGAATAGTGTCCAACATATTTTTGACACAAACGTTTAGATGGTAATAATGTTGTTAGTTTTGTACTCATTTGTCTTACTAAAAGTACAATGTAACTTAAGTTTTGATGTATGTATGATTTTGCTTTTAGTAGTTTGAGTGTGTTTGGCATTGTTTATTTAGTAAGTTGTTACTCAAAAAATGACTTTTTTTCTCATTTTACAAACAAGTATTTACATATCAACACATTGAAGTTCTTTAAATTAAGCAAACCCAAATAATACTCATTAAAACACGCAATGACCAGGAACACATAGATACTATTACTATGTAAGCTGCAACATACAGTGTCTGATACTTAAAACTTTGGTCTGTTTACTAGTCGAATAGATCATCGTTGGTTGGGTAGTTAGTAGATTCGAATAGACCTTAGGTGAAGCCTATACCACAAGGCCTAATTTCAACATACAGATACATTACAGAGTAATTGATTTTATTGATCCAATCAGGATGTTGTTCTAGTTTATTAATGTTCAACAAACATGATAAAATGTCGTCCGGTTGTCCCAATAAATACAACCTTACATATGTAAAATTGATTCAACCTATCATGAATGGTGAAGATTGATTTCAGACAACAATGGCTCATTCGAAAAAAAGGCTTTTAAGTTCTTGGTCATTACCTCTCTGACTCCAGCAAATGACTCTGGCGTCAGAATAGCTTTGTGTGGAGACAAAACAACGTTGTCCAATGTATATAGCTCTTTTGGTACCTCTGGTTCATTCTCGAACACATCAAGACCTGCTCCTCTAATCTCCCTTCCAACCAAAAACTTCACTAGTTCTTTTTCGTCCACGAGGCCCCCACGCCCTATGTTGACTAGAACGCCAGTGTTCCCAAGAGCTTTCAAGACGTCATGGTTTATGATGTGGCGTGTTTTGTTGGTCAATGAGCAGCAAACAACTAGAGCATCGCTGTTGGTTGCAAGATCGAGAACCGTTGAGTAGAATGCATACGGAAGTTGGGCCTTTTTCTTTCTTGAGTTATAAGCAATGGTGCACCCGAAGGGCTCAAGCCGTTTAGCAATCAAGGTGCCGATACTTCCAAGCCCAACAATCCCAACACGTTTTCCCCTAACTAAACAAGGAAGTTGGCCATTAAATAGTGTGGTTCAACAAGCTGATAAACAGATTGTTTATGTCAAATTTCTTGTTACATTTGGAAATTTTTCAATAGTATGGTTGCATATAATAAAGATCGGTTTTCTCTGATATGAAGAAACTAAGTCAGACAGGAAGAAAAGGTAACTCTCAAAAACGTCACATTTATCTATACGCCATTCAAAAACTCTCAAAAACGTCACATATCTAGTATATCCTCACATGAGACTCATTATCATATCATAACCTAAAAATCAAACATGTTAGATATCCTCATTCTCCAATTGGTGAGAGGTGAAACACATTGAAATTAATCTAAGCAAATTCGTATTTGCTAATTCAAGATAAACAAAGGCTTCGACTTATTCAATTTCAAGCTCTATATCCAATGGTTGCTTGTGTATTATCTTACATGAACTAAATCCGCTACCAAATTATGATGTATGTTTGGAATCGCATACTAGAACACTATATAACGCATCAACGGTGTTTTAAGTAAGGCACCACCCAACTCACAACGCAGCCACTAAAACACACAATGCGCAAATGTGATCTATCCATATGCTGAAATATAAAACCACAATTCTAAAATCTTTGTCATTTTAAAAGGTAAGTCTTTTCCCTAAACTTACTACTATTAACCATCCAAAACTTGTAAAAACACCACACCTACTAAAGTAGGCAAGAAGATTTGTAGACACAGGTTTACGAGCATTAGAGCATAAGGTGGATATTCAAATTTTTATACATTTAACTCAGGAAATTTATAATTGACATGTGATATTCGTAGGATAAGTACGAGGGCATAACATTTCTGGTATATTTGATATTACTAAGTTTAACCAAGTACCAGCAAACTCAACTAACTAACAAGACACCCTAAGTAACAAAAAGACAACTAAGGGTGTTTGTATGACTAGGGGATTTGTAGACACACCAACTAAAGTCGACTAGGGGATTTGTAGACACAAGTTTACAACTAGTAGCATTTAGAATATTCAATATTCCTAAATTTAACTCCGAAACTTCAAATTCAAATGTGACATTAGTAGGACTGTAGGAGTACCATGATATAGAACTTTTCCTTATGTTTTTAAAGTTAAAACTTACAAGTTACAAGCATCTTATAAGACTAAGGGATGTTTGTTTAATCTTATACACAGGCTTATGAGCTTATATGATTTCGCTTACATTTCGTAAGTCCATTTATTTGGGCTTATTTTTAGCTTAATTTTCATCTTTAAGTCATAATAGGCCATAAGCCATAAAATAAGCCAGAAATATCATACTCATTACTAAGAAACTCAACTAACTAACAACACATCTTAGCTAGCATGTAACAACTAATATGAGCGATTTGTAATATAGTTGTAGCTCTAATTATAAAACACTAAACGCTCCAAAAAGCTCGTCGCATAGCTTACCGAATTCCCAAGAGGATAAAACCCATTTTTGGGCCACAAGCCACTCCTAACATAGCGATCAGAAGCAGAAACAAGCCTGTAAACATCAATCAACAAGCCAACCGCATAATCTGCTCCATCTTCAGAAAAAGCATCACCAGCACCGGTAACCCTCACACCCCTCCTCCTACATTCTTCCAAGTCAATACGGTCAACGCCAGCAGACGTGGCAAAAACACATTCTAGAGATGGGTACTGAGCCATGTGGGCAGATGTAAGTGGGATAGGGCCTATGACTATTATGACACGGGCTGAGGGTTGGTGGGTGTGGTGTGATGGGTCTGATGGTTCGATTGGGGTGCAGATGTTGGTGGCCCATGTTAAGTCGAATTGGAACGTTGGATGACGGTGGATTATGGCGATTGGGAGCTTGTTGCTGTCGGCCATTGATTAATGTTAATGATGGGCGAAAATATGTTTGTGTTTTTGTGTTAGGTTTTTTAGTGGAGTACGTTATGTTTCTTGTGTTGGGAGAAAGATGTGTGTGCATTACACAGTTGTTGCATGAGTATGGGACTAGTGTTAGGTGAAGTTTGTGGCCTTCAACTTAGAAGCGATCCACAACGTCAATGTTTAAAAGCTTTACTATTCTAAAAGTCTTTTAAGTGGTTTTGCATTGCAATGAAGGCTTTTGAAAAGTTTTGTTCAAAGACTTGGTATACATCAGTCTTTCATCCAAGCTTTGCTTATTAATTGTCATACGATAAAATCATCGTCTTAAAAGACTTGATCGTTGTAGACGCTTCTTAGAGCATCTCGCATTTAATCGATGAGACATTTAATAACCAAGCTGGAAGAAAGACTGAGCTTTACCAAGTCTTTGCGAAGAAAGCTTTCAAAGTCTTAGGTCAAGAATGCAAAAACCTTCTTCAAACACTTTTTAGAATAGTGAAAAGCTTTTTAGCATTTGACCCATTGTGGATGCTCTTAGAATAGTGAAACTGATACGAAAACTAACAGGTTTTGGGTTTAGTAAAAATAGATTTCGGGTCGGGTTTGGGTCGACCCATCTAACCAGTTTATTAAACAGGTTAGGTTCGGGTTGGGAATAAATTAATCGGGTCGACACGCCAACCCGTTTAAGATTTTTTTTCTTAAATTTAAAATCATTTATATTTTATTTTACGGGTTAATAGGTTAAACGGGTCGACTCGCAAACCCGTTTTACCTGTTTAACTCGTGTAATGTGCCAACTTTTGTATATAAAATAAGTTAAATGGGTCAACATGAAACTCGTTTAATCCATTCAACATGTGTAACATATTTAACCCTCCAACCCAAGTATATATATGGATTAAATGGGTCAGGTTCGGGTTATATGAGTCAGGTTTAAGTTAGAATTTTCTGACTCGCCAACCTATCAACCCGAACCTGCCAACCCGAATTGCCACCCCTACCTTAACTACACCCTCAATTATCAAGTTTTGGAACAAATGAAAAGGAAAAGGAAAAGAAATAACATTTTGGAAAAGAGAAGTACAGAGGAATCAAATGAAGCAGAGATTATAAATTCAGATAATAAAAATCAGTAGAGAATTTTGATGAATTCCACTGTTTAGTAACAACAGAGATTTGACCCGAGAAATAAGAAATAAATTGTTTTATTCATTTTTTTTAATGAGAAAATCACATAAAAAAATTTGTGGAAATAACTAATATAGCAAATTTGAAGTACTAGTGCAAAACTAGTTACTAGTCACCAGTTAAGTTTGTTAAAAAAAGTTACCAATTAGTAACTCGAAGCATACTTCCATTTTCAAAACCAAGCAAGTCAATATACATGATATTATTTCAAGAAATATGATCATTAATTGATATTAACAAAGGCGTTAATCGGGTGACCAAATATTAGAGGGTCAGGTACTCAGTTGAAAATGTTTGACTAACTTGCGTTTGAATCGACCCAATTAACTCAAATAAGGTTTTTTTATATATATACTTTTAAAGATTATCAACATAAACATATTGAACATGGCAATTTTATAGGCATGTTACTTATATTCGGGTTAACTCGAATAAATAGCGTTAACAAATTACGGGTAACGACTAAAATACACATGTGAGTTGAAAAATAAGAAAAATACATATTTGTGGAAAATATTACAAAAATTATTCTCATTTCTCCAAATTCTCAATTAAAAGTAATGGAAATGAAAGATTAAAATTTACACTACCAATTCCTTACCAATTCTCACTAATTCTTCACATTTTTATTTCTCTTCCTACCAAACAATGGAATTTGATTCATTTCTATTTTTCTTATCTCATTTCCCTCTACCAAACATTAAGTGTTGGATTTAAATGTTTTTGAGATAAAAGAAGAAAAAGTAGTCCTAGAGTATGGGGTGCAGTCACGGATGGTTTGTGCCAATTTGACATTGTACGACATCAAACCAGTGTCAATGTACCGCCCCCCAGCACGATGGACAAAGTGAGTAAATTGGCTTGCGCCAAATGAAAGGAAATTTGCATTTTGGGACCGTTGGAACTTGGAACCCCTGACAGTTACTTTCTCTTTTTACACACATTATATAAACTCATTTTACACAACTATTTTTACACAAAAACTAATCTTCCACTTCCATTTTCACTTTCATTTATTCTATATCACAAAAATGAGTCATCAAAATGATTCTTTTATCAATAACCTTTTCGGGACGTCGCAACATCTAAACTCATCATCTTTGTCAAAACGCGCTACACCTTCATCAACAAACCAAATATCTTCACAACCTGAATTTGCTCTGTTTGGTACCCCATATATTATGCCACCATACACACCCGAGCAATAATATCTTCAACAACAACTACTACCACAACAAAAATTTCAACAACATCCACCACCACCACCGACTTACCCCATACATAACTATTTTCTTTTACTTTTTCTAATATAGTTACAAGTTCACGCATATGCACGTCTCTATACCTACATATAAAACATATATAGATACAATGGAGGTCATCAACGGCCATACGAAACATATACGTGTAGATATCCATACGTATACAAAGTTTTGTTCCTCAAAAAGGTTATAAATAAACCTACACATACACTTCGGATACTCACTTAAATTGTTTTATTAATAAACAAACACATATGATAATGAAACTACAAACAGGTATGAAGACATACTAAGTAATGTGAGAATATGTTAGTATGTTGGGGGAAAAACAATGTTTTTTGTAGGAAATCCGTGGGAAAGTACTGACATATTTTCCACGACTAACACAAAAACAACATTTTGCAGGAAATATGCGACTAGTGACCCACATATTTCACACGGACCAGTATAATAGTTATTTTATCAAATTAAGAATGTGTGAAATCCGTGAGTAATGTATCCAAAGTTTGCCACATAATTTTAGTCGTGACTAATATGTGTAAAATGTGCCACTAGTTTCCCACGGACGTCTAATCAACACGAATAATGTGCTTTGTCGCAAATCTATGGGAAATTCGCGACGGATTTTGCACGAAAAGGTAAACAATTCAATGTGTTAATAGTGGGAAATCCGTGAGAAATTTACGACATATCTCCTTCTGAAATTTGGTCAACAATTTGATGTGTAATTTGTAGGTATTTCGTGTGAAATTTAACAGAGTTTTGTTTCCATGGAAAAAATATGTGAGTAAAAGAAGTTTGTGTAGTAGTGAACTCTTATGTTTTAATGATTAAAATTAGATATTATAATTGTCAAAAGTAAATTTTCTTTCAACAAATTTGGAAGATGTAATGTTTAATGCTTGGTAAAATCAGTGTCCCACGTCGAATAAAGATAGAACCAAAGCTTAGAGGGCACGGTGCAAGGTGTAGTTGGTGTGCCATTCATATTTTTTTTGGACCAATGGCTAGCCTAATTGCACCACACACCAATCCCTTTGTTGCTAGATTGGCGGATGCCATTGGGCATTTTTTGTTTTGTTTTGTGAGTGGGGTATTTTTGTAAGGTTTTTGTGAGACGTACATGTACGAATAACATGTTACTCGTCTTTTTGCTAGGAGGATGTTTTAGTTATTAGAGTATTATTGGAGAAGTGATGAGATGACATATGAATAACATGCTATTCGCCATAGCTGCACCTAGCTCTCTTATGTTTAAAGTTTGATAATGGTTATTTAGTTAAGAGAGCTGGTGTGGGAGAGACCAACAGCACGTTATTTGTAACGTCACTTCATCACTCTTCCAATAACACATCAATAACTAAAAGTCTAAAACACTTTCCTCCAACAAAAAAACCAATAACACTTATTAGGTCTCACAAATTAGCTACAAAAAATATACACTCACTCAAAAAAAAATGGCACCGGCAATTGTTCTCACTAATTTACCAATAGCTGACTAATGGCACGAAATGTAGTGTAGTATAACATGTTGTTCGTCCGTTGTTGGTTGCTTTGGCGGACGAATCATGCCACACACCAAGCACCCTTGGTTGTAGGTTGGTTTAAAGTGTACACATACGTAATGTCTACTTTGAATCATTCGACTTCTTTTCATTTTTTCATTTTTGTGCTCATGGTAAGGGATCAAATAGAAAGTATTGAAAACATATATGACAAGTGAATGTATTTGCTGTGGAAATTCATATCGGTTTTGGCAAGACCAAAGTAAAATATACCTTTATTCATATATGTATCTTGTTTCAACATACAGATAAAAATACAATTTATTTTATTGATCCAATCAGGATGTTGTTCTTGTTTACTAATGATCAACATACACAACAAGATGTTGTCCGGTTGTCCCAATAAATACAACATTAAAAATGTAAAAATGATCCAACCTATCATGAATCGTGAAGATTGATTTCAGACAACAATGGCTCATTTGAAAAAAAGGCTTTCAAGTTCCTGGTCACTACCTCTTGAACTCCAGCAAACGACTCTGGCGTCAGTATAGCTTTGTGTGGAGACAAAACAACGTTGTCCAACGTATATAGCTCTTTTGGTACCTCTGGTTCATTCTCGAACACATCAAGACCTGCTCCTCTAATCTCCCTTCCAACCAACAACTTCACTAGCTCCTTTTCATCCACGAGGCCCCCACGCCCTATGTTGACTAGAACGCCAGTGTTCCCAAGAGCTTTCAAGACATCACGGTTTATAATGTGGCGTGTTTTTTCGGTCAATGAGCAGCAAACAATTAGAGCATCACTGTTGGTTGCAAGATCGAGAACCGTTGAGTAGAATGCATACGGAAGTTGGGCCTTTTTCTTTCTTGAGTTATATGCAATGGTGCACCCGAATGGCTCAAGCCGTTTAGCAATCAAGGTGCCGATACTTCCAAGCCCAACAATCCCAACTCGTTTTCCCCCTAACTAAACAATAAAGTCGTTTATTAATTAGTGTAACTGAGATAAGATATATAGTTATATGAAAGGAAAAAAAACGTAACTTTATCTACATCAACCACATATTCAGTATATTCGCCATTCTTTTTTACAGTTTACAGATCTCCTATCCGTTTATCCTCATATCAGACTCATTATTATCCAATCACCTAGAAACCAACATGTTAAAGGATCCTCAATCTCCAATTGGTAAAGAGGCTAGCCATGAACCTCATGAATATTAAACTATGCATATTCATTCTCAATTCAAGATCAACAAAGGCTCTAAACTTTGAAAAACTTAAGCTCGATATTCAATGGTCACTAAGGGGGTCTTTCTTACACAATTTAAAAAAAAAAAAAAAAAAAAAAAAAAGACAACTGTTAGAAAGTCTGTTATGAACATTATATAACACATCAACATTGTTCTAAGTAAGACACTACCAACTCACAACCTAGCCAGTAAAACATACAACGTGGATTGATTCGTGATCGATATACTCATATACCTACATAAAACACCACACCTCTAATAACATCATCTAAAGCGTGATGCATATCCCTAAACTTATTACTATCAACCTTCTGTCACCTACTAAAAATCCACAGTTCCACATATGGGTGACAATTTGTGATGGTTTCCGGTTGGCGGTTTAGAAAAGCCCAGCCCGAACACGACATGTTTAAGTAATCGGCAGCTTTGTCAACCCTAACATGTTTGCACATAATTTGGATACGACCCATTTAACCCGTTTATCTAAATGGGTTGGTGGGTTTAACTGGTTATATGAGTTGGCAGCTCAACCCATTTAACCCATATAACCCATTAAATCAACCAGAAACTTAACTTTCGACTTTCGAAAAACACTTAAACGGGTTGGCGCGTTGACCCATGTAAACCATCCTCAACCTGCATTCTGCACACGACCTCCTAAATAAACGGGTTAGGTGGCTCAATCCAAACACGACACGAGACCTGTTAACACACAATCCTAACTCGTTTAATTTCACGTCAGTCTCGGGTTGTGCCAGGAATTGCGACCCTTCGTTTCACACACCTACTAGAGCTAGCCAGGGGATTTGTAGGCATGTGACATGTGACATAAGTATGACTAGGATATAACATTTTCTTAGGTTCTGCAGGGAGGGAAGGTTATGGCAAGGCAAGTGTGCCACCTTCGCTTTCCCATATCCCCCATTTTTCGCGGCAGAGGTAAGACCGTAAGATTGTGTGTCTGTTTTTCGTTTTTAGTTAACTGAAAGCCGAGAATAATTAAGGGCAAGTAGTAAATGTGGTGCAAAATTTCTAGCAAGGCAAGTTACAAACATAGCACAAGACTAACTAACAAAAGAAAACAGCTAATACGCGTAAACTACATCAATCTGAATACATTAAATCAATACAAATGAGATAAGATAAGACGACATACCGAGTTACCAAGAGGATAGAACCCATTTTCGGGCCACAGCCCACTTCTCACATACCGATCAGAAGCCGAAAAAAGCCTCAAAACATCCAACAACAACCCAACTGCATAATCAGCTCCATCTTCAGAAAAAGCATCACCAGCACTAGTAACCCTTATCCCCCTCCTCCTACACTCTTCCAAGTCAACATGATCAACGCCTGCAGATGTCCCAAGAACACATTCTAACGATGGGTACTGAGCCATGTGGGTGGAAGTGAGTGGGCTTGGGCCTATGACTATCATGACACGGGCTGAGGGTTGGTGGGTCTGGTGTGATGGGTGTGATGGTTCGACTGTGGTGAAGATGTTGGTGGCCCAGGTCAGGTCGAACTGGAACATGGGCAGGCGGTGGATTATGGCGACTGGGAGGTTGTTCTTGTTGTCGGCCATTGACTTTTTTTTTCAGTGATGGGAGAAACTATGTTTATGTCTGTGTTTGAGTTTGTGTTTTTAGTGGAGTACTTTATGTTTTTGTGTTGGACAAAATGTGTGTGCTGCTAGTGGGTTAGCATATCATTGTCTACTATTTTATAATTGTTGCAGGTGCATGGGTAGTATTAAAATGAAAAGAAAATAGTATTAAATCATGTTCACCTTTTGTAACCACGTGCGAAGGTTTAGGCTATTCACTAATGCGAATGTTAACTGTAAATATTGTGGTCATCTTTAGATTACATCATTATATTAGTTTTTGTTTACATCCAACCACAATTTACTAATAAGACGACAAAGAATCACATTAAAAACATACCTCACAAAACCAAATAAATAAAACTACACCCCACAAAACAAATCAATTTTATAGTTGCAACCCAACCACAACTTTAAAATGTTGGAGTGACCGGTCACAAATCCGGTTGAGCTAATAGAAGGAACTCGCGGTCAACTACTCGCGGTCAACCAACCATGCCATTAGCATTGGCCTTAGCTTTTGCATTGGTTTGATGGTTTGAACTAGGGTCGAGCAAAACAGACCGAATATCAAATTGAATCGAAAAATCAAGTCGAATCGGTCTTATCGAAACTGAACCGACTATATTCGGTTTGGTTTTCAGTTGTATATACTTATGATTTCGGTTTTGGTTCGAGCCAAAACCGAGAAAAACACATATAAACCATGTAAATCGAACGGACAGACACACAACCGAACCGAACCGAGTCACTTTGGTTCGGTTATCGATTTATGTCTTTCACAAAATCGGTTTTCAATTTGGTTTTGGGACTAGTATTAACTCAAATTTGTGGCCTTTCCACCAACTATGTTCTTAAGTTTTAGCGAGTGAAAATGAAAAGAATACAAAAAGGAAAAGAAATGAAGTGTTAGTTCATGTGTTCTTGCATAAAGGAAAGAAAAATAAAGTAGTCTTAAACTACGTTCTTAACTTATAGGAAAAGTAAAATAATTATTCAAGTTACATGTATATCTTTTAGTTGTTAGTGATGATCTTTAAAAAATCATATTAATCTATACACAATTTATCTTACTCATTTATAAAAGTGGATCACTTTGTCTTAAACTTTTAAAAAGTACAAAATTGATGCTAATATTACAAATCGTTAAGTCAATATATGAATGTTACAATGATAATAAAAACATATGTTATGCTTATAATGAAAATTTAAATTACTTTTACTAAAAAAATTGAAGGTTATAAATATAAATATCTACAATATTATCATTTATTTTGGTTAATTAAAAAATAAATATGTCATTGTCGTCCCAATCATTTATTTTAGTTATTATAGCGATTGGGAGATTATTTTTGTTGTCGTCATCGGCTATTGACTTTCTTTTAATGATGGGAGAAAATACTCTCTCCGTCCCAAATTATAAGTCTAGTAAAAGTCATTTTATATCAACTTTGACCTTAATTATTTTTTTTAGTGTTATATAATACTGTATGAAAATATATAAATGGACTTGTGTTTTAAATGTTTTTTCATTGATGTCTTTTCATCAAGTATTATATAACACGAAAAAAAATAATTAAGGTCAAAGTAGGAAAGAAAAGATTTTGAAAAAGTTAAACTGGACTTATAATTCGGGACGGAGGGAGTATGTTTGTATTTGTGTTTGGTTTTTTGTTGAAGTTATTTTTTGTGTTGGGACAAAATGTGTGTATGCTGGTAGCGGGTAAATGTGAAAATAAATGGCATATCATTGTCAACATTATAATTGTTGCATGAGTATGAGACTATAATTATCCGAAATTTATAGTATTTCTACCTACTACACACCTATCACGTTTTAGAACAAAGGAAAATGATAAAAAAAAAAATGAAAAGAATACGAAAAGAAAAGGGAAGTTAGTCTTAAATCATGATCTGCTTTTGCAACCACGCGTGAAGGTTCAACTTTTACATTGGTTTAATGGTTTGTACCACCGCCCCGTCGGGGATTGGGTATGTTGTTGTTGTTGTTGATGTTTAATGGTTTGTACCACATATGCAATTGATTTTTGACTAAAATACACCGTTGGTCCCTAAACTTGTCTCGGAGGATCGCGATGGGACGAACCTCGCCCTTTTCATCGCCACGGGTGCAAACAAGAGCCATTAAATGCCGATTCGTCCTCGACCACTAACACCTATGTCAACGGCTCTTTTCATTAGATACGGGAGGGTAATATAGTTCAATCACATTTATAACTCAACCTAGTTAATTCTAACAAACGGTTTACAGATACCATCTTGATCGTTTCCGCCTTTCTTCACACAACCCTCACACACTTTAACAATGGCGAGAAGGAGCTTACTTGTACGGATGTAACCGATGAGATGGTAAAATATGTGAAGGCAAAATATGAGGATACTTGGTTAAAGAAGATGAAATGTCGATGAAATGTTTGATGATTTATGCAGATTACGAAAGAAGCTCAGTGATGAAAGGTTAGTCGGGTTTTTTGTATTTGTGTTATTGCCATTTTAGGGAGGAGCATAAATAACTCGATTTATTTGATGTAAACCGAGCGGTGTCGAATCAAAAAGAGGATTATAGCAAGCTAAAGGTATCCGACGATATGGTTGACTATGCCATGGCTACGTATGGGAATAAGTGGGATATAGGAGATGACATTGCGATGTGATACTTGAAGACTTGTGAGAAAAATATGGAATAAGGAGTCTCGAAAGGTTAGACTTTAGAGTGAGTGTTTACAAGCTAAGAAAGTTGTAATGGGTCAACTCGATTATTTCGCTTTGTCTATCTTTCCGAGATACTAACGTGAAGGAAATGAAGTTGATGTCATCATTATTTCGACACATCGATGATGAGTGTGGGAACATGTCTTCTAAGACCACTAATTCGAAAGGTTCCACTTCCCAAGCTTCAAGGCGTCCAAGGCTTCCGCTCCCAAAGTTGTACTTGGTCTTGTAATGGTGTGGGATGCTCCGGCACAAATAGGAATGAGTGGTATGTGCCTCCCCAAGGACCTCAAGTCTCCCCATGAATAACAAGCCTCCCATCAAGAAGTTCACTGTTATTTTTAGTTGTTGATGTAATGAAGATGTATAGTTTTGGTGATGATGGTTACCGAAAACGATACTTGTTAACATGTATGTTTTGCTTCATATGGTGTAATTAGGTGGTGGTGTAGGTATATTTTGGAAATGTTGTTTTCATTTTGTAGTTTGCGGTTGCATATCCGGTTTAGGTGGGTGCTTGGGAAAACCCATTTTGACTTATAAGGTCAACATAAACCAAATTATTAGAGGATACCAAACCGAATTGTTAGTTTTAAAATCTCGCTTGTTTGACTTATAAAGTCAATGATTCAAATGTAACCAAAATTCAATTATTATAACAAAAGAAGCACACACATATCGATTAAAGCTACATTTAGACGAAAGACAACATAACATTTCTTGCTAGGAATTCACAATGATAAATGACTAGTAGGTGATCCATTTGGTCCATCGGTTGCAAGTTGGTTCAACTGGTGTTTGTCTCGGGCGTTCTCTATTTGCTCTTTCATTCGGGTGCTTCACGTGGTGTTTGGCTTGGGCGCTCTCCACTTGCTATTTCGGTTGTAGGTGGTTCACTTTGTTCTTCATCACCGCCAAGGATACACCAACACTAGTAGGTGCAGAAATATGTAGACCCATCACATATCCACCACTATCTCCTCGTGGTTGTGTTTTCCTTGTAACACCATCTCTACCAAGATAAGATGTGTTTCCTTATCTCAAGGCACACCGACAAACATACCACATGAAAGCTCTATAAGGTGGGCGCTTGCAAAAAGGTCAATCCAACCTGCTTTTCCTTCGAAGCCAACAAATAATGCATACCATTTGACAACCATTTTCTACATCCATGGTGATAATATGGTGGTATGATAAACAATTCTTGACTTAAGATGTATTATATAAGTAGATGGGAGTTGTGGTTGTTGAACAAGTAGATAAGGAGTAAAGACAACATAAATTCTTACAAGCTAGTCAACTTATAAAGTCAACAAAAAAACAAAAACATGTTCAAACATAATATTGTCGATATTACAAAATGGCTAGAAGAGTAGAAACCTACAACCTTAGAAAAGCTATTGAATTTGTGACTTTCGGGCGTGAATTTTATCCAAAGACATATGGATGTCTTGGATATAACTCTTCCACGACACTCCATAGTAAGTCGCCTCATACTCTGATCTTCAAGCCAATTTTTCCTCTCCCATTCCTCTTCAATTCTTTTGTACATTCTCTCTGCTCCAAAACTCTATGGAATGCTTCTTCATCCAACTCGGATCGCTTCTTCATTTTCCTCCAAATTTGTGTGTTCTTCTTCGCTTGTAAAGAGCATCATAAAACTCTTGTTCCATAGTCTTCCTTATATCCTCTTCATCCATCCACTTCAAAAGTAATACATTTACACATCAACTAGAATGTAAACACACTAGAACAATCGTTATACAAATGACAATTAAATGAATACTTGTTGCCTTCTCGCCATCACAATGCCTTTTCTACCTCGAACCTTACTTTCCTTTGTTGGTTTTGCTACCGATCCTTGTGACAAGCTAGACTTATTCCAACAGTTTGACAATTGGAGCATTTAATGCATTTACGAGCTCTAGATTTACCCATTTTGACTCAATTTCTCCGAAAGGGTTGGGTTTATGTATTTGAATTCAAATTTGTGGTAAAATGTGAGAATAAAGTGCTTGCTATAAGTTAATGCAAGAGCAGGTAAGGACTAAAACACATGTCCCCTACACTCTAAATCTGTTTGACCAAGGACCAAAGTTCCACCAACACCCAATACAATCAAAACCATATAACAACTCTCTTAGACAAATACAACAATTAACAACATAATTAACGAATTAAAACACTAGAACATAACATATAGATTCATTAAATTCATATCAAAACACTAGAACATAAATATTCAGTACATATTTTTCCAAAAAAAAAAAAGGAAAACATAACCATAGCATTTCCTTCTCAACACTTCCTAAGATGATCAAGGAAGTTGTTCTGTCACACACCGTGAGTGTGTCGACGATCATCCTCCTTATCTCCAACGCCTTCAAGACATTATCCTTTTTCCTGCGAAGATCCTCGATAACCTTGTAGTTCATCACCGTAGTTCGAAAGCCTTGATCTCGTAGATGTATTGTTGGGTTTCCTTCATACCCCGAATCAAGTCGACCAAAGTGTTTTGGAGTCCTTTAGCAATTTTGATGTCCTTATCGCTTTCTCTCGATAAAATAGAAATCGAGTCAAACATGTAGTCGAGTTCAAGATTTGGCGAGTTCTTCAAGTAGTGGGAAGTCACCATTGGGAGGTTGTTTCTTGTGATTGTTGTTATGCAAATGATATAGTGTATCAACCAATAAATACCAAACACAACCGGACGCTCCAAATTCGGGGACTAATTGTGAAGTTAGTAAGCAGAGAAAAGTCAAGTTTGTGTGACAAAAATACGGGAATTTTAAGTGCAAAAATGGTCGATCGCCAAATTGAGGGACCAATTATGACATTTTAAACCTGGTACCGCAACTTGGCCTTTTGCCTTCCTTGATTCGCATATACACAATTAATGTGGTTGGAATCACCAAAAGAACCCAACTAACAAGATCCGAAACCATAAACACTATCATAATAACCCGACCCATTTAACAAAACCCAATCAAAACGAAACCTAACATACATCCACACTCACGCATGAAACACACATCTAGTCGAACCCATTCTTAAAAACCAAAACTAAGAATGAAGGATAGAAGCATATTCGTCGCACGTTTAAGGATGTCAAGGAAGAAGAAGAAGGTGAGGTCTGTTCGTAATCCACTATAATGGAGTTTTTGATTATAGCCCACTCGTGTATGAACGAGGTTCATTAATTAACTGTGCCTTTACCATCGATAGGATATATTTAGTTCAAGCCTTGATAATGTGTTATCGAGATTCTTGAACAAAATGGGCGTTGTTTTTCGTGATCCTAAACAATCCCTAGAAAATGGTTTGCATTTGATTCATACCGATGTTGATGTTCATACTTTGTTTGGAATGGTCAAACAAATGACTCGGCTTGATATCTTCATAGCCCACAAGCCCCAAAAGTTAGCACAATTTTACTTAAAAACATCGGTTTGAAGTTGTGGGGTGGGTAGAGCGGATGCTAACTTTAGGATGTTAATCAAACACCTTTAGGACTACAAGTCAATGTCGGGATAGCTAAGGAAAAATGCGGGGAGTGGAACCAGGACACCAAGAGTGAAAGGTGGGGTAGTAATCAAGGACGAAGAAGGGTTGTAGCTAAACAAAGGACAAAATTAAAGGAAAGGGAAAAGGAAAGATGGTTGATGAAGATGAGGTTTTGCCCAGAAAAAAGGGAGAAGTTGTTCAAGAATTTAAGCGAGGTTTAGATGGGAAGGGAAGGCCAAAATGGTTGAGTTTGCGGGTTTGATGTTGAGAACTTGCACTGGTTTGACTTGGAGGAAGGTGAAAGGGTTGGTGGTGTCTGCAGATGTTTCAAGCGGTGTTAAGACACCCTTTGAGCAAAGAAAAGATTACAAAGCTGCGTCCTAGCACTCTTTCGCCCAAAGGCGGCCCTAGGTGATGTTTCGATGATGAATAACATGTCATGTGTTAAATTCCATTAACCCGTAACACTACATTTCATAACTTATATGTTTGTAATTTGTATACTTGTTTTTGCGAGACAATGTTGCAAAGAAGATCATCAAGTTAGGCCTAACGCTTTTGTCTGCTCAACAGCTTCGGATATCAATCACGGTTGTGTAAATCATTTGAAGGTTCATCATTGAACGTTTTGAAGTTGAGCCCAAATTCATCTTTTATATTTTTGTAACGAATTAGTAAATTAACATGTATCGAATAATGACTCCGTGGTATCGTTATGTTCCGTTTCATCAAACATCGATATACTTGATCGTTATAAGTCAACTAGCTAAGTACTTGATAATGTATAAATTTGTTTGTTAATCATGGGTAAATTTCATGAGCTATTACTTTTACCTGGGTTGACTTTTATGAAGTCATACTTAAGTGGTGAGGACTCAGGAACACCGATATTATTTGTTCAAACAATATCCCTTTTTGTTTTGGTGGAATAGTTCTTGGGTTAGAATTAACTGGTTGAGTTATAAATGTGATTGGGTATATTACCTTCCCCATATCTAACGAGAAAAGCCGTTGACATAGGTGTTAGTGGTCGAGGACTAATCCAGCGTTTAATGGCTCACTGTTTGGACCCGTGGCGATGAAAAGGGCGAGGTTCGTCCCCATCGCGATCCTCCGGCATGTTTAGGGACCAACAGTGTATTTTAGTCTTGATTTATTTTATTTTATTTTATTTCTTGCAAAATTGAGCAACTTTTTACCAATTGAGTATCCACCTTTGACTTTTATTAGGCAAAATGCTCAATTACACCACATAGCAAAATCGAGCTCCTTTATTATTGGTGAAATACCGAATGATATATTACTCTTCAAAATATATACAAGACAATATGCATATCCAAATGTGCTATGACAAACCATAAATAACATTTTTAAGACTGCATTGTCTTACGTTCACTATCAATTTCACAGCTAACGACAACTGAAACTATAGCTCATACAAACTGAAACTAATCACCAATTCATAAAGAGGACTGTATTCCAAATTATAAGAACCATTATTTATGGTTTTAATTTGACTTTTGTAAAATAACAGTTTTCACTCTTATTTAAAACACCTATGGCATATTTTGAAAATGATTTTGCTAAAACAGTTTATATCTTTAAATAACCCTCACAATTGTAGATGTGCATTTAACTTTTTTTTTTTTTTTTTTTTTTTTTACTTTTAAAAGAAATGTAAGTCTAATAAATAACCTTTCTAACTCTATTGAGTCACTGTAGGGCTGAGCATCGAGTCGGATCCCGAACTGAGCCGACCCGATTAAACCGATATCCGAAAACACTTTATAACTGGACCGAGTCCCGACCCGTTTGATACTCGGTCGGGTTCGGGAAATTGTCGGGCAATTCGGGCGGGTGTCAAGACAAACGGGCCTAGCCCGATTTCACTTAATAGTTCCAGGCTTCCAGCCCAGCAGAATATTTCAATTTGGCTTAATATTTCCAAAACAAATACAGCTAGGCCCAGCAGAATATTTCACTTAATATTCTCATTTTGGCTACTGATGTTACATATCAGTCCTACTGATGTAAGTTCAAAAAAATTTTTTGGCTACTGATGTCAGTTCCAAAACAGCTCCAAAACCAAATACAAATGACAAATGTTTTGAATCATGCCTCCAATTACAAATACCAAATAGAAATACTAGTTCAAATTAGCAACCAAATATTACTCACGACATTCTTGAATTTCGATGTTCTCATTTTTGTTTCTCTAAAGCCTCTTGAATTTCTAGAAAAAACATGAGAACATAAGTCAAACATAAGTTACTAATATAACCAAATAACCAATAAACTAAAATATAAATACTTTACCTTTAAGAACCTCGTGCCTTTCATTAAATCCTCTAACGTATCCAAAGTGATGTTTCTACTTGATGTACGGATCCAATCTTGTGTGCACACCAAAGCCTCTACAATGCTAGGAGCTAAAGAATTCCTATACGGGTCTAAAACTCGACCGGGCAATCGGGTATTTCGGGTTTCATTCGGGTTTTTCCCCCGACCCGACCCGATCTCGATAAGATGGGATTTATTCAATCGAGTCCCGTCCCGTATAATACTCGGTCGGGGTCGGGTGCTTATCGGGTCGGTCGGGTTGTCGGGCTTGTCGGGTTTCGGTCGGTTTTGCTCAGCCCTAAGTCAGTGTAATGATTGCCTCTACTAGTTAAATGATTAAATAAGAAAATTTTAACTTTATTAATTATTAATTATTAAATTAAAGCTAGTTAAGGTAAATTATTCAATTAATTAATGTATTAAATGTATTATTTTAATTTATAAAAAAATCGAGATGAATTAAGCTGAGCACGGTTCAAAAATCAGACTGAACCGACAAAGACAGACCGGATAAAAAACTGATCTGGTCCAAATCGTGGACCGAGAACCAGACCAAAATATATTCGGTCTAGATTAGTCGATCCGGTCCAACAAAGTATAATAACGGGTTTTGTGTATCAGACCAAACCAAAGACCGAATATGACTAAAAGGGTGGATGAGGACAAGACCAAAATACATTCGGTCAGGTCCGGTTCAGGCCGATTTATAAGTTCAGTCTGGTCCGTGATCTATTATGCACCTTAAACGATGTCATAAAGGCACTTATTAAACAATCACTTATGAATTGTCGGACCCAAATAAAATCAATCCAGTAATGAATAAAAAATTGGCCCAAATAAACAAAAAGGGGGGAAAAATTAGGGCACAGTTTATCTATCTTCACTCACTTTCGAAAATCCCTTGTCACTCCACTAGATAATTATCTTTCTGCATACAAGGTACTGTTTTTTCTTCAGTTTCATTATATATAATTATTATTAATCTTTATCATGTTATTCATTTTAATGCCCTTTTTTTTAGTTTCCAAATTTGACTAATGTAATGCTGTTATGTTAACTAGATTACTTACTGATTTTAATTATGTCTGTACATGTGTTTTTTTGAAGTATAGTTAAGTAGTTAATTTAAGGTTTATGTTTCAGTAGAATATATGTTTTGTAACTGCTGCTGGTTGAATAGGATATGAAGTTATGTCTCACTAGATATAGCCGTTGTTCAAAAAGGCGTTACGTGTTTCCCAAATATGTGTGGTTTTAGATTTATTGAGAATCTTCTTCGCTAAGGGTCATGTCTAGGAATTAAGATTGTTCATTGCCATAGTCTATCACTCCCCTACGGCAAATGTCCAGTTGATCGGTCTTTTTGGAGAAATAGGTACTCGGTTAAATTCCGACTCCTCCTGGCTCGGCCAGTCGGCACCTAGAAGGGACGAGGGTTTTTTTCTGCAGATATAAGGGGCCGTTTAGTTGGAGAGAAATACTCCATTTTTCCAGAAAATTTTTCATATGAAAAGGGAAAAACCGAAAATCCGTTTAGTCGCACTTTTTTCCAATAATTTTCCAAAGATATGAAATTCTCATTTTCCAATTTTTAATAGAAAAAATGAAAATACCATTACACCCTTCTCACTTTTTTCATTTCTAAAATAATAACACCATTTTCTTTTCACCCTACACTCTTATCACGCCTCTTCCATCCTCTACCTTCATTTTTAAAAAAGGAAAAATATAACTCCAACTAAACGAATTTTCAAATTTCCCAACTCTTCTCTAGAGGAGAAAAACCATTCCATTATCTAGGAATTTAGAAATGGAAAAACAGGAAAATTTTTCACCAACTAAACGGCCCCTAAATGTTTGGAGGAATTAAGGGCGTGTTTAGTTGCAGAAAAAATTTCTTAATTTTCTTTCTGTAGTTTTCTTGAAAACGGAGTAACTAAATCTTCTTTCTCCAGGTTCAGGTTCTCTAAAACATAGTTATAATAGCAGAAAATCAGTTTTCTGTAGAGAAATTTCAGAAAATACTCCTTTTGAACACGTTTTGTGTTTTCTTTGTGTTTGTTAGAAAAAAAACTTCTCATTTTCCAACAACTAAATACACCCTAATATTGTTCTATGACTAGATCTAAGAGCAGGAGGAGGTTAAACCGAGTAATATTGTATGAACAGATAGATGAATAGAATGCGTGGGTGAAAAGAGGTTTTACCTATAGGAACTTTGATAAACTGATTGCGGATAGTGCATCATAACTAGCAAGATAGCAAGTCATAAGGGTGTTTGGGATTGCTACTTTTTTCTGCTTAAAAATACTTCAACTACTTATATAAACTGCTTACAAATAACTACTTTTAGAATTAGTGTTTGGATTTGCTTATTTTTAGAATGTATTAATTTAAATTGATCATTAAATAAATAATACGAAATAAGCCTACTTATAAAAATTTGCTTATCTGCTAAAAAGTAGCAAGTGTTTTGATGGAAAAGCATCTTTTCTGCTAAAAAACCGGAAAATCAGAAAAACTAAGCAAACCCGAACACCCCTTGTAGCTACTAGTGACCTACAACAATGAAAGGTTATGAGGCAAGTAAGGCAACTACTATTGTTTTAGTTGAGATATCTGCTTTACTAGGAAGGGAAAAGTAACTTGGTTTGAGAGTTATTGTAGCATGACAAGTTGTGTGATGCTGATATTACTTGTATTTTCTATAGTAAACTGTGTTTATTTATCAGTTCTTATATGTTGAGCCACATAAGAGTCTAGTTGAGTCATTGCTCTAAGTGTACACTTTCTTGATAATAGGTTTATATAGAGAGCATTATTGACAAGGAACACATATCTGCTCAAATTTTTTATAGCAATCTGTTTTTTCCCATAGGTTGAAAGTTTATATGATATATCAGATGTAGTTTATAGAATAGGAATCATTCTTTTGGCATATGGGGTTTCTAAATTCTTCTGGTTAAATATGTGTTTTTGTCTACTTGATTTTGCTCTAAGACAGTCATGGTTGTCCCTAACGGATCTGTTTAAGGCCATCGATATTCACTGTTAAATGTATTTTAAGTCCTTAGTTACCAATCTGAAATATGAATGAAGTAATAGCAGTTGGTATATCTGTTCATTCGAGTTGGCTGCTTTTCAGTTTGCCAATCCCCTCTGAAATATAGCTTATATACGAGATTTATATATAAAATATTTGTAAAGTTTGGCTGGGGATGTTAAGTGGTTCATTTGTTATTTATAATAGATTGTTTTTGTTTCAGTTTCAGTTTTTACTTCATGCTGCCGACTATGTCACTCTATCCTGCTGTTTCTAACGCTTGTTCTGCTCTCTTTATTATCTTAGGAAACGACAAGGCATGTCTATTGACAATTCTGTAGTTGATTCTTCGGTGACTGATTGGAAGCCTGATGTAGAAATTAAGAAGAATCAAGGTAGTGTGATCCTAGTTCTGATATAACTTCAGGAAATGAATTTCAATATGTAAATATGTCTGTTTTTTTCTTTTCATAGAAACACATCATTCTTATATAGATGGTTTATACGTCATGTATCAGTACTGCTACCTAATAACTTCTATTTTTATAAGCTTTTATTTGCGGTGGGGGCCGAGTTCTGCTTACTACATATGTGGAATTAGTTGCACTTGAAACTTGTCGAGTTACTGTTTCGGATTTGTGATTGCGTGAATATGCAAATATCTTGTCTTGATGAGATCTTGTTCATACTTCATAGGCAACATGGTGGCATCAATTTAGGTTTCACACCATCATAGTTTTTGAGACCCGAGTACCCGACTAGTTGACATGCAGTGTGTTGTCCTGATACAGAATAAAAAAGTATTTATTTCTTAATGCACAACACATTCTGGCTATGCAGCCGATTATAAAACAGTAGGTTTACAAGATCCTAAATGAGGCATTAGCACTTAAAAATCATGGTAATATGCTATAAATTGAAACTGGATTCGTCGTTTACTAATTCTGATTTGAGTAATTAAGCTTCCATATGCACTGAAACGAGAAGTTAAATGGGAGGTGTTTAGTTATTCGATTCCCTTTGTTATGTGCTTGTGATCTTATGATGAATACCCTTTAAGCAGTAGGTAGCATATAATCTTGAAATAACCAAGCATCATTTAAGTAGTTTTCACAAACTAAGTACGATAAAATTTGATCAGTTGTTAAATTTATGCTTTAGTAGTTAAAATGAATGAGCTAGAATGTTCTTATAGAGAGACAAAATGAGAAAGTAGACAAGGATGGCTGTCGTTCTGGGGCAGAAGATCAAGAAAATTCTTGCGAACAGGTGGGAACCTCAAATGCAAATCAAAGAAGTAAATCGACTGATACAAGATATTTTGTCATTAAGAGTTTAAACCATGAAAATATCCAATTATCAGTTCAGAGAGAATTTGGGCTACCCAAGTGATGAACGAACCTATCTTGGAAGAAGCTTATCGTGTAAGTTCACCAAGAGTCCGATATCCCTGTCTGTCAATCCTTAAACCATATATCTTCTAAGAGTGCGCACATTTTTCTTGCAGAATTCTGGTAAGGTGATATTGATATATAGTGTCAATATGAGCGGCTTCTTCCAAGGTTATGCCCAGATGATGTCATCTGTTGGCTGGAGAAGAGACAGTGTTTGGAGCCATGGACATGGCGGAGGCAAACCGTGGGGCCGCAGTTTTAAGGTGAAATGGCTGCGGTTGCATGATTTGCCTTTCCAAAAAACTCTACATTTAAAAAACCCTTTGAATCAGTACAAACCTGTTAAAATCAGCAGAGATTGCCAGGTATGTAGTGTTGGCATGCCTTCATTTTTCGTTTTCTTTGAATCGAGTTTTGTTGCTTATATTTTCTTTGTTTAATGCAATCGTTTCAGGAGTTACCTCAAGATATTGGAGAAGCTCTTTGTGAGCTGATTGATGGGGAGAATGGAATGGTTGAAAACCAGAGTTTTCCTGGTTCACAAGATGAGGAATATGATGTGGGCCCTGTGCAAATGGGACTGGGTGGTGGACCTTTTATGTATCCTTCAATGATGTACCAGCATAATTCAGAAGGAAATAGATTTCATGTTGCACAGCAAAGACAAGGTGGGGCGTTTCATAACATGTCTAACAAAGCAGAAAGCTCATTTATTAACAGAGGAGCTGCTGCTAGTGTGGACATGGGTGTTGATGGATCTTCGCTCGTTGATGGTTGGGATATGTCTGCAGAAAGAGGACTACTTCCTAATGGTCTTACTGATGATGATATTCTTGAAATGGTATGATGACATTCTTAGTACGTATCATTTTCTGTATATGTTTTGTAGTTATAACTTAAATGATTGATATATAATGGCGTATTTGTTGTAACACAAATGCAGACATATGAAGAGTACCTTGAAGCCCATAGCAGAGGCAGTGGGATTTCACATCAACCGGTCAGTACAGTACACTTAAATCTGAGTTTATACGTGTTAGATTCCTTTTATATGATATGCTCAAACTCTTGATAAAGGTTTGTGGCATGCTGGTCTGAACCCTATATGTTACTTAAAAGCAAAAGTTTAAATGACCCAAGTGCACTTTAAACTCGCTTTGGGGATTTATTTTATTGCTGTCATGGTTTTTGTAACTGCTTTGTATAGGTAAAGGAGTCTTCTCGAAAAAGCCGGGAATCATCTGTAAGCAAAGAGCATGATGATGAATCGTAAGTATCCATTAATTTGCTTCTAAAAATCAAGTAGTTACTGTAATCGTGTCATGACACAAGTGTTCTAATATGTTCCAGTTACTCACTCTCCCGCTCAAATAAGAGGAGCCGTCATCATCACCACCATCATAGTCATCATAGCCGTCACCGTTCCCCGAAATGAGTGTAGGATGAATTGAGTTCCTTGTTTTGGCAGATATCAAGTGAAGCTCTGTCAAAATGAAGATACTCAAAATGTTGTACTGTTCATTGCTACATATGTGTACCTTCATTTGTAAACTTAATTTATTATTAATCAACATGTAAATACATGTTATTGACTGTTAAAGCAGCTTATTTAGGTTCAGATTTATGTTTGCACTCATTTTGAAGATCGAAATCAAATAGTGATGGGAACTGGTGGGAAGTAGCTTATTTAGCATATATTAAGGAAATGACAGTGTTTGATGAATGATCAAACATTTATCTAATTTACATGTCAAACCAAAAGCTTTTGGGGTTATGTTGTTCCGGTCTTGGTAAACAAAATACCATGTGTTTAGACCGGGTGTTATGGTCACTAAACTCGTCATTTCTACGTCAACGTCACATCACCATTCAACACACTAGCAAACCTAGCACCAAACACCAAAAAATAAAAATACTCTATTTTATACAAACATACCGCACAATACATATCACAAACACAAAAAAAACAGAGGGTGCATCAACAATGCAAAAATCTGAGGACAACGCGTGATAATTGGTGATGTTTATAGGAATATTGAGTGAAGGTCGAAGGTGATGATAGTCCTTCACCCACCATAGTGACCAGTCTTAGGTCTTTAAATAGTCTACTTTTATTTGTTCCATAAAATGCTACAGTATTTTACTGTTATTTCGATATTATACTTATTGTTGATGTCTCATGTGTATTTTCGCAACTTTACACTGAGGAGTCTAAAAAACGTTATATACGAAGCACATTGCAAAAAAAAAATTAATACAACATTAAACGGAACCATCAATACGAAACAACTACACCGATAACCTGCGTAAACTATAATCTAGAAAAAAAAATCGCTCAACCACAATTCAACAACAAATAAGCCATGTCGCAACGCGTAGATGTTTATTTACTCGTTCTTACTCAATGACATCATAACAATGGTCTTAGTATGCATTCCATGATAAATAAACATTTTTTTGGTTATTTATCATTACTTGTTTCATTTCAAAATAATTGTCCATATACAATAGTTGAATAAAAAAAACATAATGATTATAGCATAAGATGTCTCGGAGCCATAGGCTCGTGTTATAAAGACTTTTTGCTTCTTCTTGATTTTTTCCTTTATAAGTAAGAATCTATAACTTAACTTAAAAACACCCCTTCTCTCTCCATTACATAAATACAACCCGCTAAAACATAATACAACCGAAAAAAAAGAAAAAAAAAAGTTGAAAAGCCTATGGCTAGAGTGGTCACTATGGCACAAAGCCTTAGAGGCCGGGGTTGAGTTATAGTTCCGCGTAATACGCCTTACAAGCTATTTTTATAGAATGGATTTTGAGTATGTTTGGGGTGGAGCCATATGGAGCTTTTTAAGACACTAAATGGTAAGCAATAATCATTTTGATTTTTTAATGGTTGTTTGATAAAAGAGCGGTGAGTTATGACTGTTTTATAAAAGGGTGTTGATATCCGTAATGCACACAGTACGACACCACTATGCATGATTGATGGTGTGCACATCACTTTAAGTGGTGTGCATATCACCTCCCTTTATAAAAAGACTAATTGTTTGATGCTTGTTTAAAAAGTGAGTTGTGACTTAAAAGGCTCGTAAAAGCGTGAGGCTTGGTTATGCCGTCTTATATCACGTTTTTTTTGTAAAGTCGATATATATGAATTATGATATAAATATATAATTTTTTAAATATTTTGTCTTGCGCTTTATCTACGTCTTATAAACGCAAAGTCTTAGCTATGCAGATGCTTGATCATGTTGTTCTGCACCGCCTCGCGCACTATTTATAACCTTGGTTGTGACATAGTTGGTGCTACTTTTAACTAGGTGGTGTTTGTTTTTTTAAAGAGGCTTCTACAAACCTCTTAATCTGAATCGTTCGACGCGGTCGACATTTTGGTCGTTCGGACCGTTTGTTTTTTTTTTCCCGTTCGAATAGCGTTCGGGCGATAAGATTTTAATGGTGCAGGCTTGAGAGGGTGTCTAAACGCCTTATTGACTCTTCTTAAAAAAAAAAAAAAAAAAGTAGTACAAGCAAGCAAACATGAGTTTTTTTTTCGGATCGATCGATCGTTCGACATTTACGCGCCAAATTGATTCAAATGCGAAGTCGATTCGGATTCGTATTTAATAAACAAACACCACCTCATTTTAAGTTTGGCTATAGTTATGACATTTTAGTAAACTTGATCTAAATATTTATACCCATCCTTGTAAGTAACAGAAAATCAAATTAGTAGCAGTGTTTAAATAAAAGTAACCCACCCATGATTAGCCGGAAAATAGAAAATAATAGTAACATGAATAGAAACGGAGATAATGACCCTCAGAAGAAGAAGAAGAAGAAGATGGATAGTTCGGATGTGATATCTAAGCTAAAAGACGACGGCGACTTCGATAAGCTCCGTCTCAAACTCATCCGCAAACTCAAACATAATGTCAGTCACTTTTTTTTTTTTTTTTTTTTTAATTTCATTGTAGATTTTAGTCACAAGCCTTATGCCTATTTTATATTAGCAGCTATACTGAGTGTGTTTGGATTAGCTTATGATACTCTCCAGTGTTTGGTTGAGCTTATGACCAAAGAAGGCATGGGTTAATAACCTCATAAGCTAAACCAAAGGGAGGCGTAAATGTCTATGTGTCCTTGAATGCTTTCATTTATGGCCAATGATTTAGTGGTTGTTCAAGCGGTTGCTTGAGGTTAATGAGTAATATATTTTACCCAAAAATAAGCTAAACCAAAGGGTTTTGGCTCAATTGGTACCCACCTCCGAAAATCCCATGGGCCCACTTGAGAGATTTTGTGGATAAATGGTGCTCACCAGGAGAGTTGCTGGAGTTATTCCTTGTGGGGTGGACAATGGCCGGTGCCAAAAGGCACCCGGGGTCAGGGTGTTCCCGCCAATTTACACTTTTTGTGGAATAATTTCATAAGCTAATGTCGTTGGAATTTTAGGGTAAAATTGTAATTTGTAATGGAGCATGTTATATAAGCCTACCCACCCCAAGAAAAGGGACAATTTTTTTGGGGGGCTTATCAAAATCCTCTTATATAACCGCATAAGTCTACTCATATAAGCTTAGCCGAACACGCTTAGAACTTGGTTAGTACTAGTTACATGAAAATCTGTTGGCTTTATGGAACAGATACGGATATCTCATCTGTGAATACAAACTTCTAATTAGCTTAAAGGAAGCGATCTTTAGGAATCAAGTGCAATAAAGGGAGAATCATCATGTGGATTTCAGTAAAATCAATCCTTGCGAGAATTTTAAAGTTCCAATCATTTAAGTTTTGCGGAGGATTAGTTTCTCGACTTCATTGTTAATAGTTACCACTTGTCTGTTTTTTTTAACAGGAGGTTGGGACTGGTATGGATGATCTACAAGTTTATCCCAAATTTGGAATTTTCTTACATTTATATCCGCGAACATAACAAATTCTATTTATGCTCCGTCACTAGTATAGACCCACATTAGTTTCATGTTTCATCACGAGCCAATTCACCATCCTTCCCAAATTATGTTACCATCTTAAGTCGTCAGTTCTCGTGCTTTATAAATTGTGTTTCTTTTTACTTGATCTGTAGCATCATATTGGTTCTGTATTACATACAAGTAGCAACAGGGTATGATGTACGACTTGATTCCATGTTTGTTGCAGGAAGAGTTGCGTAATAATATTGTGTCAATTGTGAAGCAATCAGTGGCCATTAATCGTCCCGGAGCTGAGAACTTGAAGCCTCGCCAACTGTCTGATGCCATCCATGAAGAAGTTGGGTAGGTTATTTACCGTTACATATATCACATCTTCCATTTATGTTTGATTCTCTTTTCAACAACGGATTAATATTTGATACAATGTGGAAAAATGGCCTAATGGGTCAAAACGGGTGGGTTGACCCAAAACTTTTTGTGTCCAACATTTGAAGGTTATATTGTAAGTAATTAGCGTGTCAAATATGATTGTAGAAGTTATGTTATTCTAATAATTCTCTAGATTAGTTTTTTAGCAGCTTTAATAACTTTTAGTCATTAAAGTTGCACTTTCGGCGACTCTCAACCCTTTTTTTGTTTTTGAGAATATGTTAGGAAGAAGGGATGATCCTCATTACGGGTCCATTTTATCTTTGAATTATGGCCATATTGCCACGAAAATGATGTATAATGTTTTTTCAGCTATCAGTCTATCACACAGTATTCAAATTTAATATTGTACCTATTCTGAATTGCAGGAGTAAATTAAATGAACAGATATCTGATGTGCTATGGGAAATAATCCGTTCACCCGATGGCATGAAAAGTGAGATTACGGAAACTGTGAAATCAGTCTGTCATAAACTCTCAAGAACAAAACGGGACGACTATGCCGAGTCCTCAGGCGGTGATCAAAAGCGGACCCGTAAAGAATATGATTATCATAAATCCAATATTGCATCAACCATTGAAGTTGATGACATATCTGATAATGAATTGAAAGAACCACCCGGTTTCTCTCAGACTAATGAGTTGCAGCCTCCTATACCCCTTCATACGTTGCCAACAGAAGAACAACAAAAAGAAACAGTCCACCAATCACAAGAAGTATTGCAGAATGATCCTTCTAGTGCAGAACACAAAGTGCAAGGCGATGATAGTGATGACGACCTTGATGCGCCACCTGGATTTGGTTAACGGGTTATCATATACCCTTATAATAACTTGTGACAATCTTTTGACACAATGTACTACAAATTTTGAATCACCATACAAAGGATAT
Organism: Chrysanthemum lavandulifolium; assembly: GCA_022545495.1. Classification (NCBI taxonomy): domain Eukaryota; kingdom Viridiplantae; phylum Streptophyta; class Magnoliopsida; order Asterales; family Asteraceae; genus Chrysanthemum; species Chrysanthemum lavandulifolium. Next base: position 7,944,009 of record CM040246.1, on the reverse strand, counting down.
TATCACTTGCTATCTACATACCTTGTCGTTAAAGGTCAGCAATATTAGACTGTCATTGATATTTAGTTATGCAATATTTTAATCTTTGATACTATCTTGATTCAATATAAATTTCATTCATAATTAATATTTCAGTTAATTTGCGAACCACCTTGCCTGTAGTGTAATACTCGATAACCAACTTTTGTTGCTCTATACAAACTCAATGATTAGTCTTTATGAACTAATTTTGTTGGTCGGTTTTGTTACTATTTGCAATCTTTATATGAAGCTTTATCAACATTAGGTGGTCTCAACATCTTAAATATACTCGTTGGAGCAATTTGAACACATATATGTTAAGATTTTTTCTGTAATTCATTTCGAGTACGAATGCACAACTGCATGATACAGAAATGCTAGCGCGATTTTACCTTGGCATTGTTTATGTATAGTACTTACCTCGTAGTAAAATCACTGTGATAGTCTCCTTACAGTTTGCTAAATGAGTTGCAGTTAGGTTATGACTATACACGAGTGTCTGAAATTCAATTACACATCAAGGGCTGGACTATGAGATAAGATATAAGCAAACTTAGTTTGACTTTAAGTTTTGATAATGAGATTCAGGAGTAAATTTGCTCATCTAGCATGCAAGTTCTTTCAACACCGGCTAACCATAGCCCGTAGGCACACGCCAATTTTGTATCGATGTTTATAGGTAATAAGAAGTTACCATCAAGTTCTTATGCAGCCCACACAAGTTCTTATGCATATTTGAATTGAAGCCCCAATATGCACACGAGCTGCATATTTCTTATGCTCTTTCAGGCTCTTATCTTCCATGTCAGAAAACCAAGAATGTGATTCTTTTTAATTAATTAGGATTTGATGACACTTTCTAAAGTTACTGCAATGAAATGGAATACTCAGAATCAGATAATCAGTTTTAAACTTGTATAAAACCGGCTGTAGGAAATACCGAAATAGTGTTTGGATGTGCTTATTTTGTTTGAAATTGTGATTTCAGATAATAAGTTGTACGTTTTAACTTTTTGAAAAATTTAATGATCCACGTAACCTTAGCATCCATAAAGGGCTAGTTTTCTGATGAGTCAATATTACAAGGTTTGGCATCTGGACGAAGTTCTGATGAGTTGGTAACTCACTAATTTTGCTTTTGAAAACTACAAGGTTTGGCATCTGGACGATTGTAACATCCCGATTTTTAAATAAAGTGGTAACGGCTATATTTATTATTTTAGTGGAATAAATATAAAAGTCCCACTTTGACGGTATTAAAAATATAGTTAGTGAGGACTTGATATGTAAACAATATATGATTTAGTTTGCAAGACATTCTACTACAAGGGACTAATTGTGTTCAAGTGACAAAGTAGTGGAAATTGACTAAAGTACCCTTGGTCCTTATCCTTTTATATCTTATACTAAGTCGGTTTACAGGAGATAAACTCTCCCTCCTATTTCACGACATAGAACAAAAAAAAAAAGAAAAAGAGCAGGAGGTTATCCTCCCTCCTTATCATTCGACATAATCAAGAAAAGAGAAAAGAGGAATTGTTGGATCATACCTTTCCAATCAAGATTCATTGATGATTCTCAAGAAACAAAGAGCTTATCAAGAATTAAGGGTCATCAAGGTTTATGGAGCTTCAAATGATTCTTATAATACTCTTTAAATTCAAGTAAGTTTCTATTTATATGTTTATTCATGAATTCAAGCTAGAGGAAACATGAGGTTATGTTTATAAGTGATATACATGGTTATATGATTAATTTGTGATTTATGATCTAAGAGGTGATTGAATGATTGTGGGTTTATGATGGGATTATGTTAGTGATCAGGTTATGATGTTTAGGAGGTGTTTATGTTGATTATTGAGTTGAACCAAACACCCCTTTATGTGATATATGATGTTAAACAAGTTGCTGAAATTTTCAGCAATGATTAGTCATGTTTGAAAAATCATATAAAATTGATAAAAGCTCGGATTGAATCATGGCGGACTTTCGGAAAGCCTAAGGTGTCTACTTGAGTTGTATTCATAAAGTTTTTGCTCATTTAGTAGTTAAGTTGGTCTAAAACGTGATTTGGTACAGCAATGGCTGATCCCGAAATGTGCGACAAACCGAACTTTAAAATTCATACCGGATAGACCGTAGCTCGTTTGGGCGTTCTATACCTTTTCGGAAAGGGAAAATAGTATACTTTCATGGAAAAATAGCCTCATGACCTGTTTCAGTAGTTAAGTCAGTCAAAATGAGGCATTTGCAGGCTGCTGCAGAAAATCAGCAAACGCGTTGTTAAGTGTTTTGATGATTATGACATGAAATGATGTTTTTGCAAGTCCCGGGTGATTATATGCAATGATAGCTTATGTTCTCAGCCTATATGATTATAATTCATGTTAAGAAAGTATGGAACCAAGTGACAATACTTTGTTAGCTTAGCTAGAGTTCGCGAGCATAGTAGTGCATGTTTGGCAAGATTTATGCCATAACTAGTTTATGAGTTTATGCATTATAGTTAGTTTATGTGTGCTTAGTTGCGCTTATAGTTGCATTATCATGTTATATTCAGGCCTAGTTGTTATGTGTTAATGTTGTACATGTGCATCTATCATGATATAGGTGTTCGAGGCATATTCAGAATCATTCATCTTGCATTATACGGCCCAGGTGAGTAACGGATTTTCAGTTAACATGTTTAGTAGATTAAGCGTGTTTAGTATATATATGCTTTACTATATCTCAAGTACTATGCAAGTTATATATCATGTTGACCCGTGAGGTCATATTAGTATCATGTTGACCCATGTGGTCATATTAGTATTATGTTGACCCGTGTGGTCATATTAGTATCATGTTGACCGTTGGGTCATATTAAGCATCATGTTGACATGTTTGGTCATATTAAGTATCATATTGACCAGTTTTGTCATATTAAGTATCATATTGACCCGTTGGTCATATTAAGCATCAAGTTGACCCGTTTGGTCATATTAAGCATTAAGTTGACCCGTTTGGTCGTACTAACTATCATGTTGACCAGTTTGGTCATATTAAGTATCATATTGACCAGTTTTGTCATATTAAGTATCAGGTTGACCCGTTTGGTCATATTAACTATCATGTTGACATGTTTGGTCATATTCATCATCATGTTGACCTGTTTGGTCATATTCATAGTCATGTTGACTGTTTAGCAATATTCAAGATTAAGTAGACCGATTGTTTTACTAAGTAATATGTCGTGGTCAACATCGATATTTATAAGCGAGACTCGGTTATATGTTATAGTTGGTCTCAAGATTATGTTTATAGTAGTTTTGCTTTATATTATAGTTCAGCTTTATATTATAGTTCAGCTGTAGTATCAAGTTATAACTCAGCCTTGGTTTAGGTTATAGTACAATTTTAGTATTATATCTTAGTTTGACCTCGTAACCATATTATTGTTTAGTTTTTATATTTAGCTTAGTCTCAGCTCCAGCTTAGCTTAGTATCATGTTGTAGTTAAGCCTAAGTATTTAGCTTAACCTTAAATTATATATGAATGTTATATGTGTTTAGTAATGTGTGCAAAATGTTTTATGCACTTCTGGCATGCGATGCGTTTATATATATGCATGTCAAATTCTATTAGGTATATGCTTATGGGGTTTTAAAGCGCCAAGTGCTTTATGCACTAAATTAGTCGAAATAGTACTTTATGCATTACTCAATGTATTTAGTACTATCAAGATATAGTCGATTATGTGATCACACATGTGTTCCGCACAAAGTTGGAACTTAGACCTCCTTAGTGGAGAATCGAGCCTTAGAATAGTGAATGTTCCAAAATCGAACTCGGACATCCTGTATGGATGATTAACATGCTTATATGGCTCGTCGGTTATGTATCCAACAAGATAGTACTATAAGTACTTAGTCAAGATGTGCTTATGCACTCACCAAGATAGTACTAAAAGTACTCGGTATGTGCTTATGCACTCGGTCGAAGACGCTTATGTACTAAGTTAGTTATGCACTAAGTATGTACTTAGTTAGCGATCAACAACGCACTCAAGATGCTTATGTACTTGATCAAGAATATGGTGTATCATGTATTTAATCGATCGATGTCGTGCTTATGCGCTTAGTTAATATTATGATTCATGTAGTCGAATAGTACTATATATACTTATTCAAGATCATGCTTATGTTCATTTATGATTTAATACATTCCTGTTATCTCACCAAGTCTTATAGACTTACCGTTCTCGCTTTATATTTTTGTAGGTATGCAAGATGAGACCATGTACATGCTAAATGGGGCGTAATAGGTTAAAATGGTGTAGCTCATGGGTTAGGTAACGAGCTTCTCATTTCCATCATTTGTTATCGGTTTGAATGCCCTTAATCAAGAACCATTGCTTTACCAAGTTTAAAGAGTCATCGTTATGTACTTTTATAAAGTTTAGTATTTTAAGGACGTCGAAATAAGCCCGCATGATGTAAAATAAATACGCTTCGCTAGTTTTATCAATGTATACAGTTTACGGATTTTATATTAAAATTAAAAAAAAAAAAAAAAAAAAAAAAAAAATCATGCGTTTCAACGATGTTATGATGAGTCAATATTATTTAGTTAATGCAGAAAGGGTGCACAATTACGATAAATTCTGTTGACAAATGAATTAAACTCCAGAACCACAAAAATGAATGAAATCTTCTGACACTAAAGCTACACCTCCACATTTGTCTGATTTAGCGCCATATATCTCCATCTCTTTCTCCAAAAGTCTGCATTCAGGAATCATGAAACAAATGCCTGCACCCTGTAAAGTGTAAACGTCTTCTAAATTTGTCAAATACCCAAGTTTAGCCATGATAACTGGTATCCTTAGGTCAAACGTCTCTTCTTTATGGTCAACGGGCTATTATGACCTTCATTCTCGATGCTTTTAATCTCTACCAATCTTTCCCTTTCTTCACTACACTTCTGCACAAAACTAATATGTGTATAAGTTGCATCACTTGAAAGAAATATTGTGTCTAACTGCGACTTCTGTGCAATTGTAGGCTCAACCTTTGTACCTTTCCAACTGAATACACTGAAAGCAACCACATGGCCTCGGTGGCTCGGTCCACACTCAACTTTGGCGAGTTCACAAATCACAAGTACCTCATTTGTACGAAAATTTTGAATTAACAAATTTGCATCCTCACGGCTGCTAAAAAGTGGAAAGTCAAACCAATGATCATAGTTAATTGGAAAAAATCCAGAACCAAGAAATACCGTATGCAAATCTTGACCGGTGAGAAAACTCTGTTGTTTATCAAAATTTTATCAATGTATGATAATACCATACGACATGCAGAGTGTTAAACTTTTTTATTTGTGTATGTTTGAACAGTCGACTAGAACTTGAAGTTGCGTGTGAAGATTTTAGAAACATTTGTCGGGTCGTCATAGAATGGTATAGTTTACACAGGAAACATGAAAGGTGGTCCTGAAATAGCAGCCATGCTCTCTTAATTTATTTTCTTTAATGTTTGCGGGTGTTTCAAGATTCGTTCTTTCTGCACAAAGTTTTGTTTTGTATTGATTGGGTGATTGATTTGACAAGGCTAAATCGCGAAACATTGGGATATTGTATCGAAGCCAATTTATAATTGAATTACTGAATCAAGAACATAAAATAACAGAACATAAAATAACAGAATTTTGTGATCCAAGTGAAGGTGATGGGCTGGGTACATCGTACATGCCCAAAGAAAAGATAGGATTCAATAACTCTAGACGTAGAAAAAGGAAGAAATTTATAAGAGCATGCAATGAGGAGCCAAAAGACTGCCCATGGTTATTGTATAAAATTGGATAAATCTATCAATAAAGTTTTGTTGTTTGTATACATATTTATGTAATATTTTTTAAAGATACATGTGCAAATGCAAAACACAAATGCATAAACGAAAAATACAATCGTCACATAATGCAAAACACATGTGCACATATGTTTAGGTATAATACAAAAAAAAAAAAAAAAAAAAAAAAAATAAATTTAGGGAACTAAAAAACGTTTTTGTAAAAAAAATAAAAATAAAATAAAAATGTATTTTTACCATTATACCCTTTTGAATTATATAATAAAATTTAATATTTAAAAAATCGATTGGTTGATCTTTGGTTCATGATTCTCCATGATTTATTTGGTTACGAAAATAACCTTCCCTATATATATATATATATATATATATATATATATATATATAGTGTATCTTTATTTTGAGAACACTTATTAAGTGGAGCTACGAACCCCTTTTACTCCCAATAATACATGATGTACATCATGTCAATGCATAATGGCATTTTTGATAATATATGTAACTTAATTTGAATGAAAAAATTGAATTAGGGGCAAAATGGGAAATTAATTCTCCCAAAAAAAAGGAGTATATACCAAAAACTGTTTTCCATGTTTTATGTTTTGTGTAGATCTACTCTTTCACTTTTAATCTCTTTTCCTCAAGAACCCTAGCCACTTATCTTTCTCCATCTCCCTCACACAGAATAAACCTAGCCGTCTATCTCTCAATCTAATTCAATCTCGTCACTTTCATCTATAGATCTTCACATGTAAGTTTTTTGTTATAATTTGATTTTCTCTTATGTTATAACAATTTTTTTATCTACTCACGAGACAGGTTCGTACCTTAATGAAACTATATTTGTTTTGAATGATTTTCTAACAAGCACAATCAAAAATCAACTGAGGAATAATCTCTGGACCGTAGCACTAGTTTATGGCTATTTCAAGCAGGTATACCGAACATTAATTATTCTATTAACCATGTAATGTATTGAGACAACCTAAACAAAAACGTGGAATGCTAGTTGAATTTTTGCTCCATCTTTATTCTTGTATATCTTTATTGTTGTTTCTTATTCAAACTCTATGGTGATATGATTTAATATTTCCAAGAGTAGATCCACATTATTTAGTTTTAGTTCATCACCTGCTTTTATTATGTTCTTAGTTACATATGTGCCTCTTGTGAGTGACCTATATTTATCTTCCTAAATTATTATCGTAGCTTAGACATAAGAAATTGCCTGCTTTTATATGGTTCTTAGTACATATGATGCACTTTTAGTTGTGTGGTATATTCTTTCAGTGATTATGCATTTCTTCTTATCAAAAATCATTTCCGTTTTCTTTTCTGAAAATTAAGTCACACTTTCAATTGCTGACAAGGATTTTAAGCTGATTTTCATTGCAAGACGGTCTCGTCATTATGCTGGTACCAGGTATGGTTGATTTACTTGATTTATAGATCAACTTAATAAATATCTACTGTGGGTGATAGTGGCTGCTATTAAACCGATGATCTTTGACAAAATAATTAGTACTGTTTTCCATATGTGTGTTCCTATTTTGTGATGAATTTGCTTTATAATTTCATATGAGCATCTTGTATGACCTCAGTTTGTCTGCATGAGAGAAGGTATTATATGGGTTTTACTAACAAAGCACCCTTTGTGTTGCCAACGTTTCCATTGTTACTATTACGGTTCAAATCTTTTGCCTAGTTTTATATTTTCAAGCATTCGTTCAGTTTTATAATACTCGGTATTGACTTTGGTTTTTTGATTGCATTGATAAGATACAAGAAGCTCCTATGCTCGGTGGATCTTACAAAGGACTTCTATTTTAGCTACTCCTACCGTGTGATGCACTGTTTTCAAAAGAACTTATCTACTCACGAGACAGGTCCTTTACGTATAAAAACGTACATGTTTACGTATAAAAACATATATGTTTACGTATAAAACATATATGTTTTGTGTTTGATTTATAAAACATATATGTTTTGTGTTTGGATTATATATGTTTTGCATATATAAAAAAAATTGTCTCATGTTTATTTGTGTTTGTTAGTTTAAGCTTGTCCATGTGTGTTATGTTATCTTGAGTTTTATTTTAAAAGTATTTAATCTTGGCTATTATTTTTTCTAGGCGTGATGTTCTTTGAATGCGTGCACACATGTTGGAAGTACATATATGTTATTGGAAGGCGTGCATGTATGTTTTGGAAGACATGCGCACATGTTCAAAATAATATGATGAGAAACTTCAAGCACATATGTTTTGTGCACATATGTCCGTTTACGTTAATTATTGTTAGTGCACACGTGTAAAGATAGATTATATTCATGTATTTCTTCTTATTATAAATTTGTAATTTAATTGTATTTCAATCTATCGAATTTTGTGTTTAACATTATGTTCTTGGTTATAAATTTACATGATCTAAAAACACATATGCACCTTTTCATTTGAAAAACATGTATGTCGAAAAAACTATTCCAAAAACCAAAATAATAAAATTACTTCATAAAAACACATATGCACTAAATCAGTTTTAAAACATGCATGTTAAAAAAAAGCAAAAAAAAAAAACGCAAAAAAAAAAAAAAAAAAAAAATGAAAAATAATATAAAATTGACTTTTACTATTATACCCTTTTGGATTAAATTAAAAGTTTAATAATTCAAAATGCTATGTTGCACAATATGCATTAATATGAGTACATAAGGGGTTCTCATGATTCTCATGACTTAAGTTCTCAAAATAAAGCCCCTATATATATATATATATATATATATATATATATATATATATATATATATATATATATATATATATATATATCTTTTCATAAAAAATAAAAATAAATACAAGCTTTTTTTGGGTGCAAAAGGTGAAAAAATATATTAATAACCAACAATGAACACCATGAAGAAAACTAATATGGACGGTACCATATCAAAGAACAAAGCGTAAAATACAACTACCCAATAACGATATACAAAGACTAAGAACAAGATCTCGAAAAGCTAAAATTCATCAAAGAAGAGTATTTCCACCACCGATTCACAAAGAGAGAGCCACCGATTCACAGTGAGAGAGAATCATCAAAACATGAACCTTCATCCAATGAAACAACCTCACCAAGACTATAAAATTCACCTTTAAATTGCACCTTTAACCATCTAACTACATTTCCCCACCTTCACCCTCCAAGACCATTCAACCCACATCCACAATGGCCAAGGAAGAAAGAAGGAGGGGCATCGTTAGGAACCCGTTACCCTTCCAAGTCAAGGGCTCTACCTGATGACTTACATTTCCATCTCATAGAATGGCTTCAGTCAAACAGGGAACACACGCCTTGAGGGAAGACCAACCCTATCCTCCTATGGCAATGTATATCTAGGACCATGTAGGTTCATCTTGCACACCTCACAATTCCTAGAAACATACATTGCCCACCAAACTCACAAATACCCTTCACAAATGGCAACCTACTTTATGGAAAGCGTTAGATCGCATTCTAATGAGATCGAACAATCACAAAATTACCTAACAAAGGCCTATTAAGGATGAATGGAGACTCATAAGAAAGCAGATCTAGACATAACCAAGATACAAGGCCCTCATTTGAAGTGAGTTTAAAGAGTTTTCACATTCCAACAACGAAAAGAATTGAAGACATATAAGGCTAACCTTTCAAACAATAGAGCAGCTCAACTTGAGACTCAATATTGCTATGATACAGACTATGAAGATCATTCATGAGACCAATTTTTTATGGCAGACCCATCTGCACTATAAAGATCACAAATTCAAACACCCCTTAGAATCACAGTCAGAGAACATAACCAAGCTCCGCCATTCAAACAGAAGAACTAGATACCTATATCACTCAGAAGTTGCCTGGACCCTTTTAAACTTAACTCCCCACTTGCATTCCATTCTTTGAACAGCTTTACTATTTTTCACAGTGATTCCCATTAGTTTGAACTTCACAGTTTCCACAATTTTATGGAAAACCTCTTCACAAGTAAAGCTTAAGTCTTTAAAAATTCTACCATTTCTTTCACTCCAGATCTGGTAAACACAAGCTCCAAACACAAGTCTCTTGATGACACTTCCAATACTACTAACTACCTTGTCAGTGGCCATATCATTAACAATATCCACCCAAGCAATACTACTGCACTTGATATCATCAAATTGCTTAGCTTTAAGCCAAATCTTACTAGAAAAAGTACAGTTGAAAAGAGATGTTGCAGATCTTCACTATCACATGAGCAAAGTGGGCATCTGTTAACAGTATGAATCCCCCAGGCCATCAATCTATCTTGAGTGCTCTGTCTACCTTGAATAGCAAGCCATAAGATAAAAGAATCTTTAGGGATGCATTGACCATACCATGCTAATTTCCACCATAATACCTTTGGAACTTCAGTGCAGATGTCTCTAGTAACATTTTGAACAGAAAATTCAGTTTCATCCCCATCATTAGTCTTCCACATGACTTTATCTTTTCTACCAACAATAATTTGAGGATCCTCAATACTAGTAATAACAGGGAAATTATCATACCATTCAGCAGGCCACATCCATTTACCATTGCAGACCATATCTTTCAATTTCATATTGCTATTTAGCCTTGCATCATAAAGATCTCTGAAAGATACATACTGAATTAAAGGACCAAGAGAGCTCCAGTTATCATGCCAAAAAGCAATATCTTCACCATTCCCAATCTTATAGATAACATTCATCTTTATTTTATCCCTTATACAAAGTAAATTCTTCCACCCCCAACTATCTCCATAATCAGGTTGGATATCCCAAATACTCTTGCCTCTAAGTTTAACTGAATGCACCCACTTAATCCACAAACTGTCTTTCTTTACAGCAATATTCCATATATGTTTAGAGAGCATAGCTTCATTCCATTTCTTTAAATCTTTTAGTCCCAAGCCTCCTTGGTCTTTAGGTCTGCAAATAGACTTCCAAGCTACTTTAGGCTTCCCATGAGCTGATTCACCATGATTCCATAAGAAATTCTTAAACAACCTATTAATCTCCTTAATCACAGTAGCTGGAATCAAGAAAACAGAAGACCAATAGGCATGAATGGATTCTAAAACTGGAGCAATCAGTTGGAGTCTTCCTGCATAAATACAAGCTTTGAATAAAGAAAACATCAAAATATTCATTTAATTACAAAACCCCAAATAGTTATATACAATCACACCATATTTGTATTATTCAATCACAAACTACATCTAATTTAAGCTACACCATGTTTGTATTATAGAAAGAGTGATTCAAACAAACAAACAAAAATAAAATAAAAATAAAACAAGACATAATAAAAAATCAAAAGTCAAGAAATTTCACTAACTATAACTTTTTTGTTCACTAATATTAGTGGGGGTTTTCTAACTTATGTTTAAGGGGCACAAGTTAAGCACACAAAAAAGAATAATAAATTCATATAAAAAGATTTAGAGACTCATTTTTTATTTAAAAAGAGAAAAGTACAAAAATTTTTAGTGTGCTTAACTTGTACCCGGTTAGAATCGAGACCGTCAGTATAGCCTTGTTTTTAGTTATGGGTGTTGATACTCACACAATTTTTTTTATATTTACGCTACAATCGTGTATTACTGTCTTTTCTATTGTATATTAGAGCAAGGGGTATGGGGATGTCGATTTTTGCCACTTCCAACGTGGCACCTCGCCACTTGATTTCTTCCCTAGCCACGATACCACAAGCCCTCGCCAGTTTGCATTTCGCCGTGGAAACAACGAAGAAAAGGACAAAAGATTTGCAGGTTTGTGTTTGTTTATTTTGTGTTTGTGATGTGTTTGTGAGGGTGGGTGGGGCCCAAGTGAAGAGAAGTGAGTAAGTTGTGATTGGGGGGTATTTTTTTGTTTTTGTGTTGGAGTGATGTGGAGGTGATGTGGCACACGTGGGACCCAAGTGAAGAGATGTGAGGAAGTCACCATACCCCATGCTTCATTTGTAGAATGGCCATGGCGCCGTGATTGGTGTTAACTCATGCTGTGGTTGGCGCGGAACGGGTCTGTGGACTTGGCAATCATTGCACTTCCTTATCAAGTCCCGCGCATCTTTATGCATGGTTGGCGATGGTATCCGATCGCATGGCGCGTGCTACAACGGACCGTGGTCCCGCGTGCATGCTACATGAACCTTCATGGATTTCTCGCACACATAATTTGCTTGTGGTGGGACGCAATGTGAGCCATGGTTGGAGGAAAGAACGTCGATCTGAGATGTTGTCGCGCATTGAATCTCTGCTGCGGCGCCGATTCTATGAGCTTCATGCATTCTTGGGGTAATGTACCTTTGCTTAAGAATTCCGCAATCGGTGTCATCCATGTAGGACCATCCTCCTCTATGATTGCGGATACTTCCATCTCCGATATTGACTTGCTTTTCGGTGTTTCCACCAAGACTTGCTTTGATAAGTGTGCTAAGCTTGTCGAGGCGATCTTGCTCGGTGCATCCGCTGCGATTTTCTCCTCTAGGGACTTGCTTGATAGTAAATCATCAAAGCCTTTGATCGATGTCTTAGTCTTCTCAAGATCTTGAATCATATTTTCTTCTTTGGCTATGTATTCACCCAACACGTGGTTGGCCACCACCGGGGAGTCCACATTTGCTTCCAAGTTCGTCACCCATTCGAGTGCAATGCGTAGTCCAATGATTAGGGCTTCATATTCGCCTCATTGTTTGTCGAGGTAAATTCAAACGCGGTCGTAAGTGAATTCCATTCCTCCGGGTTTGTGAGAATAAGGCCACCTCGAGCCGCCCACGCATGAGGACCCATCAGAAACAAAATCCATGGATCTTGTAGTTCTTTCGCTTGGTGTGGGTACCTCGTCGATGTCGGCTTCTCGATGATGAAGTCCGCGAACTTGTCCTTTTATTGCGGTGCGTGGTCTCGTAAGAGATGTTATGTTCGCTTAGCAACACACTCCACTTCGAGTCGCCACGACGTCGGGTTTGGAGATGATCCGCTTGATGGCTTGATCCGTGATTACCGCTATCGGGTGCGCTTGAAGTACCTGCGTAGCGATCGGCGGCAAACACTAATGCCAAGACCAACTTTTCCATGGCACTATAGTTCATCTCCGTCTTCTTGAGCGCTGTCGACAAAATAGATAGGGTTTGCACCGGTCCCTATCTCATTAGTAGTATCGCTTCTGTTGGCCCCTTATGAGTTCTTGATAAATACATGATCGACTCTTCCCACGTCGGGTGCCACGAGTGTTGGGAGTGTTGCTAGATCTTTGTTTGAGTGTGGTGAAGGCTTCTTCCGCCTCCGTCGTCCACCGAAAGTCACCACTTTTTATACACTTTGAGTGTTTTGAAAAGAGGCAATGACTTTTTTGTTGATTTAGACAGGGAACCCGTTGAGGCCAGCCAGTTTTCCATTGAGGATTGGACTTCCTTCAACGTGCGTGGTGAGGAAGTTCTATTACCGCCTTTGTCTTTTCTGGACAAGGTTTTATGCCATCGTTCTATCGGTACCCTAAGAACATGCCTTGATGTAGCAGAAGGTGCATTTCTTAGGATTTAGCTTCATGTTGATCTCTCGTAGAGTCTTGAATGTTTCTTCTATGTCGCGCAAGTTCATTTTCGATATGGCTTTTATGACCGGTCATCCACATAGACTTCAGTGTCATGCCCACCTGTTTTCAAAGGCATTGTCTACCAACCGCGATAGGTGGCACCGCGTTCTTCAAGCCAAACGGCATTTTGTGTAACATGAACGCCTTGGCTTGTGTGGAAAGTCGTCTTTTCCTCGTCTTGAGCCATTTGTATCGGTGATATCCCTTGTACGCCAAGAAAACACTTCAACGGGTATCCACACAAGGACTCTATTTTCCAATCTATCTCGGTAATGGATAGCGATCCTGCGGGCATGCTTTATTAAGGTCGGTGAAGTCTACACACATTCGCCACTACCATCGCTTTTTGACCATTCTTTTAGAAAGCCGGTCGTGGTAATAGACTTCACGCATAATTCCGCGTTTACCAATTTACGTACCTCTGCGAATCGCTGCGCCTCTCGAGCTTAGCCACGCTTCTTCGGCGTATCGGTGAGTATCCTTGTCGGATTCTAAGTTTATGCTCGTGATCGAGCGTGGTACTCGGTCATGTGTTTTGGCTCCCGCGAAAATATCCACGTTCTTTTGTAGGAGCCTTTGCACACCGCTTTGCTGTTGTCCGACAATGATCCTCCAATGGTTATTTCTGATGCGGTATTCGGGTGAATGCGACCTTCAAGTTGGGGACTTTGGCGCGCGACCGCTTGGGATTGGTTCCATTTCGCATGTAACCGTGTTACATTCTCTGTTTGGTACCGTGGCATTGTAAAGAGTAACAATGCCCCTTCTACTGGAATTTAAGCATCCGTCGCGTTGTTGATGGCACCGCGCATGGTCGATATCCCGGGTCTCCCAATAATGCCATTGTATGATGACGGGATTTGATCACCATGAAATCCATCCAGGTTGTCGTAGAGTGCTCTGCGTTGCCAACGCCGACTAGTAATCGCAGATTGCCCATGGGCTATATCTTTTCACCGTGAAACCGGTGAGTCTTGTGTTGACCGGATTTAATCGACTCGTATTTCGTGTCGTAGTCTTTTAAAGCAATGCTCATACATGATATTTGCCGATGCCCCACCATCGATGTACATGCGGTGTATGTCGTGACCACCCGCACTAATTTCAATGGTGAGGGGCTCTGCTGCTGCGTTGTCCGCAGTTAAAGTAGGGAAAGAGATTTCACTTCTTCGGGAAAACTCCTGGCTGACCTTTTGTCTAGTGGTTCGTTGCCACGTCTGTATCATGTAGATTGTGTCGGCCTTATCTTTGGGTGTCTCCTTCTTGCTTCCATTCTTTTGCTTATCTCTTCCCTCTTTAATGTTTTTAACTAAGTGGTCCGATGCGCCTCCTCGACCATCTTGTCGATGAGTTGGCGCACCGGACACACTCGTTAGTGGTGTGACCCTTTGCGTGGTAGTCACGATCCATTCCCAAAGCCCGATCTTCCGGTATGCGCATCTGCGGTGGTCTTGTGAAGTTCGCACCTTCCGCGCGTATTTCCTTTGGTGTTTTGATCGGGGGAGTATACATCATTATCTCTCTCTGCGCTCCTCCGTCTGCGATAGCTCCTATTACTGGTTATTACCTCGGTCGTTGGATTGTCTCCCGTGTTGTTCCTGACCCGGTAACTCGAATGGTTCTTTTGCTATCATTGCGGCTTCTCCTCTGGACAAAAGACCGAGAGCGCTTCATGAGTTCATCAAAGGTCTCAGGGATCTTGTCGTTTAACCTCTTGATGAGTTCTGGGTTATTAATCCCATTCATTGTAACAACTCGCATTTTCGGGTCACTATTCATTTTTACTATTCACTATTACTATTCACTTTTCACTATTCATCCCGTAAAATTTTATTTCACATTCTCGTAGGATAAACTATTTTAGTAATGACCTGAGAGTTCGACAATCGTTAGATCATTTTCGCAAAGTTATTAAGAAAACACCGTTTTAAAGTTTCGTTTTGGACGGTCCACCGTTTAAACATCCAGCGCATAACTAAAACCGCCTCGACAATTTTCCCGCATTAGATTAATTTTTTATCACTCATGACGAATTTGAGAATTTTTAAGATTTATTTTTATGTTACCAAATAAGCCCAAATAAGAAGACGAAACTAAACTTACGTTTTAAACAATTCTACTTACATCCGTAATTAACGATTCTCCTTTGTATTTCCTAAGATTTTTAGAAACTTTTACATTTTGGAAAAGTCAAACATATTCCCTCCTCCTTTGACTATAAAGAAATTAACCTTGTCGTTCTACCTTTTTATTTAATCGCGTAATTTTTAAACTTCACGAATAAGCTGTTAAGTTATCCAGCGTCTGAAGAAAACCAAAGTTTGACATCTCATATCACTTTTAGACTAATTTTAGTCTACTTTAAATAAATTCACGGTCGTTTCCACGAAATTTCGTTTTTTTCGATAAACTGCTGAATTACGCTGCTTTTAATCAGTATTTCAACTTTAAGCGGCGTTTTGCACCCAATAAGACTTATCACCCATTTTATATTTTTAGATGGAGTATATTGATAATTTTAATCATTCCTATAAGTTTTATATTTTACGACACCGGTTTACGTTTCATGAATTAAATACTTACCGTTAACGATTTTCAAAACGAACTACACTCCGTAAAAACAAGATAATATCAAGAAAATTTCAATCTTATCACCACCACCTCATATGAAACGTGTAAGACACATGTAGGGATGATATTTGATCATTCCTTAGATCATTACAAGTATACAACTTAACCATGGTTAGTTTTAACCCGATATGTAGTTAACTCCAAATCCTAGCCTATAAATACTAACTTAAAAACATAGAAAAAATGCACCACCCTTCTTAACATCTAAAGTCCTAAACCTAAGGCAATTCTTATAAATCTTGCAAGAACATTCATGTGTTCTTGAAGAAAAACTAGCGTTTGATCTTCGTTTTGGAAGTTTTCAAGAAAGAGTCGTTATAATCTTCAAATATCTTCAAGTCTCCAAAAAGACGTCGTTATAATCTTCTTTTCTTCTTCGGGTTCTCAAGAAGGCGTTGTTATAATCTTCTAATAGCCGTGGGTTTTCAAAGATTGCAAAGTCTACGTCGAAGCTCCGTTAATATTTTATTTTTCCATAATACTCAAGCATTCTATTTTTAAGGTAAGTATATATAACTCAAACTTATTTAAATACCTAAAAACTCTTTTATTTTATTTATTGTATTTATAAACTCTTAACAGCATATAATCAAATAATTAAAATACATGTTTTACGTATTGAGCACTACAACACTAGGGAACTTCATGTGAGGGGTTCATTTGGGTAAGCGGATCGACGAGTTCTTTGGATTTACGATTTAAAGTGTCCTAGCTCCTCGAACGCCATTGCATGACCTCTCGAATTATGATGGCCCGAGCGGTAGTACGAGATATACAAACGAAACCATTTTTATAAACAAACATACAAATACTACGTCATGATCAATATAATGGCATATATAGGCTCGCTCATGTTTTCTTAGGCATTATTCGAACCTAAGAGTTGACAACATATTCTAGGTTATATGTAGAGACTTCGTGCTTATCCATCGACTCAGTTATCGTTGTGATATCATTTTAAGGTGAGTTCTTAGCCCCGTTTTTAATACTTGTTTTACAAACTCTTTGGGGGAGATACATGCTCAAATACTTGCTTTTACTTTTATAAGTACTCTAAACTTTTATTGATTACCGTGAGTTCGTAGCCCCACTTTTAATCGTTTAATTGTTTACAAACTTTTGGGGGAGATACATGCTCAACTACTTGCTTTACAAATACAAATACTCAAAACATTTACACTTTTATGCTATGCTATACTTTTTATTCTTGATTGCAAAATACTTGATTGCATATATACATGATTATGATATACCTATTTGCGTTATTCTTGACTGCATTATACTTATTTGCATTATTCAATTCAGTGGCTCCAAATTAAGTTGTTGGATGACCATTAATTTAGTGGCTCCAAATTAAGTTGTTGGAAGGCTATTAAATAGATACATACCGCAAGTGGCTCCAAATTAAGTTGTTGGATGACCATTAATTTAGTGGCTCCAAATTAAGTTGTTGGAAGGCTATTAAATTAGATACATACGCAAGTGGCTCCAAATTAAGTTGTTGGAAAGCTATTAAGTTAGATACATCCCAAATTAAGTTGTTGGAAGACCCTTGTGGTAACATTTATACCTTTTACTACTATGATACATGCATACATGATTGACATACTATATTTTAGCAGTGGGTTGTAAACACACGGTTGCAAGTTTTGTATGGGCGGAACTTGGGCCGAGTGGATTTACAATGCCTTTGTCTGGGAACATTCTTTAAAGGCTTTTCAACTTATTCAAAACAAACTCTATGAACTCACCAACCATTGTGTTGACACTTTAGCATGTTTATCTCGGTCAATAAGACGATAGTCATTGCATGGAACATAGAGTCGCATCGACATATTTTGAAGACTTATGCTTTTGTCATTTACCATTCGAAACATTTATGTATTATACTTTGGGACCTCATTGTTTGTAACTCGATTTCATTAATCGAATGGTAACTTTTCAAACGTCTCATTTAGAGGTCGCTTTCTATAACTTGTACTTTGTATTATGAAGTAGCACCCGTTGACACGGTCTTCCGTGCGGTATTTTGGGGTGTTACATTCATGAAGCCCGAGATCTTTAAGACTTGAGGCATGCTTTAACCCGCATGCATTCATCTTTAAAGCGTTCCATGAATGCGCCGTGGATTCTCCCGGTTCGCTTTTACCTGGCGAGTTCGACAGATTTTTAGCACACTTTTGCGTTGAGTAAAATTTAGGCGAACGCCTTTCTCAACTCTTCAAAACCATTCACGCCCTTCGGGGAGTTTGTTGAACCGGTTCCGCGCTTCCCACCAATGTGGAATTAAACATATGGCACCACACCGGTTGTGGCGCTTTTCAATGGTCGCGGTGATTCAAAGATTTTTAGGTGATCGTCCGGATCACTGTTCCATCATAGGTCTTGACATTTGTAGGCATGCGCTCTTCTTGTTCTCGGAGAAATCACTAATGCGTCGGTGAACGCATCCACTTTCGACGGCGCCACGGGAGAGACATGTCTTCCTCTGGCTATCGCGTCTATTTCTAGACTTCCAATGTCCCAGTCATTGTCCTCGTTGTCCGAGGAATTATCGATAGATGAATTTTCCTTCTACGGCGTTTGCGGCGGCTATCCTCGTAGTCGACCCGTAGTCCGGATCCGAAGGACTTTCACTGGGAGTGCTTCGCGCCGGTCATCATGTACTTTTCGGCTACCCGACCGGCGTGACACCGGCACGCCGCTCTTCTCTATCACTATCACTCGAGTCTTTGCGGTGAGATGTCTCATCGCCTCGATTCTCCTCCCGATTCTGTTGAATCACGGGGTTTATGACCGCTTCCTCTGCGCTTTTCTTTACGGTGGCGCAGTGGAGAAGTATCGATTCGAATCGAAATTGGTCGGGCTTTCAAGTTCCGACCGGATCTATTCTTCTCTTCCTCTTGCATGAGGCGCTTAATGTTTCGTAATTTGGGATACGAAACTTACGGTGTTAACTCCGTGCGACCCCCCGAGAGTGAGTCGTTTGTTTCTACCGCGATGCCCTTATCCCGCCCGGTGCCTCCGGTACCTTTGTCGGTCGGTTTCTAGCACCGATTGGAAAGGAGTAGCAAAGGCGGTCGCGATGGGTCTACTCCACTCGTAGTGGTTGTAGTGGCTTGGGTTGTTCCCGAGTGCGGTTCCACTGTGGGGAAGATTAAGTCCCGCTCGATCCCTTATTCTTAGCAGTGGTTGTCCTGCAGGGTCGCTAGGGGTTAGCCCACTTTGCGCCTTCTTCCCACGAGGTCCGATTGCGATCGGCGATTCCGTGCTTTGTCATTCTAGTGTTGGTTCTTAGTGTAGAGTCCCACGGATGTCGCCACTGTTGATACAAAAGTTGGACGTTCTGGTTTGGAGCTCGGTCCTCGCACTAATTGAAATTGCCGCTTGAGACCTGCGCACTAAGAGACAAGAAACACCGTTAGGCTTATCATGGGATTGTCTCCCACGATTATCCTCCCATGAGAGTGAGTAATCGGTTTAGGGTTTAAGGAGTTTTAGGGTTATGAGATCGCACTTAAACGAGGATATGATTCCCTTTATATACGCATCGGAATCCTTGTTGGTTCCGTGTTCCCAACCTTCGCGATCCCGCCTAAGTCGGTTGGGAATGATTATCTTCTTATTTTAGAAGATATCGGATATCTATTCCAGTAAATAGATATGGGCTTGGGCTTTCGTGGTTTCAAACACGTTGATATTGGCGCATTCGTGCTGGGGCAGAAAGTGGTGATCGGTCGGGTTCACGACCGACTCAGGGACTATACGTCATCACTTACAGTGTAGTGTTGAGTGTGGCGTATTTATTAAAAAAAATGGTGTTGGAGTCAACCCCTTTAGTTATAGTCTTTGAGTGTAGTTGACCTTACTAATAAAAAACTTGTCATTTTCATCTGAAATCTAAAATTGAAAACCAAACAGGCGATCGATCTTCTACCTACCGGATGTTAACCTCATCGTCACTTATCTCTAGTGTTAGTTGTCAATCCTTTATTTATTTCATAACATAGCTAGTTAGATTTTGTTATAATTTCAGCCTTTAAGGTGTTTGGATTTGCTTAGTTAGATTTTGTTATAAGAATAATCTATTTTTTCATCTCTGGTTTCAACAACAATAGGTGGAAAAATAGGTTTATAAACCAATAAGTTACATAAAAGGGCTTATCAAACCCTCTATTGTATAGGGTAAGGGTCTAGTGAGAAGAAAACTTAAAATGAGAAGGATGAGAAGTAACTATAATCGCATATTTGACATGCATCGACTTGAATTAGATCCATCTCTATTCATTTAGATGCATCACAATTAGTTTCAAAAGTGATTTTGAAGTGAAATCGATGTGAATTAAGATTAAGAACAAATTTGACCAAAGTAGGACGAAAAATACACATGATTGCCTAACGATGAAATGCAACTAATATATGTATATGCATCTAATTTTTGCTTTAGAAAATATATTATGATGCATCTAAAATATTAGGGATGCATCTAATTCAAATTGATGCATCTCTAATGTGTAGTTATATTTATTTCTCATCCTTCTTATTTTAAAGATTCTTCTCATTTGATCCTTAGTCCTATTGTATAAGCTTATCCAAACACGTCAATGGGCTTATTTTGGCTATACAAGCTAATAAACCTCATAAAAAAGTGTGCTTATGAGCTTATCCGTGATCAAATAAGTCCATAAGCGTATAAGAGAAGCTAATTGTGTAGCAAATTATATTATTTGTACATATTTAGTATGTCCTATGCGCTAATTGTTGCCTGCATATTGTTTTCAGCTTAGGAAGGTAGTATGCTAGTGGTGTAGCGAATAACGATTAGATTTAATCAGGAGAGAATGGAATCCGGGCGTGGTAAAACGAGAATGAATGTACAAGGCGATAGACTAAGCAACTTGCCTGATGATCTTATCCATAAAATCCTCTCTCTTGTTGGCATAAAACTTGCTGTCCAAACAAGTGCTTTGTCACCAAGATGGAGGTATCTTTGGACTTCATTGCCGTGTCTTGATTTCTCAAGCGAGGATTTCAAGACGTTGCCCAAGTTTTCCAAATTTGTTACTCATGTTTTATCTTGCCGCAATAATCAAATAGAAACGTCTTCAGCTAAACTCAGATTTCGCGGAAAGGCTAGTCAGACGTTTGTCAAAAGGATTCTGGAGTACTCGTTCTCCCACAATGTCAAACAACTAATTGTTTCATGCTTGACTGATAGGAGGGTATATGAGTTCCCTATTTCTTTGTTTAGTTCTCAGTCTCTGGAACATCTCACTATTGCTGGACATTCTTGTGAACCTTATCTTATTCTCACATCAACATGGGAGCTCACAAGCTTAACAACATTGTACCTCGAATATATCGAATTTAATGACGAGGTTACTGCTAAAAATACTGGTATTTTCTCTAAATGTGCGAACTTGAAGAAACTCGTGTTAAAAGATTGCTGCATGGAAGGATCAAATGGTGTTGATATTTGTCATCCTGGACTTTCTAATCTCACGCTTGAAAAGGGACACTTTATCATAAATGTAGTTGCGCCTCAACTAAAGGATCTCACTGTTAGAAATTGGCAAGGATTGCATCTGATTTCTGTACCTGAGCTTGTGTCCCTGCGCTTTGAAGGTTCTCAACTGTTGAAGTTTTCTTCATATGGGTTAAGTTCTTTGGAAAATGTGGATCTATGTATTATCAAAAACTTTATACATAAGCCAGCCCCTCATACGATTTTTGATCTACTTCAACAGCTCCATAGTGTCAAATATCTTGCGCTTAACTTGGAAATTTTTCAGGTAAGTTGGTATCGGAATCAGTTTTTAGTCTTTATAAGATGAAATATGTATCTGTCAAAAAATTTGTGGGTTGCATTAATTGTCGTGTATCTTATATATAATTTTTATTCTGCAGCTTCTTTCTCCACTAATGGAACTGATCTCACATCAACCTTCTCCGTTTGTTAACTTGAAGAGTTTAAAGGTTTATCCGGATGATTATTGGGGAAATGTGCCAGAAACTATACCTGCTGAAGTAAAAAAGTATTTGCTAGATGGTTCTCCAGGTGCCACCTTCACAGAGGTCTCATACGAGGTATTTACGCCATGACTATATGGTCTTACTTACCATTCAGCATGCTTGGTGATTATAGCTTGCATTGAATTCTTCACATTAATGATGTTGAGATTTTAAACTGCTAATACAAACTGTATTTTTAGCTTATAAATTTTACTTAGCTTTTTGAAACATTGTTAGTTAAGTCAAGCACGTGTTTGTGTTCAGGTCACACCAACATCACACTTCTGTTTACAAGAAGTGAAAAAGTGTAGTTGTTAGTTTTTAAGATTCTATTCATGACACTATAATCCTTTTTCGTGTACTTTGGGTATGTTTGGGGTTTGGTGGCCGGGGCTAGGGCTGGGTCCAGGGCCGGTATTATAAGCCGAAAGTTGGAGCTTATATTTTTATAAAGCGACTTGGAGCTGAAACTTATTAATGTAAAATGGCATAAAAATACATCAAATTAAGTTCAGATATATTTTCAGCCTTTGCTTGATAATCCATTATATATTGAAGGATATTAAGTAGTTTGACTAGCTCTAAGCCCCCATAAGCCCCTTTCAACGAGCTTGGGCTTATAGCTTATAAAAGCTTCCATAAGCATGTGTGGCAAACAATGCTTATTTTATAAGCTTAAGCCTCTATAAGCCCTTATAAGCCTCACGCCAAACACAACCTCTAACTTCATGTTTTTATGTTGAAGGTTGTGGTAGAAATTGATATGCAGATTTTCATAAGAGTAAAATCTCTCTGTTCCCTTTTTTTATATATAATTAAAAAGAATTGTTAAGATAAGATGTTAATTGTCAGGTAAAAGACTTGCATGTCTGGAGCAACTGGTTAAGTTTAAATATTACCTTCGCTATGTCCTAAGCTTAGTGAGATCCATTATTTTTAATGTCTCTGTAAGAAAGAGAATTTTAAATTGGGATTTTTTTACAATAAATCAAGAATGGTCCCATGTTTCATCTAAACACCAACTGTTTCATTCAGGAGATGAAAGCGTTGAAGAATGCCGAATCAGCACTAAAATCTATGGCAGAACTAGGGGTGATGCTAGAGCATGAGAAAGCAAATATCGAGACTAATATAGCTCATTTGGATAGAGTTGTGGCACCAATGGAGTGCCATGAGCCAAATATGCATGAGCAAGATAAAATGCAAAATGACAAGTGGGCAATGCGGAAGCAGATCGATAGCTGTTGGAATGATCTAAGTGCTCAGATCGAACATGGGAAAGCAAAGACTTCTGACATTACTTTAGCGTTGTGCCGCATTGAACGATTACTAACAAAGCTTCCTGCATCAAGGAGGGCCCAGATTGAAACATCTTTTTCTAAGTTGTGCACGGAGGCGGACACTGTTATGAATGCTTTAATGAATTCTATGAAGATCCAATCTGACGAGCAGCAAAGCCGTTTAAGTATCTACTTACATGACATAGCAGCGAAGCCTTCGTTTTAGCTAATTGTATGTTTTCTATTTCAATTTACTGAGAAGTGATAACTATATTAAAAATGTCTAAAACTAGTTGCACAATATCCTCTGCTGGGATTTCAGGTTTCAGCCTTTTGTGAATCGAAATGGTAAAATATTGCAACATATCTTTTCGGGTTATGGATTTAAAAAAAAGGCTATGTTGTTTGGCGCTATCCTGTGAAAGTAACTCATGGCAATGATTTGGGTTGTAACACGTAATATCTTCAAGTATGATATTTAAGCTAGTAGATATATTTGTGACCTCATTCGTTAAATCAGTGTTATACACTGCTTTCGAAACGTAATGGCCACACGAACGAAAATTTTCATCCGTGAAAATGTGGTGGAAGGTGTTGTGGAGTTTCTTCTTGAGTCTAGGCAGAAAAAAGTAGCCGTGGACATAGGGACGGTGTCAGTGAACAAGTTTTCGGACACGTTTTTTTTTTCAAAAAACATGACCGGCTACGACGGGGAAGATATCATGGGGTTTAAGACAACTGTGAACACGTCGATGGAGGTGCAGGGAAAGTTTAACATATCTGACATATTTCCGGTGTTGAAACCATTGGACCTGCAGAACGTATAGCGTCAGGCCAAGGTGGCTTTCGATAGGTTAGATGAAGTGACCGAAGGCTTTATAAAGGAGAGACTGAACCATTGAAAGTCGAATCTTCCAAAATTTGGTGATATGTTGGATTCTTTTTTCAATCCTAAACACATCAACGCTTTACTTGGGGTAACTGATCTCATTTCTTTCAATATCTTTCCTTATCTTATTATCAAATATAGTGTCTCAAGCTAAAAAGAAAAAGAAAATCCTAGGCAGCCAAGATGTTTCAGTAAATAGTTATTGATTAGCTAAACATAATTTGCTTAAATTATAGGACGTGCTGGTAGCAGGAACAGACACAGTTGCAAACCCGACAACATGGATAATAGCTGAACTGTTACTTAATCCTGATATGTTGTTAAGAGTCCGTGAAGAAATAAGCCAAACAGTGGGATTAGATGGGAAAATTGAAGAGGAAAAAATTCTCGACCTGCTATACTTGCATTGCTGTTATCAAGGAAACATTGCGACTTCATGCAGGATCACCCTCGTTAGCACCTCACATAACTTTGACAAAAGTCAAAATCGGAAAAACCTTATTAGTAACTTTGTTAACATTAATTTTCATAAAGTCTAGTTATGAACATCTCTTCATGATTAATTGTATTCTTGTGTTAGTTACCAAAAGAGGATCAAGAAGTTTAAAGTGTTACTGACCAATAACTCAGTTAAACTCTAACATTGCGACCAATAACTCGGTTATCACATCAATTTATAAATAAAGTAAATTTCAAAAATCATTCATGTGATTTCCCAAATTGCAAGTTTTGTCCCTCACTTTTTGATAATGCAGGCATCGTCCCTGTAAGTAACTTTGAGTTGCAATTTAGGGCGTGTTTGTTAGGTAGTGTTGGCTTTAGGATTTCGAGATGAAAGTGAAAAATATGTTTATTTACAAGCTTAGGATTGTAAATTGGGGATGAGACCATTGACATATTATATTAAAGGCGGGATTTGCACCATTAGAGGGTCTCATTCACACATCCTCACTATCTCTCTACCACTATAAAAAAAATTATTCTTTAGTAACATAATGAAAAGTGTCATTAAAAGTAAAAAAAATATCGCGAAAAGTATAGAAATATCATTAAAAGTAAGAAAGGGATATCATTTAATTTTTTGGGCGTTTTTACTACACTTAAAAATGTGCAAGTAAAAGTGAAGTCGGTAAAAGTATAAGTGTAAGGATAAAAAATTTTCATTTTATGACACAAAATTTTCATAAAAAATGTCATTAAATGTCAAAATTTTGATTTTTCGCTCATACTTTTTAAAAAGTTATATTAATGACACTTTTTTGTGTGTCATTAGTCAATTTTCTTGTAGTGCATGCGCATTATATTAAAAATAGTAGCTTTCACTTATAAAAGAATTATTTTGTATTTAATAATATATTTTTCACTCTTACTTTTTTTCATAAACTTATACCAATCCAAATTTAAATCTAAATCGTAATCCATATTAAATCCCATTAACAAACTAAATAGGCCCTTAGTCTCTGACAAAAATAAAATGATTAAAATGTCTTATCTTCAACCTCTTTAATTTTTCTTACCTAGAATTTCATCCTTTTATAAGTAAAAAGTCATTATGTTTCTTCTTCTATTCCATATCCAACCAAACAAACACACCTTCTTCCAAAATAATCAATACCAAAAATAAGCGAAAAAAGAGGTTGTATGCCTAAAAGTTTCACATTGGGTTCTTAAATTTGTCTTATGCGATCACTAGACCGTGCAACTCGACCATATTTTTAACAAATGTAATGGTAGGTAGATGTTTTTTTCTCGAGAAGAGACATTTTATGCAACTGTTTTGTCTTTTTCGAAAAAGACAAATTTTCAATTTTTTTTTTCATAAAAGACAAAACGATCAGAAAAAAACAACTCGATCGCACAAAATCTCATTTGAGTCGAACAATAAACATCTACCTATTACTGGACACTTGTCAAAAACATGATGAAGTCACGCGATTAGTGGTCGTACAAGACTAAGGGCCCATTTCCTTTTTCTAGACCCGTCACAAGATTGAAATAATGACTAAACTTAAAAATGAGTGAAAAATTAAAATTAGAGTAAACTACACCGTTCGTCCTTGTGGTTTGCGTTGACCGACAAGTTTCGTCTTTTGACTGAAAAAAATGTACCGTTCGTCCTTAAATGCGAAACGTTATCCATCGTTAGTCCTTTGCTTTAATGGGACACACTAACAGTCGTTAAGTCTACACTTGTAAGGGTATTTTTGTCTTTCTACCATTTCTCTCTCTTCTTCATCTTCTCCACTTATCTTCACCAACAATACCTTAAATTTTTCTCTTTACTTTATCTTCCCCACTCATCTTCTATCTTCATCCATCTTAAAAATCAAAACAAAATTCAACCCAACTTTAACAAAATTCAACCCAACTTAAAAGTTATATCCATATCACCTTCATCAAATCAAAAGCTACAAACACTTATTTCTTTTTTATATCTTTATTTTTTCCCTTATCGATCCTTTGCCATAAGATTCACCATCAAATTCTTTTATATTACAAACATCTCAATTAAAGAATAACATCAAAATCTTTTTCTTTACTTATTATCCCATTTATTTTTGATACCATGTGTTTCTTCAATCTTCAAAATAAGTTTCCAGACCAATTTCAAATACCTCAACTTTTTATTTTTTCCTATGTATACATATATTATCATGAAGTTACCATTATCATCCATAAATAACATAAGCAATTTACGCTTCTTTTTCATTTGTAAATAATTAAACGAGGAAGAAGAAAAAGAAAAAAAAACATGAATCCCCAACATCCCAGATCGGCGATGTCATGGTCGCTGGTGGTGGCAGCAAGACCGGCGGCGTGGTGGTGGTAGCAAGATCGGCGATGTCATGTTCGCTGGTGGTCGGCGGCGTTAGGGTGGCTGATGGTCGGCGGCCTGGTGGGTGGAAAGAATGGTGTAGGGTGTAAGAGGTCTGAGTTTGATATATACACGAACATATACATATTCTTTTCTTTAATTGCAACCACTCTTTTCTTTCTCTCTTATTGATGTCTTGGTGAGAATATTAATAAACCCGAGATCTTGATATATTTTTGTGTTATTTCTGTTCTTGATCTTCACTTTTATAGATGTTGATTTTGTGGGTTTCAATGAAAATGGAACATTAATATTTAAGTGGTAGATAATGGGTTAGTATATGTGGTTTAGATTCTGTGTTTGAGTTAATGAAGATGAGGTACTGGTGTTTATATATGATGAGAGAATGAGATGGGTGTTGATTTTGGGGTTTTTGAGGGTTGCCGGAGGTGGTGGTGCTGCTGCTGCTGGACTGGTGTTTGAGGTTTGTGAAGTTGGTGGGAGTGGTGGTGGATGAATTGATGATTGGGGATGTAGATGATGATGAATTTTTGGGTAAAAATGGTGATGAATTTATGATTGGGGATGTAGATGATGAAGATGTATAAACAAAGAAGATGAAGTGTGAAAGGACAAAAATACCCTCACGTGTATATCACGTTGTAGAAAACTAGAAGGGGGGTTGAATAGTTTACTAATTAAAAACTTTGTTTTGAAACTTATTGAAAGATCAATTGATATTGATCTTGAGTATGTTAATGAAATATGCAAGCAATGTGTAATAAGTTAATAAGGAAAGAAATGATCAAACCACAACAAGTTGTTTATAGTGGTTCGCCTACAAGGACTCTTTTTCCTTGCCCTACTCCACTCCCGAGTCTCACACTCGAGAGTTTAACTTCACTAGTCAACAAGCTCCTTTCACCGCGGAGAAAACCTTTACACTTCGCTTACACTATTTCCGACATTAAGCTAGATGTTGAGTTCTTTCCAAGGGTACAACTACTCCCACACACAATGTATTTTGAGGACTAAAATACTAACCACTCACACTCACAAGATTATGATGGTTTGATACAACAATGAAGTATGGATCAACACTAGATCATACAACACTAAACAAACAAGACTTCCAACTTCTCGTTGAAGCTTGAATATGACTTGATCTTCTTTGCTACAAAAGAGATCACTAATATGATATGAAACCGAGTTAGAAAGGTTAGAGAGAGATATGTATGAAAGTATATTAGAAAGGGATGAAAACTACTTGGCTTGGCATTGCTATTTATAGCCAAAATGGATGAGAGCGTCCACGGACGGCGGACCCTTAAAGGGTTCCGCCTGTACCATTTTGGTACCACGGGTCCGACACACCAAGATATCAAATCTTGCCAAAGTCAACTTTATCTAAGTGAGATTGTGCAAGATATGAAGAGTACAAATCTACACAAAATATCTAATGGAATCTTCCAATGATTTCCATGATGTAATACATGATGTCATATGTTGTATTTCTATTTTTAGAAATATGCAAATGCTTAAGTAGTGTTTGGTTTTAAGAACCTAACACATTCTAAAAACTACTATCATACATAATGATTAGAGTCATATCAAGATGTCACTAATCACAAATGTAAATGCTTGAATGATGAATATATTGTTTGAGAAAACTTGTTTTAATATCTATTAAACTTGACAAGCTTTAAGCTTTTATAAATTAAATTTACTTTTGTCGTTAACAAAACTTAGGCAAAGATCAAAAATATAAATAACGTTTAATGACGATATTTGTATTAACAATCTCCCTTTTGTTGAGGACAAAATATAAATTTTATTTTTATAAAAGATACAAAGTTTGTGCAAGAGTTATAAAATATTAGTTTTAGAACTTGAAAAGAAAATGATAATGCAAGTGTATGATGTTTGACTTTTTATGAAAGTCAAAGAATTCACTAGTTGATGCATGATGTTGACTTTTTCGAAAGTCAAAGTATGCGATTGACTTTTAAGAAAGGTCAAGTATTACCAATGAAGTATCCTGTTTGACTTTTTCGTAAAGTCAAAGTATGCGATTGACTTTTAAGAAAGGTCAAGTATTACCAATGAAGTATCCTGCTTTGACTTTTTCGGAAAGTCAGTATGCGCTGACTTTTCGGAAAAGTCAAAATATAAATATAATCAAGTTCTATATTTTCTCCCTTTTGTCTCAACAAAAGAAGAGGCGATGCGAATGTAATGAGCGAGCCATTATCTCCCCTCGATCAAAGCTCCCCTAAATAGGGTGTTTAATGGGAAGATACATGGATTGTGAAAAAAAATGTTAGTAATAATGATTATTCACAAGCATTTGCAAACACTATGTAAAAGCACCAACACTATAATAAAAACACCATTCATTTGTTAAAATTTTCATGAATGAAGATCATGAAAGGAGAACACAATGATGTGTTTTAGTACAAGAAAAGAAAATAAAATCCTAGGAAAATAAGAACTAGAAATGCTAATCTATGACAATCCTAGTTAGATGGTGGATGAGAAAGAGCGTTGAGGCGCTCAAGGATATGATTGAGGATGAACCTCATTTCCTCTTGGAAGTCATGGACCATAACCCGGGTCCTTTCCACGGTTTGGGCCGTTTGCTCACAAGTTGAGCAACCATGCCTAGGAGGATAGAATGTTTGGGGAGGTTGTGGTGGTGGAATGTTAGATGTGTTGGGGATGTTTGGGGTGGTCATGATGGATGCAAGCAAAGCATTTTGCATTTGCATAGTCTCACTTAAGTGAGAATCCACCATGCCTTTGAATTGGTGGAGGTTGTGGAGTTCCGCTTGAATATCCTCTCTAGTGGGATTGGCATCCCACATACACTCCTCAATGTCCTCAAGATGAGGGGACATTGATGGGGGAAGTGGATGGTCCCCATACAAAGTACCATGAATGTCTTTGTGAATGGGGTGGAAGAGAAGAGGTTTAGGCCCTAATGGGGTGTTTGGGTCAAGGGATGACCGAGGTGACTTATGAGCAATCCGCTCAATTGTGCCAAATGATGGCAATGGTGGTGGATGATTTGGCCTAGGAGGCAAGTCATCCAAGTCCTCAAGGAAAGGATTTGGTGAAGTTGGTGGAGTTGAAAATAACTCCATAGGAATGAGAGTTGGAGACCTTGGTGGTGAAGGTGGTGAGGTGTTTGGATGTTTGGATGGGTGCGGAGGAGGTGAAGTTGGTGTTTTGTAGGTGGTGGAGTGGTGATCACAATGTGTGATTGATTTGGTGTAGCCAAGGTGAGGCTTGTATCATCTCGGATGGGAGATGAGATTGTGAGTGGAGAAGACTCGGATGAGGAGTTAATGTTAATGAAGCAACAAGGCCTAACGCTAATTCTAGCGGTCTTCTTGCAAGTTTTTGGAGAGGATTTTGTCATTTTTGATTTGGGTTTTACTTTGCTAGACAATAGTAAGAATGAAGAAGGTGTGAGGATGATCATGGTAAAACCTCTCAATTTATAGAAGTGAAAAATTGTTGAGAAATGTGTTTGATTAGATGTTGAACCATTGAAGAGATGAGGTTCCTAATGATTTGGAAGTGGGTTGAATGCTAGTCATATCACCCAAGTCAATCCATACAAGAGAGATGGAGTGAAGAAGAAAAGATTTGTAATAAATGTGTGCTAATGAGTGGAATTTCCTAACAATCAGATCACCCACGGATTTGAAGGTACCAAAAATTTGGTTCCTTCCTTTATGCCAAAGAGCTCCTTGGGTGGATTTTTCAAATTTTTGAATTTTGGTGGAAATGGATTTCTTATATACCTTAGTGAATTATACTAATTCTAATAACAAGATAAACTAGTTAAGATTGATTTATAAGTGATGGAAGATAATTTGGAATCACGAAGAGTCGAAATTCGAAAAAATTACGGAGGATCCACGGCACCAAAATCATACACGCACGGTACCCTAAAAGGGTGCCGTCTAGTCCGCTTGTGCAGTGCACGGCGGTACCAAAATACATAAAGGACGGTACCAAAATTATGGTGCCGCTCGATCCGTGGAGTGCGTAAATATGGATGAGTACGCTTTTAGGTGTCGGGGACATTTCCGAAACCTGAAATTTTTCTCAAAAGCTGTTATACTAAACATTTCTAGTTAGGAAAAGCAAATAACACATGTATAAACATAGTGGAGCATAAATTTTGAGCAAGGCTTTTTGATTTCCACAATATAGTGAAAATAGGTAAAATTTGATAGCATACTTGTGCTATCCCCTTGCATAAGATTGTTAGCATACGACATTGTTTCAAGTTATATTATCATCCTACATAATGAAAACAACTAAATTGTATCAAACATTAACGATAATGCATTGTTCCAAACACTCCTTAAAGTACCCTCATTTGTCCAACTTCTTGTAAATCCTGTTCATCATTCTACCAAGACACTTGAACATTCCCTTAGTTTGTTTGAACTCTGCTGATTCATTCTCGATCTCGGGAAGATACGTGTAATACTCATGAGGTCGAAGATGAGAACTTGGAAGACCATCCTCGGAGCTATTTGATGATGATGATGATGGAGTTGGAGGTTTTGCTCTCTTGCCTTTTGTCTTAGCAACTCGAGCATCACTCAAAGGTACAAAGATGTGAGGATGAGTTCATAGTGAAGGTGCATCCCTTTGGGGTTGGTGGAATTGGTGCGAAGTTTCTATAGAGACGGGTGAGAAGCATCCCGTATGGAAGAGCAACCGATCCTTGAGTTGGAATATCAATCATTCTCCTAGCTATGTAGTAGGCCAAGTTGAATGGTTGTCGGGTGGACAAGTTGTAGAGCATGTGACAAAGGCAAGCGTTTATGTGATCCCTATTTCCTATGGTGCTAATGACGTTGGCTCTAAGTAACTCCTCCCATTTCTTAAATTCGGGTTTAAGTTCATTTAGCTCCATTCCATATGGATCTCGGTCTACCTCTTTTCCCTTTCGGGTAACTCGGGTTGTATCACCTTTTGGGTTAAAAAGGTGTTCACGGATGACATCCTTATCGGCCAAACGGGTTAGGTAGGGAGAGGTGCGGTCATTGATTGCATCAAGAGCGGTGAGAGACCACTTATCCGTGTAGACACAAGTTCCTCGGTTGGGAATTCCTAGCACTTGAGCAAAATCGCTTAAGGTGATGGTGTAGTCGTTTTGATTGATTCTAAACCTAAGACAAAGTTCATCATCGTCTTCATCACTAAAGCCGGTCACACTAGCATAGAATTCTAACACAAACCTAGGACAAATTGGTTCATCGATGTCAAGAAGACAATCGAATTTGATGGCGGCTAGTTCTTCACGAAGATTGGTATGTTCAAGGAAGGATGAGTGAATGGTTCTACCCTCATGGAAATACCTTGATTCTAGACCTCTAAATATTTCTACTTGTTCCTTGGTAAGTCCTTTGGTTTTGTGGTGTTTGGGAATGTAGTTAAGTGTGTCTTTGTGATCATAAAATCTTGCGGCTACCATGGTTATTCCTAAGGACAAGAGTTGATATGTTAAAAATAAGAATAAATTTTAACGTTTTTGGTTCTAGTGTGTGCCTATATGAAAACAATTTGGAGTTGCGGTTATCTCGACTCATTTTATGCTCAAAAATGGTTTTAGTGGGGTGTTTGGCAAATACCATGAGATAACCCAAATGCTCCTAATTCGATGTGGCTTCATTTGAATATACCCGGGAATGCATATTAGTTATGCAATACCTTTAGTATTCAAGAGCATGCAAGTGATGAAAATTTAACGTTTCTATTTGTATTAGCAATGAAAAAATTGTTTTCCTACAAGTGAGAAGCTTTTCAAAACTTTTGACATGGGGTGTTTGGTTGTTTGAATAAGGCCTTATATTCATTATCTATCAATTAGTGGAAACATAATTTGTTTATGCAATATGATAATGTAATACCTAATTTCAATGATTATTTATGCATTTTGCCAATTGAATCCATATTTGGTATACAAGCATACATAAAACCCCATGTAATGATTTGTGATAGTTTTGTGCATAAATAAGAATCCTAGACTCGAATTAAGAGAAAATGTAGTTAGGATACTTACAATGATGTTATCTTCATGATTAGTGAGTGGGAAGGTGTCAATAATGAGCTTGGTTTAAGTTTTACACGTTTTGGTAAAGTGGATTGTGAGGAAGAAGATGTTTTGTATATAGCGCTTTTGTACAGAGACACCACGGACGAGACGGCACCAAAAATTGGTTCCGTCTTTGTTGTCGTTTGGTGCCGTGGCTACGATGGCAGTACAAGACAAAATTGTTTTGTTTTGATTATTCTAATGTTTTGGGCTATGTTTATCCTACATGTTTGGTTCCATTAATCCTAAACCAAGTCTAAGAAGATTAAAGGTTCTCGTTTAAGAGGTTTAGTTAAGATGTCGGCAATGTTGTCTTGGAGGATACTTTCTCGATTGAAATGTTTCCTTTTGAACATTGTCGCGAAGAAAGTGATGACGGATTTCAATGTGCTTGCATGAGCATGTTGAGCGGGATTCTTCTTGAGATCGATGGCTCCTTTGTTGTTGCAGGATCACAATGTCGTTGAGATGAATTCCGTAGTCTCACGAGCTTGCTTCATCCAAAGAGCTTGTTGACATGCTTTTCCGGTGAGACGTGCTCGGCTTGATGGTTGAGATGGCTAAAGCCGTTTGCTTCTTTGCAAACCTTGAGGTGAGACAATGTCCAACAAAAGTGCAAATACCACTTGTACTTTTTCTATCGACATAATCACCGGCATGATCCGAGTCGGCATACACTATGGTTTCTATACCCGTTCCTTTGGGATACCATAATCCTAAACACGTTGTTCCCTTAATATATCTAAAAATCCTTTTTAAGGCTTCCAAGTGTGATGCTTTTGGGTTTTCTTGAAAGCGAGCACATAGACAAACACTAAACATAATGTCGGGTCTACTAGCCGTAAGATAGAGTAGGCTACCAATCATTCCTCTATATTTAGTGTTATCTATGGATTCACCTTCTTCGTCCTTGGTGAGTTTAGTGTCCGAGGACATGGGTGTTTTAGTTGGTTTGGAATCTTCAAGGCCAAATTTCTTAAGCATGTCTTTTATGTATTTAGATTGGTTAAAGAAAATACCATCTTCTAGTTGTTTAATTTGAAGTCCTAAAAAGAAGTTTAACTCACCCATCATACTCATTTCAAACTCGTCATGCATGATTTTAGAGAAATCATCACATAGTTATTGACAAGTTGATCCGAATATAATGTCATCAACGTATATTTGAACAATAATAATTTGTGATTCCTTTTCTTGGTAAAAGAGTATTATCTACTAATCCCATAGTATATTTGTTATCAATAAGAAAAGTCTTAAGACGGTCGTACCAAGCTTTAGGTGCTTGTTTAAGACCGTATAATGCTTTCTTGAGTTTGAAGACATGATGTGATTTCTCAAAGTCGGAAAAACCGGGAGGTTGAGCAACATACACTTCTTCGTAATAAACCCATTAAGGAAAGCACTTTTAACATCCATTTGAAATAATTTAAAGTCATAAGCACATGCATAAGCAAGTAATATTCTAATAGATTCAAGTCTAGCTACCGGTGCATAAGTTTCATCATAGTCAATTCCTTCTTGTTGATTATAACCTTGTGCAACAAGCCTAGCTTTGTTTCTAGATACTACACCATTTTCGTCCATTTTATTTTGAAAGACCCATTTTGTTCCAATTATAGTTTGATCTTTGGGTTTTGGAACTAGTTTCCAAACATCATTTCTAACGAATTGGTTTAATTCTTCTTGCATGGAAATTACCCATGATTCATCTTTTATTGCTTCATTTATGGTTTTCGGTTCAATGGTGGATACAAAACAAAAATGATTACTTTGATTTTGGGCTTGTGACCTTAAGGTTCTTTGATTAAGTTGTCCTATGACCTTTTCTAACGGATGACTTTTAGATTCTTTGATGTTGACAATTTCCTTATTTAATGGTTCATCTTCCTTGTTATTATTAATTTGACTTTCTATTATTTGACTTTCAACTAAGTCATCATCTACCAAAGGTGATGTCTTAGAGGGAGGTGGACTTTCGTCAAATGTTATGTTCAACGATTCCTCGACTATCATTGTTTCTTTATTTAGGACAATATAAGCTTTACTAGTTTGAGAGTAACCAAGAAATACACCTTCATAAGACTTTGGGTCAAACTTGGTGAGATAATCCTTAGTGTTAAGAATAAAGCATTTACAACCAAAGACTCTAAAATATCCTAACGTTGGCTTTTTACCTTTATAAAGTTCATATGATGTTTTGTTTAGGAAAGGACGTATTAAAACTCTATTTAAAATATATGTAGAAGTGTCAACGGCGTTACACCAAAACTTTTGAGGAATGTTTTGTTCATTAAGCATTGTTCTACTCATTTCTTGAATTGTTCTATTTTCGTTCTACCACTCCATTTGATTGAGGTGTTCGTGGAGCGGAAAAGTTATGTGTTATACCATTTGTATCACAAAAGTTTCCAAATTGAGTTTCGTTGTCAAATTCACGACCATGATCCGTTCGGATCGACACAATTTGACACCTAGAAGGTTTTGAATTTTCTTGCTAAGTATTTCAAATTTATCAAAAGCTTCATTTTGGTTTTCAAAATAACGTCCAAGTAAACCTCGAGTAATCATCTACTATGAATAAAGTGTATAAGTTGCCTCCATAGCTTCTTATAGCGGATGGTCCAAACAAGTCCATATGTAATAATTCTAGACACTTAGATGTGGACACCATATTTTTAGATTTGTGACTACTATGTGTTTGTTTACCAATTTTGCAAGCGTCGCAAAAGTGTTGGTCATATTTTAGTTTTGATAAATTCCTAACCAACTCTTTTGAAGATAGGTTTTGTATAAGTCTCATATTAGCGTGACCTAAGCGTCTATGCCAAAGAGATGAGCTATCGTCTAATGTTGTTAAGCAAAGTTTGTCATTATATGTTTTATCTATTTTCATGACGTATATGTTATTTTTCCTAACTCCTTTAGCTATGGTGATACCATCTTTTAGTATTTTACTACCATTTTCATCAAATAGTACTTTATACTTTTTATCACATAGTTGGCTAATACTAAGTAGATTAAATCCTAACCTATCCACATGAGCAACATTTTCAATAGTTAGGGAGTTATGAGCAATTGTACCTTTGCCAATGATTTTGCTTTTGAGATTGTTACCGAAAGTGACATTACCTCCGTCATACTCTTGGTATGATGAGAAGAGACTTTTCACTACAAGAAAAGTGGCTTTTTAGGACCCCCATAAGCGTCATAAAATGATACTTTTTAGGACCTTTCATTTAATAGGACCAAGGATGAAAGCGTTTCATGTAAGGCGGTTGTAATAGGTCCAAAGCGTCCTAACCCTTATGAAACCAATTTTATGGTCGTATTATATGTCTATGAACAACACAAATAGCGTCCTAATAAAACCATATTAGGACACTTTTCCAATGTTCTAACATGTGGTAGCCTACTTTTAATCTTTTGATACACATACAAGCGCCCTTTAATGTTAATTTTAGGACGGTTATCATATACCATTATAGTTACTTTAACACCAAGAAAAGGGTCCTAATATCCCAAATACGATTATGAAACCAAATTTATGGTCTCATAATACGCCTATGAACAACCAAATAACGCCCTAATAACAACATATTAGGACACTTTTACAATGTTGTAAAACGTTGTTACCTAATTTTAATCTTTTGATACACATACAAGCGCATTTAAAAGATAATTGTTATGACGCTTATCATATAACATTATAGCTATTTTAGCACCAAGAAAAGGGTTTTAATATCTCAAGGAAGATTATGAAACCAATTTTTTGGTCGTATAAAATGTCTATTAACAACCTAAATAACGTCCTAATAACAACATATTAGGACACTTTTACAATGTTAAGTTAATTGTTAGGACGGTTAATAAGTTTAATAGGACAATTTCAAAGTCCGGACAAGTCATATGATAGGACGCTATTTTCACCATGCACACTCTATTATTACGATATGAATAAAACATCAACTAAATATTAAATGAATAAAACGAAATTGTATTTCAAATTAGCAATTGTCATAACAAAATCACTAAACATAAATAAGGTAGACAGAATCTAACATAAAGTCTGTTAACATTAAACAATACATTAACGCAACAAGAAGCTTAGTCCGTGGTCATCATGCATCATCTCTCTCAATCCTCACGGACCACCTACAAATAAACACCCATGTATAAGCATTAAGCTCCATGTTAGTAAAATTATTGGTATCACAAGATTAACAAAGACATACCGAGATAAAGGGACAAGGCCATGCTATGGTTGCACCAACACAGTCTTTTTTTGTTGGTAGTAGTTGGTCGCTGGAGTGGTATCGAGCTGCACTCCGCCTGTTTAAACCTAGTTATGTTAAGAAGCCATCACATCCACTACGCCGAGTATTTAAGTCCTTATTATGTGTACATGCGAACCGCTTAGCCCAAAGAAGAGGTTACCGCTATAATAATAGTCGTTTTGAGTCATGTGCGACCATCGATTAGAAATCTGGTTGCTATGTCATTCTATAATGTCAATGTCGGGATGTTCCCCTCTCACTTGAATAATTTTTTTAATATTTGGAACAATCCTGTGAAAATGAGGTGTCTGACCTCCCCATTAGTTCCTTTTTTCCACAAATCGGGACATCGCAAGTGTTCCCACAACCCCTCTTCATAAACTCTTTTAAGCTTTTAGCCACTCAACTTAGTTGCAAAATGTTTAATTGGAACCCTCATAGTACCGGATCATTTATTTTAGCTTATGGTGCTAGCCTCATAGTACCGACTTCATACGCTGTACCATGTAGATGGAATACCTCGCGGAACACCGAATCGTAGTTCAACGTGGCGCCCACGCTAAGTTCGCTTCATACGCATACCGTGTTTCGTACACACCGGAAGAAGGTTAACATTAGACAATGAATGACTCTCATCGATTTCTTACGAGACATTTTCTATGTTCATTAAATATAACAGACATTATTTATGCAATTCCGTTAGATTTGCTAATAGCATATGCAATGAAAATTTTCCGTACTGCTTTTTTGGTTGATCGGATGCTTCCATCCATTTTCACGATGAAGCTAAGCTTCTTCGATAACAAAATTCATATGATCACCACCTTCTTGCAAAGAAAACATCAACAAAGATAAGTTCGTTTATCCTCTGATGGGGTTCTCAACATTGTGTGATAATAAAAATTACGGAGTATATAGTTTGGTGAAAGTACTTACCCGAGAAAGCATCTGCCTTTAAGCGCTTAATTACGTCACCTGGTCTTTTCAATTTTATGGGGTTTTAACTTTCAAAAATTAAGCCGAGGTCAAGTAATAAAGAAGTTAGTCGTTTGCCGAAGCTTGGTCATCATGTTGCGAGACACAAAAATATCACTAATATGTTACGTACTCACTACTACTGATGCATATGTGTGAATTGTGAACTTGTATATATTATTTTCACTTACACGAATATTAATGCGAGTCTTACATGTAGAACTCAATATCATCCTTTGGTTCTCGAGAGCTGCAACCTGAGCCGCCTGAAAATCAATCGTGTATAAATGTTTCAAAACGTGTAAGTACTTTTAACAAATCAGTGATATTCAATAGCAGTGCAAATAAATAGCAATAGAAAGCCTTACTACAATGCTTTTCCCTCAGACTTATTGATTCCACAAAACTAATCTGCCGCATTGCCTAAACGAATAGCACGCACCATAGGTAACGTTTTCTAGCAAGATAACAAAGTTTAGATTAAATGTACTGTGTACCTAAACTGCTCTCTGGTTAGATAACTAAATGTTTTCGATTACAAATCTCAAAGTGACAAAAACACTATTAAAAGCGCATCCAGATGCTTGTCACAATTATAACTACTAAATTGAAGATCAAAACTGACCTGATCCAAACAGAAAAGCATGTGTTTTTAAGCACTCTTCTTTTTTGCAGTGACCTGATCCAAGCGATCATTATTTCTACATAAGCCTGATCCAAACAAACCTTATTCTTAACTTTATAGTATTCCTTATCCTAACATGTCCCTATTCTAAATCAACCTGATATAAAACCGAAACACAATATGCGTATGGGTTTTATATATAGTGTCACTCAACTATCATCCAAAATTTGCAATTGTAGACAACAATTCCATTTTTCACCTTTTTGGCTTTTTCTGTAACTTGTTGAAAAGAAAAATTCAACAATAATGAGTAATAACCAAAATTAAACTACAAACATACAAAAGAGC
Source organism: Chrysanthemum lavandulifolium (assembly GCA_022545495.1). NCBI lineage: Eukaryota > Viridiplantae > Streptophyta > Magnoliopsida > Asterales > Asteraceae > Chrysanthemum > Chrysanthemum lavandulifolium. The sequence goes on along the minus strand of CM040246.1, from coordinate 7,904,534 downwards.
GGTTCGGGTAACAAACATAATTCCAAAAATCACCATAGAAACAATATACGAGTACTTAAATCAATAATCACGAATTTGAATATGTGCTATATAAATTACCTGAATCGGGCCCTAAATTCGAGATACTAGTTTGGGATTTCACAGAAATTCAACATATGAAGTCCGAAACATATGCATAAATTCATAATAGCACAAGAATCACACAATAGTTGAATCTTAAAAGACCAATGATAAAATTAGTGTCATATGATGTTCGCATACTTATCAACAGTGGATTCCGAAGTAACTCGACAAAACGACTAATTAAAAAAACAAAATGGTTTGGTGTCCTTGTGCGTGTAGATCCGCAAGTGAACAAGGAAAGGGAGGCGGATTTGGAGGATGTGGATGTGTTAGGGTTTAATTTTGGGGAAAAGAGGAGCGGAAACTAAAGGAAAAATGAAGCGAGATAAAATTTCATGGAAATTTTTTGTAAGGCTCATCTTTCGCAAATTTTTAATTATGGAATTTATTGGGATTTTAACTTTTAAGATGAAATTGATTGATCCGAGTCGAGTTGTTTGTGAGCTATTCGTGATCGGTTTTGTACAAGTTTGAAGATAATCGAGTTTTAATGATCTTAGGCGGCATGTTTTTGTAACTAATGGAATTGATCAAGGTTACTTTTCTTTTAAGGATAAAATTGATCAATTCTTTGTGAGCTAGAAATTACAGCAGCTTCATACGCCAAGATCATCTTTTAAACGCTTCGTAATTAATGGAATTGATTGGGGTTACTTTTAATTTTAAGGATAAAATTGATCGATCTGAGTCGAGTTGTTTGTGAGCTATCGGAGATCGGTTTTTGTAGAAGTTTGAAATTAGTCGAGCCTCATTGACATCGAGCGGCTTCGTATGTCAATATCATCTTTAAGACGTTTTGTAATTGATGGAATTGATTTGGGTTAATTTTAATTTTAGGATATAGTTTGTGGAAAACTAGAAGGGGTGAATAATTTTACCAATTAAAATTTTGTTTTAAAACATTTAGGTCAACTTATGTTAATCCATTTGATTGTTTATGTTGGACGTTGATAGATAGATATATAAACTTGTAATGAAAGATAAAGAGTAAGAAACACATAACCACGACGAAGTATTTATACGGTGCTAGGCTAACCACCGGGTTCTTTCAATCCAAGGTGAACCACACCTATCACAACGTCACCTACCCTTTATTAGGTAATAGGCCAAGCACCTAGTTCCATTACTATGGAGGAACTACTACCCAACATTTCACAACACCTAAACCCAAAGGAGATCTACTCTTTATTACAATACCATCAAGGATATCACCATCCTTGAAAACACCTATCACTATATGTATAACGATGCACCTCAATGTTTTGAAACCCGGGTTTGTGATCGACCCGGCCAAGACACCGGGTCACCGGTTCAACCGCCGGGTCAACCCGGTTTAGATACGGTTTTATGCATATGTCCAAACATCTATTTCTAATTGTCCAAACATAATGTCCAAACACTAGTTTTGCGGTGAAAAAAAAACAAAGAACCATTTTCATGCTCTAAATAACAAATCAAAGGTTGACAAGGATATAAACTCGCATAATTTTCTAAACAACCATAAATGTGACAACAAATCAACCTTTTAGGAAAAGGGTTAACATGCCAAAGCTCACGAATGTGATAAAAGTGATACCGAAAAGTGATTTCCGGTCGTGTCCCAACGAGGTGTGAAATTGACGGTGTCGTTGAGTTTCGTGATTATGGACTTGAATTGGTTAAACAAATTTGGGTTTTGATTTCGTTATTCTACAAAATAAAGAACGAGGGTGAAAATGAAGAAAGTAAAACAAAGTAAACTCTAAATAAACTACTACTAAGCCTAATAAATAATTAAATAACGCTAAACTACACTCTAGGGTGCTAAAATACAAAACGTAAGAAACCGGAACACACTAAGCCCGAAGTGAATAATTATGCAATTTAAGTCTTACGAAAAGCGAAACCAATTTTCCTACATTCTACATGACAAAAATAATTTTAGGAAAAAGCAGGAATTTTTTCGACTTTTAAATTATTTATTACGATTTAAAACTAAATTTTAGAAACCAATTATTAAAAATAGTAAATGAAAATGGAAAATACCAAAATTCATGAAAAGTACATTTTGAATTCTTGAATAAGTGAAAATTAAAAAACAATAAGCTAGCTAAACCTAATGAGCAATTAATATTAGAAAGGGCTTTAATCTATTGTTGGGTTTTAAACTTGGAACTCGAAACCATTTAATACATTAATTATGCGTTTTAATAACCAAAATGACTCAAAGCTCGGATGGGTTGTCTTTGTTGGTGCAGTGCGTGACAAGAAGGTCACAGTCCCGGGTTCGAATCCTAGGTCTCGCACCTTTACTTTTTACTTTTTTGGCAACCGGAAATAAGGACAACTTAACTGCTTAACACAAATTTCGACCTTGGACAAGCTAAACCAAGCTGCAATGTTTATTAACAACAGAAGAAAAAAGAAAATCAATGAAAGGAAAAAAAAGCAACAAAAAAAGCTTTCAAAAAACTAGTAAAGAAGCTAAAGTTAGTTAAAATTAATCTACGACATTAAAATGAGCATCAAGAGGAGCCTAATTAGCAACAATGGGACATCAAAAGCAAAAAAAAGACAAAGAAGCCTGTTGTTGTGGGCTGTTAGGGGGCGTTTGGGACAGTGGGGTGACAAAGGGGCTGTTTGGATTAAGGCTAACTAAAGGGATAAAATGCTACAAAAAGCTACAAATAAAACTAATCAAAAGCTAAATCCTAAAAAGGACTAAAGGGGACATAGAATAAGCATTAACTAAGTAGAAAATAAGCTAAAAAAAAAAGATTCAAAGGCCAAATAAACTGCAGCTATGGTGGCTCATTGATCGAAGTTAAACAATTCCATAGAGGACTTTTGGCTTAACGAGTAATCCACCAAAACACCTCTAAACTAAAAAATAAGCCAAGGACATTAAATTAGCAAAGACAAGGTTCCTAAAAATACTGAATGGGAGTAATGTGGACCCCTCTAACAGCTTATTAATAAGCTGTAAAGAAGGGTAAGTGAACCTATGGGCTGCTGATGTGATTACTTAACAGGGCAAAAAAAAGCAATTTAAAAGGGCCTAAATAAGCTACTAAAAGGGTTGTTTTGGAGCTTTTTTTTTAAATGGGTTGGTTTTTAAAAAGTAAGTTTATATTAAAAGGGTTTTAAGGTTTTTTCAAAAAAAACGTTTTGTGTTTTTTTTAAATTGTTTTAATAGAAAAGTTGGTTTAAAAATAAAAATAAAAATTGGTTTTAGATAAAAATAATTTTAAAGGTAAACGGTAAGTTGGGTTCGGGTAAAGGGTAAAATGGAATTTTGGGTTGAGGGCTTGGTTTCGGGTTTGTTTTCCCAATCTCACTCCAAAAACACGACCCGAGCTCTGAAAATGTGGAAAATCCAGTCTCGGCTCTGTCTGCAAAGCACTTTTGTCTGATTTCGGCTTGTTTTTGCTCGTTGCCTGCTTTCAATCCTTTTGTACCGAAAGACATAAAACACACTCGAGGATATTTTTAACATATTTGGGTGTTTTTAGTCGCTTTTGTGGTCATAGATGGGTAAAACGATGAGTGAATAAGCACTCATCGTTGTTCTATTATGGCGTGGGATAAAAACCATAACAAATAAGCGTACTATAAAGGTTAATGTTAAAAGACACAGCTTGTCAAGGGTCCTGTTAATTTTTGTTCAAATAAAACTTTTGCAATTAAGCGCTCTATAAAACCTGAATAAGCGTTATAAAAGCGGATGTTTTACGACTCTAAAAAGATGTGCCATATTGTGGTGTATCATAAACAAACCATTATGAATAAGCGTTATATAAAGGTTAACGTTATAAGACGCTATTGTCAAGGGTCCTATTCACTTTTCTTGTAAAAAACGTTTGCGAATAAGTGTTCCATAAAACCGATGTTTTATGACTCAAATATCAAGTGTCTTATGATGGTGTATCAATCTATGGGACCCAGTGTCAATCGTCATATTAAGTTATGTTTTAATAATACGTTTGCGAATAAGCGTTTTAAATAATTAATGTTTTATGACTTATATATCAAGTGTCCTATTATGGTGTATTGTAATAAAACCATAATTAATATGCATCCTTTAAGGGTCCTATTAAGTTTTGTTATAATAAAACTTTTGCAAATAATCGTTTAAAAAAATGATGTTATAAAACCATTGTACATAAGCGTCCTATAAAGGTTAACGTTATAATACCCACGTGTCAAAGGTCCTATTAAATTTTGCTATAATAAAACTTTTTGTGAATAAGCGCTTTAACTAATCGATGTCTTATGACTCAAAACTCATGTCATATTATGGTTTATTATAATACAACCATAATGAATAAACGTCTTATAAATGTAATTTATTAGGACCCATATTTTAAATGTCATATTAAGTTATATGATAATAGGACCCCAAATCATCGACCATCCTATTATATACCTTTTAGGACATCGCCTAAGTAGCAAATATTTAAAAAGGACCCTAAACACTCATATGTCCTATTAAACAGTTTTTTGGGACTCCATTATCATACCGTCCCACACAAAGGGTCCTAAAAAGCCACTTTTGTTGTAGTGTTTGTTGCCCGTCATGTGTCGTGAGCATCCACTATCTTTTATCCATTCATCAGGTTCCAATCCAACTTTCAAGCATACCTAAGAAGCAAATAACTCAAGCATTTGGTCCCCAATATCTCATGGGTCCGTTTGGGTTAAACGTACCATTTATTTGATTCATGTATGGAAATGATGGGTAAGAGTTCCATGGCATGTAATCTGGAGTTTGATATGGTATAGGAAAACTTTGATTCCAACCGTTGTGTTAGTAGTTAGGTTGAACGTTGTGGTTGCTCTTAGGAAAGGGCGTTTGGCAAAAGAAGTTTTATATCGTTGTTGAGTAGTTTTGATCTAAATTCATTTTAACAAGTCCTACCCCGATGTAATAACCGGTTTTAGTTTAACATTATCATTGGTTTTCTTTGTTACTTTAACAAATTCAAGACGGTTCAGACATGAACATTCTCGTTTCACTTTGGTACCATGGTACCATTTTGCACAACGGACAGAACCCTTATTTTGGTTCCGTCGTCCGTGGCTGCATCGCAGCAATTTTGATGTAATGTTCGTCCTTTTCGGCCGCTTTTGTTTTGACTCTTTGGAATTAATACTTCATTAAAACCTAGCCCATTCATGTCTCCGGTGTTTTATGGATTTTAACTATTTCATCGGCAAGAGCGATGTTTTTGTTAAACCTTTTAAACTTAGAATTATTTTCTATTAGAACTTCTTGTGCGAGCTTTAGTTTTTCTATTTCAAGATTAAGCTCTTGACATGATTTACAATCATCGCATTTGCTTTTCCTTTTCAAGTCGTTTTGCTTTTTTTCAACTCATATACCTCATTTTCCAAAAATTCCTTTTGGTTTTAGAAATTTATTTTAGTTATGATTTTTAGACTTAGCTCACACAATTGATTATATTGTTTTTGCAAGGTGTCATCATCTATAGAAGAATAAGAAGAGTCGGAAAGTACCTCATTTGACTCATGTGCCATTAGAGCGATCTCTTCCTTGCTTGATTCTTCATCGCCTTCACTATCACCCAAGCACCACTTACAAAAGCTCGTTGAGTTATGCTTTAGGTGGCTTGGGACATTCTCCTATGAGATGACTTGCATCACCATATCTAAAACACTTTCTTTCACCTTTACTCTTCTTATCATCCCGATCTTTTCGAATGGCTTCTTTTCTTCTCGAGGTTGTCTTACAAACTTTCCTCTTCTTCTAAAGAACTTCTTGAAATCTCTAACGCCATGGCATACCCTCATCTTCACTATCGAACAAGATTCATCATCACCGCTTGATTCCGCCTTTGCTTTTAGAGCAACGGATTTGATCTTCTCCTTTCTTCCTTTGATGATCTCCGAATCTTTCTCCATTACCATTTCGTGAACTTTGAGGTTGCCAATTAGCTCGCTCTAGTGACATTATTGAGAGATCTTTTGATTCTTCAATAGCGGTCACTTTAGCTCTCCATTCGGGATGGAGTGCTCTAAGAAATTTCCGACAAAGTTCTTACTACGAAAAGATTCATCAAGTGCTTTAAGTGATGTAATGATAGTGTTGAACGAGCAAAGCCACAATCAATGGTTTCATCTTCGTGATAACAAATTGTTCATATTGTTGAACAAGAAGATCAATTTTGTTATCCTTGACTTGAATTACCTTGATGTGTAACAATTAAAGATTCCCAAATATCTTTGGCGGTTTCACACATAAAAATTCTTTCATATTCTTTTCTAGGTAAAGCATTATAAAGCATCATTTTAGCTTCATTATTTTTAGCAACTAATTTCTTTTGTTCATCAACGAAATATCATTTGTTGTAGAACTAAAATCTCCTTTAACAATAATAAACCAAAGATCTATATCTTTTGATTTTACATATGTTTCAAACGGTTTTTCCAATAGATAAATCCATTGGTTTCAAAGAGTGGTGGTCTTTGCATAGATTGCCCTTCTTTAAAGTTTTCGAATCCATGGATCGTTTCAAGTTTATAAAATACAAGTTATTTTAGAAATTCTTGAGCAACGAGGCTCTGGTACCAATTGTAAAAAACTAGAAGGGGGTTGAATAGTTTACCAATTAAAACTTTGTTTTGAAACTTATTGAAAGATCAATTGATATTGATCTTGAGTATGTTAATGAAATATGCAAGCAATGTGTAATAAGTAAATAAGGAAAGAAATGATCAAACCACAACAAGTTGTTTATAGTGGTTCGCCTACAAGGACTCTTTTTCCTTGCCCTACTCCACCCCCGAGTCTCACACTCGAGAGTTTAACTTCACTAGTCAACAAGCTCCTTTCACCGCGGAGAAAACCTTTACACTTCGCTTACACTATTTCCGACACTAAGATAGATGTTGAGTTCTTTCCAAGGGTACAACTACTCCCACACACAATGTATTTTGAGGACTAAAATACTAACCACCACACTCACAAGATTATGATGGTTTGATACAACAATGAAGTATGGATCAACACTAGATCATACAACACTAAACAAACAAGACTTCCAACTTCTCGTTGAAGCTTGAATATGACTTGATCTTCTTTGCTACAAAAGAGATCACTAATATGATATGAAACCGAGTTAGAAAGGTTGAGAGAAGATATGTATGAAAGTATATTAGAAAGGGATGAAAACTACTTGGCTTGGCATTGCTATTTATAGCCAAAATGGACAGAGGCGTCCACGGACCACGGACCCTTAAAGGGTTCCGCCAGTACCATTTTGGTACCGCCGGTCCGACAACCAAGATATCAAATCTTGCCAAAGTCAACTCTATCTAAGTGAGATTGTGCAAGATATGAAGAGTACAAATCTACACAAAATATCTAATGGAATCTTCCAATGATTTCCATGATGTAATACATGATGTCATATGTTGTATTTCTATTTTAGAAATATGCAATGCTTAAGTAGTGTTTGGTTTTAAGAACCCAACACATTCTAAAAACTACTATCATACATAATGATTAGAGTCATATCAAGATGTCACTAATCACAAATGTAAATGCTTGAATGATGAATATATTGTTTGAGAAAGCTTGTTTTAATATCTATTAAACTTGACAAGCTTTAAGCTTTTATAAATTAAATTTACTTTTGTCGTTAACAAAACTTAGGCAAAGATCAAAAATATAAATAACGTTTAATGACGATATTTGTATTAACACACGTGATCATGCTTAACGAGAGTTAAATGGGTCCGTTAGTTGGAGGGACGAACGGCAAATAACGTTTCGCAGTTAGGGACCAACGGTGCATTTTTTTCGGTCAAAGAACGAAACTTGTCGGCCAACGCAAACCACAAGGACGAACGGTGTAGTTTACTCTTAAAATTATATAAAATTTGTTAGACATAGAGATATAGCTAGGCTTCCCAAACAAAAATCGGGTACACACCGCATCAAGACGCAGATTCTTCTAAGATGTAATAAAACACATGTACAATGTCCTTTAATTGCAAATCTCTTATTTTTATAACCCCCAAGGTCCAATTGGTATTTGGTTAAAGCATCTTGTCTAAATTATTGTTTTATATTAGCAATTCGACAATAAAGACGATTGAGTGGTTGAGCAGGATTTGTCTATTGCCGAGTCATGCATGTTTAATTTTTATATATATCGGAACGATCTAAACTTTGTCTTCCATCTAACCATATTTAAATGCGTGTCCACACTTTTGAAGCCATCTAGTTACAGTGGAAACTACTAGTTTTTGTTTATTATCGAGTTTTTTTTTTTTTTTTTTTTCTAGTTACAGTGTGTTATTTATATATTTATAATTATTATTATTATTTTTGAACACCATTGTATTAAAAGAAAATTTTGGATCACATATTCATTCAAGCCAATTAAGATTCATAACACTATTCCTATTTACATTTCTCGAGTGAGATAGAATCTTGATGTTATCCATGAGCAAGTCTTTTCTTTAATGTTTCAAGTCAAAACAAAGCAGGTTCTGAAGTTCTGATTAATGCATGGCAAAGGGAGTTTCAAATATCTTTACCCAAAAAAGAGCGTTTCAAATACGTAAATATTGAAACCAAAAACTGGATCATTATGAACCGATTAAACCTAAACTTACCGAGTATTTCACATCTTAGTACCTTGATACAACATGCAATAATGTGGTGTAGGGTAGTTGAATTTAGAAAGCTAGACTTCTAAACTAACCCCTCTATACGTATGCACAACGCCATCAGGAACAACGAATTCAATGTTTAACATGATATTAGAGCGAGTCTTATCTCAAAACCTAGTCGGCCACTAAGTGTCGCCGTCTCTAGCCACCCGTCAATTTTTTCGTTTTCTTTTTAGTTTAGCCAAACCTTATCCGTCATCATTTTTTAGTTTATTACGATTTATGTCAAAACTCTCCATGTAGAGATCTAAAACTAGCTAGTAATTGTATGTACTATGAAAGGGTGATTTTAATAGGGATAACTTTTTGCCATTTATTATTATAAAAAAAAAAAAAAAAAAAAAATTGCCATTTTTAAAAGAACATAATATTTTTCAAAAGGTAAATCGTTTAACGAAAAAATACACCATCGCGATGTATTTTTTTTATCTATTAATAGCTGGGTACTTAAATATACTTTGCAAACTTTTTTCTCCCGCTTTTTATATTATATAATACGAAATCACACTTGATTTGTGTTTGATTGTTTTAAAGATCAAATCATAAATCACATGTGACTTCTCAAATTACAAAGCTAATGCGACTTTATAAATCGCATGTGATTTTAAAGGGCATAAATTTTAATTCTTATAGAAAAAGTCGAAATAAAAGATTTTTAAAGTATATGTAAGTGCTTCTCTAATGAAAGATGATTTTATATTTGACATGATGGTGTAATTAGTTTTATTTAATGATTGAAGATTTATAAAATAAGTTAATTTGTAAAAAAGATGATGTAATTTTGATTTCAAAATTCATGATTAAAATTGTTCCATTTCATTTTGATTTTTTTGTCATCTTTTTTCAACCAAACTGATATTGGTAATGATAATAAAAGTTGATCCTTTAACAATAACCATTAAAATTGCATGAAATCTAATCTCTTAACATTCAGTGTTAGGATCGTTTTGTAAACCCATTAATTTTTATACATTCCAAAGCTCGTTTTACTTCGTCAAATTGTCAAGCAAGCCGGCGACCAAACAATGTATATAGATTCTAACGTGCAACATGTGGGAACTTCTAAATCAGAAAAAGACTTCTCAAAACCTTCTATCGGGATCGGAGATGTATACAGAAATGAGATAGAACTTTACATATTGGAATTGAGAATGAATTATTATTATGAAACTGTTACATTGAAATGAATACAAAACAAGTATTTATACTACAACTTTTCGAAGCTTACTTTAATATTGTGACTATGTACAACTATACTAGCTAACTGTACAAGTAACTATCATAATTACATCATGTTACACCTGACCATGCTCTTGTTCATCATAATCCTCATACTGTGGAGTTGCTGCTTTGGCTTTGTTGATCTATGCACACTCTGAATGGAGTGTTTGGATCTTGGTTTTAGCTTCGTGCCATCATCCCCCTCGCAAGTTGGCAGTGTGTAAGGATTGCACATTCCTAACTTGGATAAACAGTTGTAGTGCAGAGGTTTACTTAGGCCTTTAGTGAGTATATCAACAACCTGATGCTTAGTAGATATGAATTTTGGTAAGATTTGACCAGCTTTGACCTTGTCCCTTACTAAATGGCAATCAAGCTCAATATGTTTGGTTATGGCATGATGTACTAGATTGGATGGCAAAGCTATTGAGGATGCATTGTCACACATCATTAGGATTTGAGTTAGAACTGTAACTTGAAACTATTTAAGCAAACATTCTGTAGAAGACCCTGATACCACAATTTGGTTTTTAGATTGCCAGGATACTAGACTTGAACCAAGGAAGATACCATAGCCAGAAACTGATCTTCTTGAGAAAGGACAACTTGCCCAATCACTATCACAGTAGGTTAAAAGAGTGAGGTTGTTTTGGACTAGGAAGAATAAGCCTTGTGTTGTTGACACTTTCACATATCTAAGTACCCTCATTAAAGCATCCATGTGTGTTGTCCTTGGTTGTTGAAGAAACTGACTTAAGGCTTGAGCAGCAAATGCATGGTCGGTCCGTGATTGTAAGATAAAGTAATTTGCCAACCGTGTTCGATGGTGCGAAGGACAAAAAGAGGGTCACTCATCCATTATGAGTTTGACATTTGGGTCTAAAGGTGTTCTTGAAGGCTTCACATTAAGGAGACCAAATAAGTGACCAACTTAATGGTATATTTTATCTAAGTCATAGCTAAGCATTTGTTGTTTCTTAAGAACTCAATGCCCAAGTAGTAATGTAGAGGCCCCAAATCTTTGATACCGAACTCTTCATGAAGTTTATGTTTGATTGTTTCGATGAGTTGAGAGTTACTACGAGCTATGAGGATATTATCCACATAGACTAGGAGTGAGGTAAAGTGACCATTTGTTTGTAGTGTGAACAATAAGGTGTCAATATAGATTTGTTTGAAACCCAGGGAAATTAGAAAGGTATAAAGTTTCTCAAACCATTGCCTAATAGCCTAATTCAATCCATAAAGTGATTTTTTAAGTTTGTAGACAGTGTTTGGTGGGAGATTTTGACTCTAGCCTTGTGGAACTTGCATGTAGACCTCCTCATGTAAGTCACCATGTAGAAATACATTATTGACATTCAACTGCTCAATAATCCAATGATGATGAATTGTAATGGCTAGTAGAGTTCTCACAGTGACTATTTCTGCAACTAGTGCAAAAGTCTTATTATATTAAATGCATTCTTTTTGATGAAAACCTTTAGCTATGAGTATAGCCTAATATCTTTCTTTGCTACCATGAGCCTTGAGTTTGATTCTCAAGACCCGCTTGCTTTCAATTGGTGACTTTACTTGGGGTAATTATGTGAGTTCCTGTGTCTCATTCTCTTTTAGTGCAAGTATTTACTTATTAATTGCTTCAAACTGTTTAGGATTTTAGGATGCTTATGTGAATGTGATTGTTTGAGTGACTTTATCAATGAAGTGTATGAAATGTAGTGATTTAGTGTTGAGGTTTGAGTAATCTAAGTAGTGATTTTGGTGGTGTTTTGAGGTTGTGACATTGTGTGGATTTGACTTTGGTATTTGATAGTGGTAATCGTTAAATTTTGTTGGAAGATATTTGGTTCTTTTGGATGTTCTAGTGGGTGGTCCCGGTTGTGGGGCTAGCGATAGAACTGGATCTGGTGTGTGTGTGTGTGTGAGGGGGGAGGGTAATGAAGTGGACTGTGTGACTGATGAGGTGTTATTGGTTTGAGTACTGATGTTAGATGTGGATATGGTTGGTGATGATGAATTTGTAAGGGTTGTTGGGACATATGTTGATGAGGATGTTGATGTATTGGTGAAGGGTGTTTGAGTGGATAATGATGATGGTGTTGGTGTATGCAGGGGAGATGAAAGGTATGTATTGGTGAGAGGTGTTTGAGTGGATGATGATGATGGTGTTAGTATATGAAGGGGAGATGGAAGGCGACTAGGAGAGGTGTTTGGTGTAAGTATGGGATGTGGTGCATGAAAAATGTAGGTATATGTGGTGGGGGTTTGAGATGTGCTTGTAGGTTTGGGTGAGTTGTGGAATGGGAATATAGCTTAATCAAAGAGGACATTCCTGCTGGTTATGTTTTTATGTGTGTGGAGATCATATATCATGGGTTTCATAGTTTTCTCATCCAGTTAATTTTCTTAAATTGAGAATCATGACAGGGTGATCATTTGGATGAAAGTACAATGGATGAAGTGGTGATGTGACATCATCATTCAGTGTTGCAGATGTGCTTTGTGAATTGGATTCTGATGTTGTCATTGTTATCGGGTTGTGAGGTTATAATGTGTTGAAGATTGATTGATTTGTTGTGATTTTGAAGCTATTATCAATGGTGATTGGTAACAGATTTGTAACAAATTTTTGTGATGATTTGTGATTATTTGAGATGATTTTGATTGAATTGAGATGATTATTGTGCGAAAATGATGATGGATTATGGTGGTTTTCGTTTGAAAACTTTTGGCGGTTACGGTGAAAAAGTAGTTATTTTGATCGGAAAATTTGTTGTGGTCACCGAATCGCCACTCACCACGGTTTGTTATGGTGGAGGCTCGATACCATAAGAGAAATGAGATAGAACTTTACATATTGGAATTAGGAATGAATTGCTATTACTTAAACTGTTACATTGAAATGAATACATAACAAGTATATATACTATAGCTTTTAGCTTACAAAGTGACTAATTGTACAACTATACTAGCTAACTATACACGTAAATCATCATAATTACATCATGTTACACTTGACCATGCTCATGTTCATCATAATCCTTATATTTTGGATTTGCTTCTTTGGCTTTGCTGATATATGAATACTTTGAATGGAGTGTTTAGATCTTGGTTTAGCTCTGTGCCATCAAGCTCTAATGAAAGCCCTACCACCACACTCTTTAAACACTCGCTTATTCGCTCTTTTAGATCTTTCTTCGAGATCTTATTACAAGATTTAGCTTGTACTACACTACATCAAATTACATTCCTTGCTCGCTCAAACCCTCATGTACGTCGCATGGCCAATATACTAGGTTGCTCAAGGTAGTATGATTTTGGGCTTATGGTGCCTTGGCCATGATTGCGTTCATCATGCTTTTAGCGAGTACCAATGGATCGATGACGCAGCTTGGTTTCTTCATCCATTCGGTTACCATGACCCCATACTTTTCGATAAGTATAGCCATGCACACCACTACGCCCACTCAAACTCACTCGAGTTTGAGGAAGTGTACGTCCTAAAATGAAAATACAATACTTTCTTTACCGAAATTTTGAACAATGGACCACGCAATGTTTTACGTCTTTTCTTGATGGTCACCCTTGGCTTACCCTTGTACTTGTTTTTTAACGTTTTAGGTCGTGATTTTGGAAAGTTTGTAAACCACTTCTTGCCACAAAGTGCTATCTTTAACAACCGTGAGCGTACTTAGGTTGTGCTTTCAAATGTTGGAATTATCACGGTTTTGTATGCTTTGTACCACCATGAAATGACACAAGGTGTTCATTCAACACTTTTTCTTTTTGGAATTCCTTATACTGGAATGAGTTGTTTTTTATCATCTTAACTTACCTAAACCACACTCACCCATCACTTGTACATTATGACTCAACGAGTGGGATTGGCTAAGAGGTGCTTGATCAACTGTTGATAGGGATTTTGGCGTGTTCAACTGGGTTCTGCATGAGGTACTACAAGTACGACATTATCACGAATTTGTTCCCAAGCTCATGTGATTCACCATTTGTTCCCAAGCTCATGTGATTCACCATTTGTTCCCAAGCCTACCACATTATCACGCAATGGAGGCTCAAGAAGCCTATGTTAGGCGAATACTACAACTTCCAAAGGCATTGTGGAGAGACACCAATGAGTGCATCTATGTCGAACAAGAGAAGAATACAAATGGTGTTTACTAGTTCTTCAAATAGTTTTTTTCATCATACTTGCATGTTAAATGTTTTTTCTCTCCAAATAACTCTTGTTACTCTTTGTAATAGATTTTGTTTTTTGTCTAATGGCAACTCTTGTTTTATGTATCTCTAATTCTTGTTACAAATAGCTAACTAACGTGCTCAATCTTAATAAAATCATGTGAGTTGTAAGATTAAACTATATTATGTTTAGTATAGTGTTGGGCGAAAGATCTGACCCAATTAAATCTCCATGATTAGCAGTAAGTTACCCACCGGTGCATTTTAGTGAGCAAAGCATTGTATAAGCTCGATCAACGATAAGCTTTAGGCACGTCAATGACCAGATGGGGTATCAGTGAGTAAAGTACATGAGCTATAAACGACATATAAGTTAGTGAGAACGTCCTAAAAGCAAAAGTGAAGCAAATTCAAAGAAATTGAACAAGTAAAAGAGTCGATAAAAGATAAATAGCTGAATTAACTATTCATTAAAGTACATTGTAACTTGAATCTATATAAAAGAATTAAATATGCTTGACACCTAACATACAACACATGTTGACTTCAACTTTATCCTCGCCTATATAAAAACAAGTTTGTAAAATAAGAGTTACAAATTGTTTACGCAAAAATAATACAAAATGTTTTATAGTGAGAGTAACTTATGTTTTACTTTAGGTTTAGGAGAGTCTTGTCATTCAATTCGGAGTGTTAACTATCCCTTTTTAATTATTTCATTTATTCTAATAGGAGTTATTTTATTAGGACCAACAAATGGTATCAAAGTAGGTGCATTAATTTCAATAATCTAAATCTGCTTCTACTAATAACTTTCAAAAATATTAGTTAATAAAAACACAAAGAAATTGATACCATTGTGTGGACTCAAAATGAAAAACTTGAGTAAAAATGGTCCAAAGATGTTTGTTGTGTGTTAAATTCACACACATGAACATAATCAAATTTTAGTTAAAGTGATTTTACTTTAGAAATTGAGGGTATAAACACATTGATTTGGCCATTTCATATATTTAAACCCTTTACACACTCCACTCAAAATGCCTCACAAAATCCTCCATGCAATTATCCTTCACAAAATCCTCCACACAAAAATCCTTACCTTAACAAAAAAAAAAGGTTGGGAGGAAGGAGCTATTGATACAAATTTCTTTTTGAAAATGTGTCACTAACATGAAATGGGAGGAAAGAGATTTAAAGACACAAATTTTAGATACATAAATTAGTCACTAAATAATATATTGGGAGGGAGGAAACATGGTGAAGTTAAAATTTTGTCACTATGTTGGTCACTAATTGTAAAATGAGAGGGAGCAGATGCATTAGGGAGCTCATGTAAATTTGCATAGCAACAAAGATTTTCATCATCGAGCACCTCACAAAAAAGAAAATAAATTGCTTTTGTCTAGCTCTCTGAGTGAACTTAAATGCATCACGGAGTATGCTTGAGAGATGTACAAAATACACAAGGGAGTGTGTATTAATGAGGTTAGCATGGAGCCTTCACTAAACTACTTTGCTCCAAGGACTAAATCAACACATCACCATCAGTGACTACATTTTCTTCTCCTCCAGGAGTGCAACTACATCAGCAAGTAGTCTCTTCAGAAACACAACAAAAGAATAAAACATTATTGCTTTTATTTAATTATTTGTTGTAAATTATAAAGTGAAAAAAGCTGTTATGATCACTGATAAACTTGGGATATTTGTAAATTCAAATAGGAGATCTTTTAGGCCCAAGATTTGTCAAATGACATTGGATTAGATTTAAACATAAACTTGTCTAACTATATATAGTTATTTACTAAGAAAATTCTCTAGCAAGTCATAGAGTTTACAAAAACAACAAAACAAGTCAAGACACTTTAGTCACTGTGAGTGTCACTAATGTAGATCTATCATTGTCACTGACGTAGATTCATCAACTAGAGGTCATGAAGCAAAGAAGATGATAACTCAGGCTATTTATATATTCAGATAAGAAAATATTGTTGAGGCAAAGATTTAACCCATATGTCTATGACAAGTATTTGAGCACAAAAGAGCATGAGTAAATCAACTCTCTTGATTCGAATCAGTGAGCAAGTCTAGAGCAAGTCTACACACCCTGATAAGATCAGTGAGAAAATTTAATCCCTCCAAGGAGTGTTGTATAAAGCTCGATCAACCTTTAGGGACGTCAAAAACCATATGAAGATACACTTTACCTCACTCAAGCAACGGTATTAGTGAGTAAAGTACCTTAGCAACAACATGTCAGTCAGTGCGATCCGACAAAGTCTCCTGACCCTAAATAGTCTCTCTTTGAATCAAACATGAAATATGGGCATGAACTTCTTAAAAACAATTACAAGAAAGTCAAACAAGTACGAAGTTGGTATAAAGGTGGAAATACTTATCAACACTCTTCCCATAAGGTTTATCTTATTCCATGAATGAAAGCATTTATTGGAAAGTGTACTTCTCCATTAAATACTTGACACGTATTAAACACCTCACATGTTACCTTCGTATACGCACCTATATAAGAGAAAGTTTGTAAAGAAAGAGAGTCAAAGATTCTTTGCACAAAAATAATACAAATGTATTGGAGTGAAAGTGTCATCCTCTCTTTGATCATAAACTAAACTAGAAAACTTTGCTTCATTTTTAGAAAAGTTTTTCATTTTCCATTCAACTAGGATAGTGTTCCGCAACTATAATTCTAGTAACTTTGAATTTAAGTTATCCCAAGAAAAAGTTTGTGTATGTGTCAAAGTTTCGAATCATGGAGTCATTTTCACAGTTCACGACAAGACAAGTCAAGACACTCTAGTTCATTGAATGCTCAAATTACACCCTGACTCGTTTAAACATAGTTTAAACATAAAATATCATAATCAAGACACTCTAGTCATTCACGCGAATTTATCAACTTGAGTAAAAATGGTCTCAAGAAGCTCGTTGTATGTCAAAGAAGACACATGAGCATGGTCCAAATTCAATCAAAGGAGGAGGAGAAACGCTTTGAAAAGCACTTTAAATTGACCATATCAAATACCCAAAATACCCAAATCCTCTACACAAACAAAATCACACTGTTACCCAAATCCTTAAGAAACAAAAATCCCCCATAAAAGTCCCCACACAAATTCTCTACACAAACTCTCGACAAATAATAAAAAATATGTGACTAAATCCTCCAGACAAGAAAAAAGGAGAAAAATGAGGGGAGCGACAAAAATTATTGTCGCAAAAGTAGACACTAAATTAAAGATGGGAGAAAGGAGATTAGTGACACAACTTTCTGTTGCAATGTGTCACTAAATTAAAGAAATGGGAAGAAGCAGCCTTAATCATACAATTAAAGTAGTTACTAAATATAATAGGAGGAATTACGCAGACTTAGTGACACAAATGCTCGTCACAAAAAGTAGTCTCTAAAGATAATGAAAGGAAGGAGACATACTGATACTAAATTTTTTTCACTATGTTGGTCGCTAATTTAAAAAAAAAGAGAAGGGAGGAAAATGAATTATAGAGGACACTACAGACTTGGACACTACACACATGATACTCTCTAGACTTGTTAGGGAGGAAACTACTACACACATCAAGTCTCTAAGGCTAGTCCCAGTCGTGACCTGGGACGACCCGGGTCATCCATCGCCACGTCAGCTTTCTCTCTCCAGCGACCTGACATGACCCGGATGCCCCAGTCGATGACCCAAGGATTTATTTATTTATTTAAAAAAAAAACATTTTTAACATAAACTAAAATTTCATTAATAATTAAAATGTTACAATACTAAATAAAAACAATAATATATTAAATATAAAAACGATACGAAATACATAAATCATAAATCTAATCTGAATGCTCCCCGCATGCAGAGTCATACGAGGGAGTACGAGAACCGCCTTCGCCTGGTCAAACAATTTGATGACGCTTATAATAGCGTTTTTTCGAGCCTCATCGTCATTATAGCATTGATTTTGAACGTACATTTGCATATCTTCAACGGAATGGGGCAGACGACAAGTCATAATAAATCTTGTGTTGAGAAGTATTTTGAGGTTGAATTGTGTTTGAAATTGTGTGTTAAGAAGTGTGTTTGAGGTGAAGTTGGTATTTATAGAATGGTAAAATTGGTTTAAAAAAAAGTTTTTTTTTTTTAGTTTAATGACCAAACGGTCACTTTTTGAAAATGTATTGATAAATGTGGTTGTGAAGCTGGGATTTGGAACCATTTAACATTGAGTGAATTTGCACTCGATATTGCAAATTCTTGGTACTCGACCGATTTGCCAACCGAAGTCTACAATGGACACAACCGATTTGAACATCGGTTGAGAAAGCATATTTGTGGTGCCCAACCGATCTCCAAGAGTCGACTGCGACCAACCTAAGCATTAAGATGGAAATGTTCGAGAACCTCGAAAGGTCCCTCAACAAAAGCTTGAAAACTTAGCAACAAAGAATCAAACTTTACTGCTTTTATTTAAGGGTTAAGTCCACGAATAGCCAATCAACTTACCAAAATTTTCAATTATAGGTTACGAATTTTATAAAATACCATTATCACCATCCAAATTGTTTTGTACATGAAAATATAACCTATATGTGAAATTTTTTAAAAAGTATATTACTCATATGAGGGACCGAAATAAAAGTACATTACTCATATGAGGGACCGAGATAAAAGTATATTACCCATATATGAAAATTTGTAAATGTTTGGGTGGTATTTCATAAAGTCCATAACCTATAATTTTGAAGATTTTAATAAGTTAATGGGCTATCCGTGTATTTAACTCTTTATTTAATTATTTATCTAATTATTTGTTGTAAATAGATAAGGAAGACCTACACTTGATTAACTTAGACTTATTTGTATATTGGGGAGATTGTTGACTTAGGCTTAACTTAGACTATTTGTATATTATTCAAATAATTTTATTAAGTTTCTTATATAAACGTTTTAAGAAAATGCACGGCTTTAATTTTTGGATTATAAAGGGTTTTTATGAAAATGGATACTCATGTGGATTACAAAAACCTATTTAAGAAAAAGTTTATATGAAATGATTTTCTAAAACTATCTTGATTATAACGAGTGTGAACGATCGTGCTATATGATAACATGTTATAATTAATTAGTTTTATCACAAGATTATCGGTATAATCAAGAACCGCAAAAAATAATCAGAGAACTTTAAAGAACCATTAAAAATACTAGAAGGTTACCCACAACGATGCGTGCAGGTAATGGATGACTATTTTTATAGCGAACAAATGCTTTTCATGTGACCTTTAAGACAAGAAGACAATCGACATCTTCTTTTTTATATTCTTTTTGACAATAAATTTACATATATCAAGAATTTCGTTTAGCCCGTGCTTGTTCGACTCTCAAGCCCGCTTGGCCGCCGTCTGCTCTAGATTAAATATTTGTATAATGTGCTTTATTATTTGTATTATTGACGTTTAATGCTGGAATTGTGTTTAATTTGGTTGTACAATATGCTTGATAATTTGTATTTCTTATGCAAAAGATGTTTTAATAACTGTATTAATTGTATTTATTGACCAGTAAATTAATCGACTATATTAAATAGCATAAATGTGGTGTTTTGTTTTTTAATATGTGTATTAAATTGGTGTACACTATGATTCTTGTCTTGTACATCTGAAAATTATGTGCATTGAATAATGTGATGTATTGAATTTTAAGCCTTCCTCTTATAGTAAGTGTGTAGGCTTATTTTTTTAAGACTTCCTTTTAAAGAAAGTCCAAAACACTTTATATAGTAGTATAAATTAGAGAGATGAGAAATGTAAGTTACCTAAATAGGTGACTCGTGCATGTTTATTTCATAGGTTTTATGAGTATTTATACTACTCAAATAGATTATACATGCTCTAAATTTGACAAAGTGGTATATAATAATAGACATGTTTTTGAGATGTTAATTGTAATAGTGTATAAATTGACACTCACTCCTTATTGATTTCAGACATAAGAAAGAAAGAAAAGAAAACACTAGAGCTTATGTCTTTAGTTATCACTTCCATTATTTTCTTCTTTTTCTTCCTCCATCGCCTGGAACTTTACCGTAAAAGAAGAATGCCACCGGGCCCTGCCGGCCTCCCAATCATCGGGAACCTTCTCGACATCGGAGCAAATCCCCATGCGTCCCTAGCCAAGCTCTCCAAGAAACATGGTCCACTTATGACCATCCGATTGGGCCGCGTCACCACTGTTGTGGCGTCCACACCAGACGCTGCTAGAGAAATCCTCCAACGCAATGACGTTACGTGCTCTGGTCGTACTATCAGAGACGCTGTCACTGCCATGAACGACCATGACGCGGCCTTGATATGGATCCAACCTAATCAAGAGTGGAGGACCCTCAGAAAAGCCCTAAACATTTGCCTTACGCAGAAACAAAAACTTGATACTCTCAGCAGCCTTCGCCAAAACGTGGTGGGAGCTATGCTCGAGTTTCTTAGAGAGTCTGGACGAAATAAGAAGCCCGTGGACATTGGTAAGTTGGCATTTGCAGTAGCACTTAACCAGATGTCAAACACAATCCTTTCACATGATGTGACAAGCTACGACTCAGATGATATCGGGGGGTTTAAGACGAGAGTGAAGACAGTGATGGAGGTGGATGGGAAGTTTAACATAGCGGACATATTTCCGTTGTTGAAGCCCTTGGACCCTCAGAACATACGACGCCAGGCGAAGGAAGCTTATAGTTGGTTGGATACACTCATTGAAGGTTTCATAAGTAAGAGGCTAAAGCATCGAGAGTCAAAGCTTCCGAGGTTTGGTGATATGTTGGATTCACTGTTGGATTACAGTCAAGATCATGAAGCTGACTTTAAACTTAAACATGTCAAGACTTTACTTGTGGTAAACCCTCCTCTTTCCATTCTCCCAGTTTTATTATCAAAGATAAAATAAGTTACATTTATAAGGAAATAATCCTAGCAAGTAACAACCCATAAATTATTCCTAAAGTTTACATTATGGCATTGGCAGGCGAAGTTAAATAGTCTTTTCATTGTGTATTCTTAGTTAATTGTCTAGATCCTCTGATGATATATACTTGTAACCTATAACTAACAACTAAGTGACTAACCTTCTTTAAATGTTTCATGAATAACAATATCAGATTATTATTATTATTATTTATTTTTTTTTTTTAAAAAGGTGGCAATTTTTTAAAACAAAAATACGAACAAAAGACATCCCACCTCTCTAATCAAGAAGATTAAAAAAAACTAGACACACTACATGAAACATGAGGTCTCAGCAACTATCACAATGAGGAACAAACTGGACAAAACATTCAGGGACCACTTAATATTCACATATCCAACCAAGATGGTATCATGCCCCACTAGATAAAAGTTCCTGGACTTTAGCTACAAAGGATTATATATTTGTTTTAACTAGGAGAAAAAAAAATCTAAAAAGTACTATAGCATATTTCATATTTATGGAAAAATCTGTTGATGCTATTGAGAAAACTAATCATATGGTTAAATGGTAGGATATGTTTTTAGGTGGAACAGAAACAAACTCAAACACAACAGAGTGGGTAATGACTGAACTGTTGCTTAATCCTCATATATTCTCAAGAGTCCGGGAAGAAGTTTCCGCAACAGTGGGAAATGATGGAAAAATTCAAGAAGCCAAAATCCTTGAGCTACCCTATTTGCAGGCTGTCATCAAAGAATCCATGCGACTTCATCTACCTGTGCCTTTACTAGTGCCTCACAAAGCCGAAACTGATATCAAACTTAGTAACTATACTGTGCCTAAAAACACCCAAATTCTGGTGAATGCATGGGCCATAGCTCGAGATCCAAGATATTGGGATAACCCACTCATGTTCAATCCAGAGAGGTTCTTAGGAACTGAGGTCGACTATAAGGGTCAACATTTGAGTTTCTACCATTTGGATCGGGCGGAGGATATGCCCTGGAATTCCCTTGGCTCTTAGGGTAGTGAGCTTCATGGTAGCATCATTTGTTTATCATTTCGATTGGAGACTTCCTCATGCTAGAGAAGAAATGGATATGAATGTCATTTTTGGCCTTACACTGATAAGGGCAACACCGCTTGTTGCTACTCCCATACCCGTCAAATCTGTCATATAAGTGCCTATGATGCGTATGGATGGCGACCACATATGTTTTTACCATAAACTTTGGATCACTAGTAGATCCTCATGTCTAAACTTCCATGGTTTCTTGTGGTGCGTTCATCCGATGTTGTCTAGTAATTTATGGTGTTGAATAATTGTTTTAGCGACTACAATTTGGATTCAAATCTGCTAGCTTATTGCTAATGTTTTGTAATTGATCGATGAACCGAACAATATGTATCTTAGCGGAATTCATGTCGTATAAAATGTTTTCCAACTTAGTGGTCGTGAGTTCTTCAAAGTACCTGATGAGTTTATAAATTTGCCTCTCTATAAAATTAATATTATTAGTATTTCCATCGAAATTGTTTTTATGATTCCTTACATTAAGTAATAGGACGTTCAAGAATGAAAGATGCAACCTAGCTACCTCAACATGGGCTAAGATATTTATCCCATTGCTCCATAGTCTTCCTCGTCACTTGCAGCCTTGCAGGTTTGGTGACTTGACCTGGCTCATAGGCCTCGTCCCTAAAAGCCCAACCAATAACGTTTCTAGTGACACGTGTATTTCGTCTCCACCGATCTCATATTCTCAAGAAAGAAAGTTTCGCAAGTAAAACTCAACAATTGTGGTTCTTCATGCTAATGACAGCTTAGAGAATCTCCAATCTTGACATTTAATTTTTATAGGAAATTCACGCACTAAATAAAATGTTCTCCATTGTGTAACATTAAATATTTGCACTAAACAGTTTTATCTACTTCTATATTCTTATAAAAACTTTAAACTATGTCAATATTCTTGCTAATTTTATAATTACTTCAATATTCTTTCAAAACATTAATTCACATGTATATCCAAACTTACATTCTTACCGTTTCTTAATAGATATATTAATAAACATTTTTATACAAATATTATTTAGCATGCCACGTTTACTTTGTTGCCCTTACCTATATCTATTAACGAGGTGTAGGAGTTGCCATGCGTGCGGCGATGATGTTGCTTGTTTGTAAGAAACTTATTACTTATATTATAGTTTCCGCCTATTTCTTTTTAATTCGTTCGTTGTTTCGGGGCAATACGTTCCACTATTGTACATAGTTGCACATTAAATAAAGGCACATGTATGGATGGCTGAAAGCAAGTTTACTCGTGTGTTCAGAGAAATACATTCATTAAATACGCGCATGAGGTGGCATTTTCACAATGGATTTAACGTATGCCATGTCAATTAAACTTCTCAATATACCTTGGGTTGTGGATGCCCTTAATGAATCTTACCAACATAAAAGAACAACACCAACCGAATACAAATTGTATATAAACCTCAGTGCTAAAATCCAAAACTTTGTGCATGAATAACAAAATGTTTAAAAATCTTTATAATTGCTTAAAACTATTAACTGCAGCAGAACATCCAAAATGAACAAAAAGAATTTGTTGAAAACCTTGGGATGTCAGACGTACATTTCTATCGCTCGCATGTGAACTGCTACAGTCGAGTGTAGTTGTCCGGCATGCCTAAAACAATAACAATGGCCGATTAGTCTCATTTAACTTCCATTCATATATTGCTTAAAAGAAAGGAAAATGTATGATACTTACGATGTGGCTATTCGGTATGTTTGAATGTATAAGGTAACTCGCCTCTACATGCGATTATGTGTGCATATTATTTCCATGCAAATCACCACTTACATTCCACGATGATTCATTTATACCTACCAAAATAATAGAACAAAGAAAAAGCAAAGATTATGTAAATCAACCTCCACATGATATGCACAACAATTTTGGAGCTTAAAATACAAGAATTAAGTTACTTATAGGCGCTTGGGTCTCATTGTTCAAATGGTTAAAAAATTAATTGTGTAGAAATGTACATGTAAACTTGCTTTCGTCAAACGATTGTTTGTAAAAAAAGCATGCCTAGTACCACCTGAGTAGCATTTGATCAAACAATTATAAACATAAACAAATACATCAAGAAATATACAGTACTTGTGTCTTGTGTCGATTATGTATTTACGTAAGCTAATAAATAAAAGTACATAGCCAAATAAATTTAATACATGTGTGGTATTTCCTTATAATACATGTGTAAGTATTTGTCGTAGACCCCCAAATTTTACAGCCTTGCAGTTACTTTTTTCTCTTTTTGGTTTCACTTCATTCAAGAATTCAAATTCAAAATCACATTTATTGCTTCTCTGTCCATCATTTTTAATTTTATCTTTCAAGGAGGTACTTTTTTCTCCAAATTGTATTTTTTACTTCCATGGACCTTGGAAGCAAGTATCTTTTGGTGCAGCAACATCAACACCCTACTCTGGTCAATCTACTTATGGTGAATATGTAAGATTTCTATTATAAAAGCCAAATTTTACTTTGTGTATGAATATGTTTGTTTTAATCCCAGTGAGTAAAGTGTTACATTATTAATCTTTCTAAGTTTAATGTTTGATTGTTTCAAGTTTCACGTATTTCTCTTTTATGCAAGCCAAGTGTTTCTGGAAAGTGGAAACGCCTGAGTGAAGTATTGAAATTTATTATAGATTAGTGGTTTGAGTAAGCTATTCTGTAACTAGATAGCATGTTCATTCATTCAAGTATTCTCTAATTTGTTGTTTAATCGTTTCTTTGAAGACCAACGGGACTTGGTCTTGGAACAAGAAGAGATAACTATCAACAAGTCTTTTACCAAGCTAAAGAATGGAATCGCAAGTGCTTGGAAATACTAGGATGATTGCAAATGTGTTAATGGTTTGGTAAAGCTTTTTATTCCACGTACTTGTCTTTGCTTAAAACTCTTGATACCAATTTTCTTATTGAAAGGCTCAGTTGATATCATTCTAATATAACATTTTATTTGAAATTTGTTATTAATTTGATTCAAGGAAATCATGTGTCATGCTATCTATTATGGGATGGTCTAAAATTTGAAATCCATTTTATTTAACCAAACACATTTTTCATTTAAGATCCATTTTTGTGATAGTGGGGTAGCTGTACAATTTGAAATCCATTTTTAATGGATGCATTTTTTAGATACTTGTAAGATCCATGTACAATTTGAATTGTTCTATTAAGTTGTGTTCATTACATGTAACGAAAACTAATTTGGCCTACTTTTGCTTATAGTATTTTAGATGTATTCAAATAAATATGCATCTCCAATGCATGGGTTGAGAACGACTCAAAGATAGGTTGAAATTTTTCAAAAGCTAATTGTCATTCGAGTGGTGACTAGAAAATGGGTTAGTGAATTAAAAGTTTATGCAAACTCAACCTATTCAAGTTTTGTGTTTAGTAAGAATAGATTGAAAAAAAATATGGGCTATGCATTGGAGAGATGAGTTGCTAATGTATTAACTTAACCAAGTGTGTTTTATATTGGGTTAATAAAAAGATGTCTTTACAATTTTAGGCATGTGTTCACTTTAATTTGCAGCATGTGGCATTAAAAGATGGACCAAACTTAGTTGATATAGATATGGAAGTAGAAAGTGTCCTGCTCTCTTGAATCTTGGTGGTTCAGTATTATCAATATCCAGGTATCTCTTTTATTGTATGGCAAGTATACAATATAATGATATATCTTCAATTCTTATCAATTTATTTTAGGGATTAAACATGTACATAATTTGTGTATCCAAAACATAAACACTCAACCTCTTGATTGTATATCCAAAACTTTAATAGTGGCAGGAGGCAAATACAAACTTTTCTATGTCTTTAAAAGAGCTATCTTCATTGGAGATCAAGGTGGATGATGTACTTTTAATATTAAAAGAATTGATGAATCCGCAACGGCATACAAGTGGGAAAGCTATAAGGGGATGTTTGCATTGCGCTTTTGAAGTGATTATTTTCCTTTACAAGTCGCAAATGTTCAGTTTCCAACGTATGGGTATATATGGTCATACAGCAAGGATTAATAGAGCAATTGCGATCAACTCTTTTAAAGACAATGGCAACTTTCACAATGATTGAAACTTCTCAAGGGTCATTGAAGCAACTTTCACTAGATTATTTATGTGCACAAGAGATTTGTATTATATTTTACAAAGAGACTTTTCTCATTGTTTGCATATTGCTTACTGATGTATTCAAATTATTTACATGTTTGCATTCAGCTTTGCTAAATTATGTGCATGGATGGCTGAAATTTTTGCTGATGAGGAAATCCTAGCTGGTATGATCGTGGCTCTTGAGTTTGTAATTGTTCGAGCATTCTTTGGTTTTTCTTTATAGAATGCTGTCAATTATTTTTATGAGAAGATGGTTGGTAAATGTATTTTCCTTATCTACTCTATTATAATATCGGCAAACTATATTCTCATTACATTTTTTCGTTAAACTTATTATTGCCCGTGTTAAACACGAGTTATGAGCTAGTTAGAATTGAAAACTTCAATTAAAGAAACACAAATGAATAAAAATATAAATCTTTTAACAATAACTTACACTGCATCTAATAATCATTTTTACTAAATCTATATTCCTATTGAATAACATAAACTTCATAACACATCAATAATGTTTAAACCCTAACCTTGTTTACAACAAAAATAAAAAACGCCACACCAAAACACTAATATGAGTACATACCCATGTCCACCGCTGCAATATTGACATGGGGTTTTAAAGATGGAGTAGAGATGGTTAGGGTGTCGAAGCTTTGGATATGTGATTCTGCTGGATGACTCTAGAGAAAAAAACGGGGCGGTGAGGAGGTGCAAAAAAGACCGGCATAAGATAAAATTAAAACACAATCCGTTTATGCTGGGCTCACATTGGATTACCACGTTGGGCTCCTGCCAGCCCAATTATGAGACAAAATGATACGACCCAGTTAGAGGTTGTATCGGGATAAGGCATCACTTCAAGCGTGTGCTAGCTCCTTAAGAATTAGAAGAGAAGAACTAGAGAATAATTGATCTTAAACTTGATTGATTCATCAATAACAATGATTCGGTATATATAACCGAATAACCCTAGCTTGTAAAACAAGCCAAACATAAAGACATATCTTAACAATGACACTTTCCTAATATGACACAAAGACATATCCTAAATAAATATAACATAACATAAAACCCGGGGCGTATCATTCCCCACTCCTTCGAAATCACCTTGTCCTCAAGGTGTGGTCTTGAAAATTTTCTCTTGATTCCGGGATCCCATATCCTAATCCTAAGCCTAGTCCTATCTTCTACTCTCGTAGTTCTCCTGCCTTCGCCTTCCACTACCTTGGACATAACACAACACCATTTTTTCCGCCTTCCGCTACCCATGCCATAACACTCCCCACTCCTTCAAAAATCATCTTGCCCTCAAGGTGATACGAAGAATATGCCGATTGAGAGTCCGATATCCATTTCCATACATTTGGTTGAACAAATTTATGGTTGCGTCCATTATCCATTAGCCCGTGAGCATCACCGATACCAATTCCTTCCCATAGTTGGCGAACCCTTGGACTTTCATGAGCCACCAAAGAAGTGCGTACAGGACTAACCCTGTATGCTAATTCCTCACTTAAATTCAAATTTTGTTCACCCAAACGACCATCAAATTCACGACCACCCACAACAATCTCTTTCATACTTTTCTTATTTTCTGAAAATTCTTCAAACTTGCTATGAACTTCATTACTCCCACCAATATCGAAAACACCATCTATCGCGTTATTAACCACATCAACACCAATATATTCATCAACATCTAACGATTTTTTAATCTCAAGTGAAGCGAATTCACTTTGTAACGATGGAACGATATCGATTTCTTTTCAATTATATGCTCTTTCTCCTTCTTCAATTGCCTCAAAACGAGCCTCGACTATATGGGCTAAGGAAAAGGCTTCTCCTAAAGTTGTAGGCCTTGCCCTCAACAGTTCTATTTGTAACGTCAGTTTAAGTCCGGAGATATAAAACGTTGTAATTAAAGATTCAGAGATTCCTGTTACCCGATTTGCTAGTACCACAAACTCACTCTCATATTCGGCCACCGTACCCATTTGCAAGAGTTTAGAGAGTGCATATTCCGCGTCCTGATCGCTGATGCGTGATGCCATGAATAATACTCAAGCGATTAATAACTCAAAAAAAAAAAAAGTGATGAATAGTACCTGCGATGAACAGTACATGTGAATAGTGCCGCTGAACAGTTTTTTTTATTTTTATTTTTATTTATTATTTTTTTTTGGGAACCCTAATCGTAAGCCCTCTCAACGAGAGCTCTCAATGAAAGTATCAATTGATACGACCCAGTTAGAGGTTGTATCGGGATAAGGCACCACTTCAAGCGTGTGCTAGCTCCTTAAGAATTAGAAAAGAAGAACTAGAGAATAATTGATCATGAACTTGATTGATTCATTAATAACAATGATTCGGTATATATAACCGAATAACCCTAGCTTGTAAAACAAGCCAAACATAAAGACATATCTTAACAATGACACTTTTCTAATATGACACAAAGACATATCCTAAATAAATATAACATAACATAAAACCCGGGCGTATCACAAAATTTTATTATTGTTTTAAATATATGTACAATTAAATAAACATAACTTTAAAGGGTTGTTGCAGTCGAGATTGCAACTAAACAACGCCGGCCTTGAAAGATTATAAAAATTGTTTATTCGTGATGGTAAATAAAAAATTGTTTATTTATTAAACAAACATAACTTTAAGATGTTTAAATGATTAATTTTTAAGCAATATGTAAGCATATAGGTGACTCATGATGTCGTTGTGATTGTTGATTTATTGCAAGTGGTAAACAAATAGGTGAAATTAATTACTAGAATCAAACTATGATTTGATGAAAGGATGTCTTATGCGTGAGCTGTTAAAAGATTTTGAGAAATCACATTCCAAAGTAGTTTGGCTAATTGCTGGACTCTTCAATTTGTTTATCTTTCTTTCTGAATCATAAGAGCAACAAGAAGGTAATATAATATGTCAAATAGTCTTAATATAAGGCTAGCCACATTAAGGTAGTCAAATAGTTGGTCAACCGACACCCAAGTCAGTCTTGTGTTGGTCAAGCCTTTTTTTTTCCTTTTCGAGATTGTATAGCCGACCGATTGGAACTATTCCTCTATTTGCAGTTTATCCCCCTCCCCCCAAAAAAAAAGAAAAAAAAGAAGTTGTAACTTTTAAAATGTAAACACTTTTAACACTATAAGGCTATGAACAATTGCGGCCCAGGGCGACCTAGGCTTTGCCTGTCACATCATTTTTGTCTCCGATGACCTTCAGACGACCAAGTTGCTACAGTGGCGACCAAGTTAATTTATTATTATTATTATTATTATTTTTTAAATCAATTTTTTTTACTTGTAAATATCATTTCATTCACTCATCTTTATACACCAATTTATTCACACATCTTTAAACACAAGATCTAAAAAATATCTCAACCAAACACTCCCGTCAATTCTGAATAAAGACTGATTACTTGACCGTCAAAAATCTTTCCGTTAAATAATACTGAGGATCCGGTTGAGAATCCGTTTATGCTTACTGATGAAGAGCAACGACTACTTCTTCAGGATGAAGAAGCTTTGAGAGAAATGGAAGAAGAAGAAGAAGCACGGGCGGAAGCAGCTCGTAGGAAGCAGAAAGCAAGGGAAGAAGAAGAAGAAGCAAAGGAAAATTGGTTTGACAAAGTGTATCGAGACTAGAAAGAGAGCAAGTTTGCGGACTATTCTGCTTATTACGATGGCTATCGATTAGATTAATCTATGTGTTTTAGTTTCTGTATCACATTTTTATTTTCTTTGTAGTACTCTACTTTACTTCTGTAATAAATAAAAGTTCGTCTTCTACATTGGTTCTTCGTACTCGAAAATAAGTTTCCATTCTTTTAACTAAAAATAAATATTACAATACTAGAAATAAAAAACATTACAAGTTTTATTTGTATCGTAATTTGTATTTGTATTTTCATTTCCGCGTCGTAATTTTAATTAGATTTTCATTTCAATGTTTAAAGTATTTTTTTTACTTGGAATACAAAATGGTATAAAAATTAAATAATAAACACACAAATCTTGTGCAAAACTCGGTCGAGTAAGCGACCATCTTCTCTCCTTTGTTGTCTCATGACCGACCATGGCTGACGAGCCACAATGGCGTGACTGATCTCGACCGATCAGTCGACCGAGTGGGAATCGAACCATTGTTCACAGCCTAAATAACCCACTCATCTCACCATTTCATTCACAAATTCAAACTATAATTCTCTCTATACACATTCTCTCAAATCCACATGATGTTTTACGAGCTATTGTTTGCCACTTTTCTTCCGACGATGAAGATGAAGTTACTAGCAAGCTTGCTATTTTTATGGAAGCATGTTGGGAAGATTTTCAACCGTCAAAGCCAAAAATCTCACGAAAAAAAATTGAGAGGGATCGTTACGGTGCTCATAAGCATTTAGTGGCAGCTTACATCTTCGAACACCCAGTGTATGACGAAGCAACATTCTATACGCGGTTCCAAATTAGCCGAACACTATTCACATTTTTTTTCGAGAGGTAACCGATCATTCCTATTATTTTCAACAAACTCCTAGTTGCACGGGCACACTTGGTATTTTCCTATTGATGAGGTGTACTTCAACAATTCGTCAATTGGCATACGGAGCCAATCCTGATGCTCTGGGCGAATATCTATAAATGGGTGCGACAACAACTCGTTAGTGTCTCCAAAAATTTTGTGAGGTCATCATGGAGTTATATGATGAAGAGTTTTTGCGAAAACCAACATATAGTGACATTGAAAGACTCTATGCTTATCACTTCCAAAAGCATGGGTTTTGGGGATGATAGGAAGCATTAATTGTACAGATTGGCCATGGGCGAATTGCCCACAAGCTCATAGAGCTCGATTTTCTAGAGACGATCACGGACCAGGTCCATTCATTTTATTGGAAGCAATCGCCTTTCAAGATTTATGGATTTGGCATACGTTCTTTGGTGTCTCTCGGATGAATAAGGACATGAATGTTTTACGCCAATCGCCTATTTATAATGATCTCAAATCGGGGAGAGCACTGGATGTTCCATTCTTTGCTAACGGGGATATTATCTTACTGACGAGATATATCAGGAATGGTACGTTCTTATTAAGTCCATAAAAAATCTAGGGACGAATGATCACAAATGAATATTGTATAAGACGAAGCACGAAGCAGCAAAGAAATATGTGGAACGAGCTTTTGGTGTACTAAAGAAGAAATGACTAATGATTAAACATCTGGTTAGAGGGTTTGACAAAAGTCGACTATCAGATATAATGTACACATGCATCATATTACATAATATGATAATTCATGACAACTGGGTGAAGATATCTCCCACATTTTTTCGAGGAGAGCAACTCCTGGATTATGATCCCGTAAGAACGCATGAAGAATCGTTGGAAGTTACTCAGGAGATAGTCAACAGAACAACTCATCTAAGTGTAAAAGCCGATTTGATGGAAGACATTTGGCATCGTGAAAATCAACACTAGTTTAGTCATTTTATTATTGTAACGTTTTAATTTTATTTAAATTATTATGTAATGTTTTGATTCGGTATTCTGAGGTGCATGAGCCTTTGTTAATTCTTCAATTGTTGGAGATCCCAATCTTATTTCTTTGGAGGTTTTGTGAACTCTTCCACATGTGCAACATCAACCTAAATATTTTCATGCAAAATTTTCTCAAAATGAATCATAGCTTGAAGTATATTTGCATACAAAGACAGGTTAACGAGTATATGATACAGGTTATCAAATAACCATAGATTATGATAGTCGATGTTGATATTGTTAGTATAATGTATTTATTGTATGTACATGTATTTGTATTTGGCCCATCTCCCTATGTTAGGGCTCAAGCCCATGTCATTCTAGGGTTTGTTGACTATTTGTATGTCCCGGTTTGGGATTTCTATCCGAATTGGTTAAATGCTATGTATGATGATTTTAATGCTCTTATTAAAAACAACACTTGGATTCTTGTACCCCGTCCTACGGACACCAATATTGTTCGCTGTATGTGGTTATTTCGTCACAAGTACTTGGCGGACGGTACTCTCAGCCGCTCTAAGGCTCGCCTTATCGCGAATGGCAGCACTCAGATAGAGGGGGTTGATGTTGATGATACCTTTAGCTCGGTTGTTAAACCTGGCACTATACGCACATTTCTCAGTTTGGCTGCTTCTAGACATTGGCCGGTTCACCAGCTTGATGTTAAGAATGCATTTCTGCATGGGGATTTATCTGAGACTGTTTACATGCACCAGCCCCCTGGTTTTCGTGATACTGAGCATCCGGATTATGTATGTTTGTTATGCAGATCTCTGTATGGGTTGAAACAAGCTCCTCGGGCTTGGTTTCAGCGTTTTGCTACATATGTTCTTGGGATTGGCTTTACACATAGTCGCTGTGACTTCTTCTTGTTTATCTATCATCAGGGGACTGACACTCCTTATCGTTTATTATATGTTGATGATATTGTACTCGATCGCTTCTTCCGATGGATTACTTCAACAGATTATTGCGCCTTTACATAAGGAGTTCTCTATGATGATTTGGGATCACTAAATTATTTTTTGGCATATCATTACACGTGACTCTTCGAATGTTTTGTCGCAGACAAGTATGCTGCTGAGATCCTCGAGCGTGCTCACATGGTTGATTGCAATTCCATCGCACCGGTTGACACCGAGTCTAAACTGGGAGATGATGGCATTTTGGTATCTGATCCCACCTTATATCGGAGCCTTGCAGGGTCACTTTAGTAGCTCACATGCACTCGCCCTGATATATCTTATGCTGTACAACAGGTGTGTCTTCATATGCATGATCCGCGAGAGCCTCATTTCTCTGCGCTCAAACGGATTTTGTGCTACATTCGAGGTACTTTGGATTACGGGTTACAGTTGTATTCTTACTCTACTACCTCATTGGTTGCATTTCTGATGCTGATTGTTCTTGTTGCCCAACTACTCGGAGGTCTACTTCTGGCTATTAGGTATTTCTTGGCAACAACTTGCTCTCATGGTCCTCTAAGCGCCAACCGACACTTTCTCTCGTTCTAGTGTTGAGGCATAATATCGTGGGGTTGCCAACAAAGTTGCTGAAACATGTTGGTTGCGGAATCTTCTTCGAGAGCTACATACTCTGGTATCTTCAGCAACACTTGTATACTGCGATAATATCAGTGATGTCTACATGTCCTCGAATCCGGTTCAGCATCAACGAACCAAGCATATCGAGATTGACATTTTGTTCGGGATTTAGTGGCTACAGTCAAGTCGAGTTCTTCATGTACCTTCTCGCCATCGGTTTGGACATCTTCACCAAGGGATTGCCCTCGCCTTTATTTGAAGAATTTCGCTCCAGCTTTGAGTGTTCGGTGTCCTCCGCTCAAACTGCGAGGGTGTGTTAGTATTATGTATTTATTGTATGTACATGTATTTGTATTTGGCCCATCTCCCTATGTTCGGGCTCAAGCCCATGTCATTCTAGGGTTTGTCGACTATTTGTATGTCCCGGTTTGGGATTTCTATTCAATGAAATTCAAAGTCTCTTACAGATATTAGTATGTCTACCGTTGCCTAACATGACAATTATCAAGTTTTTTTAGATGATTAGACCGCCTGGAATGGGGAATGGAGAGTCGCCCATCCAGTCGGCCAAGACCACCATTATTATGATAGTGTACATCGAAAAGATTCTTTTCATACGAATGACTTACCATGAACGAGCAATGACGAGCGAATGAACAGTTGAACAAGTTACGTAGGGTTTTTCTATCTTTGTTTACAAATTGTAATTTTTTTAATAAAAGATATCAAAACATAGACTATATTATTTAATATGATAAGTCACACCACCATACAATAGATAATACTTTCAAGCATGCCATACATTGGTCATTAGTTTTTTTAAAAGCAATTAGTTAGTAAAAAACTCAATTCAGGATACTATATTCCGTAACAGATCTCGGAAAAATCGTTGTTCAAATTTATATATTTTTTATTATAGCATTAACAATATATAATTGCATTGATAGATCTTCAGGTAGATCCTATAGATTGTTTGCAAAGTTATTGAAAGTGATGTGTAAAAAGATCGCTATTTATATATGGGACCACAACCTTTACGCTGTGTTCTCTAGATCTTCATTAAAAGAAAAGAAAAGAAGAGAAGAAGAAAGGAAAAGAAACAACTTCTTCCCAGATCTGGGCGGAAGATGTTGTTAACAAAAAACACACACACTTTCCTTCCTCATCACTTCTTTTCTCCCCACTTTCCTTCCCAAAAATAACTCACGAACACAACATTTTTTATGTTTCTTCCCTTTTCCTTTCCTTTCTGTCAAAAAATCAACTGGCGAACATAGTGTTAATTAATGGATTAATAATTGCCGAGTAGTGCTATTTAAACCTACAACACGTGCTTAAATATATGCTTAATGCATTAATTATTTGTAGGATTGTATTACTGTATGTATTTTCTCTCTCCAAATTACTTCTCCCGTCTCAAAATTATTGTTATGAGAGAGAAATCATCAAGTTTAATAAAAATTGAGCCACTATAAATCTCAACCACTCAAAGAGAATATTTCTTTAATATATTCTCTAGTTTTACTAAAAATAGAAAGTGGACAATCTTTTTTAGACATCCCAAAATAGAAATATGGACAATTATATTGAGACGGGGAAGTATCACCAATCACTTTTTTGAAATCAAACAATCAAATCATAAGATACATTTGTAGACATGATTATTATGCACAACAATCATTTTTCATAATTGCCTACATAAAATTTTAAAATTTTATATATTATAGGGCACTCTCTAATTATTTCATTCTTTTTTTTTCTTTAGCAAGACTCTAATTATTTCAAAGAGATTTTAATATACTGACACAACTTTTACAAAAACAAAATGACTTGGATGTAAATGATTAGTGTTCTCACTCTCATTTTCTCTTTCTTCTTTTTAAATAACCCTATCATACTTGGTTATCTGAGTTATATCATCAATCATTTTTTTAAATCAACCAATCAAATCATCAGATACATTTGTAGACATGATTATTATGCACAACAATCATTTTTCATACTTGCCTACATAAAATTTTAAAATTTTATATATTATAGGGCACTCTCTAATTATTTCTTTCTTATTTTTTTCTTTAGCAAGACTCTAATTATTTCAAAGAGATTTTAATATACTAACACAACTTTTACAAAACAAAATGACTTATGATTAGTGTTCTCACTCTCATTTTCTCTTTCTTCTCTTTAAATAACCCTATCATTTTTTGAAATCAACCAATCAAATCATAAAATACATTTGTAGTCATGATTATTATGTATTACGTAGTATGTATTTTCTCTCTCCAAATTATCACCAATCATTTTTTGAAATCAATCAATCAAATCATAAGATACATTTGTAGACATGATTATTATGCACAACAATCATTTTTCATAATTGCCTACATAAAATTTTAAAATTTTATATATTATAGGTCACTCTCTAATTATTTCTTTATTTTTTTTTCTTTAGCAAGACTCTAATTATTTCAAATATATTTTAATATACTCACACAACTTTTACAAAACAAAATGACTTGGATGTAAATGATTAGTGTTCTCACTCTCATTTTTTAAAAAGGGAGAATCACATTAATATCCTTGGAAAAATATACAATTACGTCAATATCAAGCCTACCACATCCTCTTCTCTTTCAACCCTTGCTGGTGAAAGTCTTAGAATGAATGTCCTTACTATTATCATAATTACATCAATATTCTTTTAAACTTTCAAAATACTCATGTGTATCCGAAAAAGCAATTTAATCTTAATTAAATAAATTCAATGGTAAACAAACTTATCTAATTATTAAATAAAAAGATGTATTACTTTTTTACCCTTCATCTCAAATCAGACTTCTTGAGTAACAAAAAACCCACCATAACTGTAGAAAATAAATCATGTATCTAACATTTCATTATAATAATTATTCTCTTCAAGAACATGAAAAACGAAATTTCATCCTATTTAGATCTAGCATTTTTCAAAATTGCCTCCTGCTTCTCAACATGGACACTTTAAATGGTTCATCTAATTTTACCTTTATCCAAATAAAATGGTTAATTTAATTTTAGAATATCTAGATATCTTTAATTAAATTATGATACTATTATTGCTATTTCAAACCTATTGTTATGTAACTCGACCACCCATATGTACTTCTTCGTTTAGTAATCGTTTTCTGTAACATTTATTTTTCTTTGCTTTCGTTTTCCTTTGTTGTTGGTGTTTTGGTTTCTCCCCTAGAGATTCCATTGTGTTTTTCTTCTTTTAGTTTTGGCGTTTAGGACCAACTAAAATGCAACCATTCAAAAAACATAAATGTATATTAGAGCACCCGATGTGGAGAAATCATCCCTCGCCGTGAACCAACATGGCAGCTTGCTATGGCTCGCCGCCACACCGTGGCTCGCCGTTGTATGCTTCATCGTTACCACGAAGAGGTGAAATCTCTGACACATCACAAACTATCCGTTTTATAACAGATAGTTCCCCCCCCCCTTTTGAAAATTAAAAAAAAAATCCTTTATACCACCTATAAATACTAAACCATTTCAATCAAAATAAACACACTTTTACACACTATAAAATCTACGTATATAAACATGAGTGAATCATGTTTTTCCGGTGAAAGTGACATTGAAGAGTTAGCGGACCTAGAAATGTTTATTCAAGAGTTTGAGGCAGAGCAATCGTTGCAAGAACAAGAAGCCGGTCCTTCAAGCCAGCGTCGATACGTCCCCCGTGAACATGAGGTTGCTGAAGCACGTCTACTTGTTGTAGACTATTTTAGGCGTCGCTTTCGTATAAGCCGTAGACTATTTTTATAAATAGTACAAGGTATTGAAACATATATTGAAACTCATCATCCTCTTCCCAAGCATTTTGATTTCTTTAGAGTCCGACCAGATTGTAGGGGTGTAATGAGTTTTAGTGTGATTATGAAATGCACATGTGCCTTACGCCAATTGGCTTACGGGGTATCAGCTGATGCATTAGATGAGTATTTACAAATAGGTGAACATTGTGCAAGCGATTGCCTAGAATTTTTTACTATGTGCATAATCCATCTATATGTGAAGGAGTTTTCAAGAAAACCAGATGAGGATGACATTCGTAACTTATACCATGCACATAACATTGTTCATAAGCTTTCAAGAATGTTCGGGAGCATCGATTGTATGCACTGGGAATTGAAAAACTGTCTGAAAGAATGGCAAGGCCAATTTCACAGAGGTGATAAAAAATATCCAACTATAATGCTTGAAGCCGCTTCATACGATTTAATATTTGGCATGCGATTTTGGGGTAGCGGGTGCGAATAACGATCTTACGGTTTTAAATAATTCTCCGTTATTCGACGACCTGCTTGATGACATCGCCTCTAAGGTTGAGTTTGAAGTATACGAGTGTAAATTTAAGCAAGGGTATTATCTAGCTGACGGAATTTACCCGGAGTGGGCATCTTTTGTCAAGTCATTTACAATTGCAAGTAACCCAAAAAATGCCGCATTCAAAGCGAAACAAGAAAGTGCTCGGAAAGATATCGAAAGAGCGCTAGGGGCGAACCTCACATTTTTGGGGTGGAATTTGAGTGGTAAACGGTTTTTGTGCTAGTCATATAATTTATATCCACGAGACGCTTTATTAAGACTAAAGTTTAGCTCGTAAATGTCATAAAAAATTTTGGTCCCAGATGGAGGAATATGCGGAGTCATACAATATCGAGTCTCTTGCAAAAAATTAGTTTTGGCCCATTCATAGCGAAATTTAGACTCAACTTCCCATTCTATTTTTGTAGCCCCAAATTTTACTTTAACCCAATTTTCGAATAAGATCCCCTTGTATCTGACCTCCATTCTTTTTTCTTCATCAAAACATGCCCACTCCTTGCGTTTGAGCCAGTCGGGATCGGGGAGTTCTCATCCATTGCAAATCTTTCGGTTAGGATCGCATGTAGGTCATGCCTTAGTGAATCTCCTAGACATCATACTAGCCGGTTCACAAAAATGAAGAGTCCAATCTACCTCTTCAAACCAATCGGTCATAATATCGTGCCCCCGAAACCGATGATCCTTGATCAGTTTTTCATCCTCGAAGCACCACCAAACTTTTGCCTCTTTTTTTTATTCTTTTAACAAAAAATTGTCCTCCCCCATTGCACCGTTTGAGAAATGGAGAACACGTTGGCACTGTTAATTTAGAACCCTCTATCGTAGAAGTTATAGGAGCACAAAAATGAAGTTAACCTGTAACAATAATAATACCCTTTTTATCAGGCACTCCACGTGAAGTTCGAACTTCGTCGTTCTCCTCTTGAGCAGATTCATCGATGTCGTCTTCATCACTTGACTTGGTGTAACACCTTAGGAAAATCCTACATCGGTTGTGGCCTGGAGAGATGCTGGGCTCATAAGATAAAATTCGCCTTACAATGACACAACGCGTTTTGTGGTTCATCGCGAGTGGAGTTCTTAGGAACTGGCGCTTAAGCATGCTCATGTGGGAGTAGCATCGGCTTGGGTGACTTGCCGGAAGTCTTCAAATGACGCCACAAAACAAAGCCGTGAGCTTGCGGCAAAGGCATAATATTGTGGTCCGAGTAGGCGGGATGTTACAAGTGGTATCGAGCCACCTGAGCCGTTCGGGATGGTGGGCAAACCTCATCGAGGACGATGAGTCCCTGCGGGGTGATTGTAACACCCTAGGCAAATCCTACATCGGCCGTGGCTCAAGAGATGCTGGGCTCATAAGATAGCATTCGCTTTACAATGACACAACGCGTTTTGTGGTCATCGCGAGTGGAGTTCTTAGGAACTAGCGCTTAAGCGTGCTTCGTGTGAGAGTAATCTTGGCTTGGGTGACCGCCGAAGTCTTCAAATGAGGCCACAAATACAAAGCCGTGAGCTCATGCGCAAAGCGGACAATATTGTGGTCCGAGTAGGCGGATGTTATACTTGGTCCCTGCGAATGGCCAAAATATAAAGGAGGGAAATTATCAAAACAATTTTCTTGTACTTCTTTGGAAACTTCTTTCGCGACAACTTCATCCGGTTCATGGCACGAAGTTTCGTCCATTCTAAACACCACTCTCTCATCACAAT
The DNA here is from genome assembly GCA_022545495.1 of Chrysanthemum lavandulifolium. Lineage (NCBI taxonomy): Eukaryota > Viridiplantae > Streptophyta > Magnoliopsida > Asterales > Asteraceae > Chrysanthemum > Chrysanthemum lavandulifolium. The sequence goes on along the minus strand of CM040246.1, from coordinate 7,864,941 downwards.
ATCCCAATGAAAGTTCCTTTTCCAACACCTTGATTCGGGCTCGTGATGAAGCAAGGAAAGGTCTTCCAAGAATTAAATGTTCTCTCGGGGTGTTTGCCATGTCAATAACTACGAACTTGGACGTAAATATGAACCTGTCGACTTTGACCGATACACCACCCGTGATCCCAACAGGGGTTGCTTTAGTCATGTTTGCCATCTTAATCACCATGCTTGTCTTCCAAAGATCGGTTAATCTTAGTTTTAAAAATATTGAGAGTGGCATGATGTTTATGCTAGACCCAAGATCAACTAATGCCAAGATATCATGATTACCTACAGAACATGGAATGATGAACCCATTGGTGCAGACCTCCTTGATCGGAAGTTGGTTAGGAATCTCAGTTGGTAATATGGGTTCACTCTACGGTTCATGGTTACGCCGTAACTCATTACAAGAGTTACTGGCAGAATCGCAGACTCACCAGTAGCAATCGCAAATCCGAATCAATCAAGAATGGAAATCATCGCTTATAAATTTGCATCTTCCTCCGAAAACACTACCTACACACTACCATAGGTTTGATCCCTCGTGTTCGGTGTTCCACAAAAGGTGTAGATTGGCGGAACACCGACCGGGTGCCTTTTGACACCGACCATTGTCCACCCTACAAGGAATAGCTCAGGAAACTCTCCGGCCTAGTGGGGCACCAACTGGAGTGAGCACGAGCCAAGACTCGGACCCCTGAGCTCTTATTCCACAAAGTCTCTCCCGTGTGCCCTCAGGTTCAGTGTTACTTTTCTTCATCTATTCACTTAGCTTCTCCACCATTGCTTCTAGGTTTTTTAAAGTTGTGTCATGTTTGGAGAGGTTTTTATTTGTATTTTCCTAAAATTTTTTGAGCTAATCATCTTGTTCTTTTGAATCTGAATTTTGAATTGTGTTTAAATTTTAGAAATTGGACTATTGAGCTAAATGTTTATAAAGAAGTTTATAGAGGTAGATCTACTTCTAAAAAGTAAAAGATGTTTTACATTGAAATTGAGAAATTAGTGTTGTCTAAAATGTTAGAATCTTGAAAACAACATCGAACAGTAAAAACGCTAGCAAGGGAAAACAATAGATTCAGTAACTAATATTGACAGTCATCTAATTTCTCATTTTATAGGTGCCTGCAAAAAAGGTACAAACAATAGCACGTCAAGAACTCTAAAACGAATGGACGTGTAGACGTGGTGGAATGAAGATACATTAGTTAAAGAAATGGATTTTTGGACATGTAATATCTAATACTACATAAAATGGAAAAACCGTCAAAGTGGAAAAGTGAAAAGGTGAAAAAGTGGAATGGTCAAATGAGAGAGAGAGAGACATATGTAAAGACATATTTAATAATCTCTTATCACAAATCACTCAAAAACACATACAAAATGCTCTCCGCTTCCACACATCTCATCAACCACCATCCTCACCATCACAAAACCCCTCCACCACTGGACCACTACACCACCGCACCACTCTATCATCGCATATCATTAATTGTCTGTCGCTAGGAACCGATGCTGCCAGGCGCGGGCACTTGCCTAGTTTTTACAAATATACACAAACCTTTATGGATTTTCTAAAGATTTTTATACACGATCAAAACTTAGTAGCGATATTTCTATTTCTTATAATTGTAGCGCTTACATTTATCAAAATATGAGCTTGAATTTATGGTTATTACAATCTTAATTGACTATCGTCGCTTGCACCATGCCAATCACAAAACATTTCTTCAAGTGGTTCCTTAACTCTATAGATACGCTTTCGATAGAAAATTATTTGTTGCCGAAATATAGTAAAAACGTAAACACACCGCCAATTTATTGTAAAAATGTAATAATTTAAATACGCATTCACGAAAATTTAAATACGTAACGTTATTGCTAGAAAAAATATATATAATGAAGTCACCGCGATTGCTTGCAGTATCGCTAGTGATTAAATTATGTTTGCATTATTACAATCTAAGGCGTTGCTAAAAGTTTACTTGTATCAATTTATTTTCCCACATCGGGTAGAGGTAAGATTTTTCATTAGGTTACATAGTGTTGCGTATAAAAGGACAAGTTGATAATAAAAATAACACAACATAGATGCCTTGAGTTGTTAATTTCAAATCTTTTTGAAATTGTCTATTAGTCTTTACACAACATAAGTTTCTTTCCCTCTTAAAAAAGGTAAAATCAATAAAATAACAACGATTTTCTAAATTTATCGAGTTGAACACATACTTTTTATTAACATATACACTACGTATTTTCAATTTTGTTCACTTTACCCATATTGTAATAAAATAATATTATTTAATATAATATTATATTAATATAAATCGGTCATATGGGTGAAATCGAACAAAATTGAAAGACGCGTGATATATGTTAATAAAAAGTATGTGTTCAACCTCAGAATTTTAGAAAGACGTTGTTATTTTATGGCTTTTACCCTTAAAAAAACTTAAGAACACAAAACATTTTCCATTTCCTTTCCTTTCTTCTCAAATTGTAACTCGAGAACGGGCCATTCAGCAAAAAAGAAACGCCCGATGTTTTTGACGCATAAGACTTTCTGAACATTCTTTATCAAAATGTTTAGATTATCATTATAAAATAATTAGTTGTGTATTCATAATCAAGGCAATTACTAAAAATTGATCCGGGCCCTGCCTGTTTTTGACCCTTACACGCAGACCATTTTATGTCCTGTTACCCGGCCACCACCTTGGAACCTTTATTTTATGCAACGACATAAGACGTGTGAGCTATACTTTGCAGGGTACGAGAGCCAGGCTAGCAACACAAGCATGAGAAAAGCAAAAGCTACAAAGTCAATATATGATTGATTCCAACATCATAAAATGCATATAATGTGATAGCTGAGTATAAAAGGCATGAGATGATCGAAAGATTGGTTATTACGACGCTTTCAAGATTCAAAAGGGCAAAGGAGGACTCTGAAGCAAATGTGAGGAGGCTAAAACTAGCAAGCATTTTGGGATATAATTGTGGAAATGCTGAAACGATATGAACTCCTAGATAAGTTTGAGAGCAATGAGGATTGGATCAAGCTAGGAACCAAGTTCAGAAAAAATTGGTCAAGCCCGCTTGACATAGCTAATTACTAACGGCACTCAAAGGACGGCCTACTTGAGAGAGGGCGGTAGACCAAAACGTTACAAGATAATGATATAAATAGAAAAAATCAACCGCAAATTCATTTCTATAAATAAAAAGATAATAATTTAAATCTTAAGCAACAATGATAATTCGATACAAGAAAGAAGATTCAAATAAGTTAGCATAATGTTTGACGCGCATGATAGCAGTCGCCGTTAGATACATTAGTGTTTGTGACTGCAGGTAGTACATGGCTCATTGTTATTCTTCTTTGTCTTATGATGCTTCTTGTACATTTGAAGATAAAATGTCATCCTTGACTCAAATGCATCGTAACGTTGTTTCAATGCATCAATACGACGATTTAATGCAATAATAAGCCGTTCCAGTTTATCAATACGCCGTCCCAATGCTACAATTTGTGGTTTCAACAGACTAGCCCGCGTGTACAATGCATTAGCCAGTCCCAAAGACTTGTTCCGCTTTAACAGTTCCTGAACCCGTTTTAATAAATCAACCAACTTTCTCGCCCATTTCTTCTCGCGATCTACAAAATCACAATGTTGTGTCACGAAAATATTCACATGTCTTACGTCATCAGCGTGCAGCAACATTGCATCATGCCTCCGTGAGTATTCATACTTCTTAAATTCTAGGAAACCCTGTTCGGTGAATGGAAAGAGTGCGGCCGATGATGCCTGCATGAACAGTTTTTTGTTAAAAGAATAATATGCTAGGGTTGGGTAGGTTTATATTTTAACCGATAAGGATATATGAACCGCCCATCTTTTGGCTTTTTCCATCTCCAGATTTACATCTTTAGTCCTTTTACTTTTAACCCTTCTACTTTTTCTTACAAAACCACCTTTTTATTTTACAGTATTATTTACATTACTCACTACACATTAAAACCTCTATAAAATTAATACCCAATTTTTATTAAAACCCATTGTATGTATATAGATATATATTAGTCCCAACGAAACTATATATTAATAATTACTAAAAACTTCCACTTCAAAATTCTTGTTGTTGAGTGCAACCTTGGTGATCTCTCTTATACTCGCATAAAAATTTTCTTTCTTGATTGGTCATGGTTGATTTTTAAACACGTTTGGCTAACCACGGACCATTTTTTTTGGACGGTGAACTAAATTTTTACTTATTCAAAAACAATTTACTTGACAAATTCAATTAATTTGTGATTGTGAATTCATATTATGTTAATTGTAACTTGCTCTTTTTTAATTTATTTTTCATCTCTAACTACTATACATTGTAACAATTATATTAGACTTGGAAATTTATAAGAAAACCTCTTTAAATTAATAACTTAGTAATTTATCGATATAATAATATCTCGCTAAGTTAATAAAATATCTCAATCACAACATCATTAATTTATAGAGCTTTTACAGTATCCTCTAATTACTTATTGCCCACGTGTCAACTCTTTTCACACTTACGGCCTACTTATCGGCGCTAACCGCCTTATTTTGACCTAATTGGATTGGTTTAAAATCGGTTAACAACTCGGTTTCACTCAGTCATTTTTTTTTCATAAGTTAAAATCGGTTCATATCTTGGCTCTATAAAGTATCATCTAAGTCCTATTAGTGTCAGTATCTCGGCTGACCCACAATTTAACAAAATAATAATTTATCCAAATCATGATGAAAAGTAGGAGGACTCGGTTGTAATATCGGGAGAAGGAAAGTTTCTAGAACCTAATTCTCCCTTATAATCAGCCAAGTAACTATCCCAAAGGATGTGGGATTGTTTTGTTTGCACTCCAAGTTTCGTTTGGTTCATTAGTTGACACCTCTTGAAACACTAAGCAACTTCTTCTTCCTCCCTCTAAAACCGATCGAACACCCCTAAGTAAAAGGTTTAGATTTCTTCTAGATACTAGTGATTAACTATTGCTTATTGTATAATATGAAATATCATTCTAATTGAATCGCTATAAAAACTTGTGTGTGAAAGCGTAGAGGAATCAACACTTTGATTATTGGTAGTTTTTTTGTTAGCCGATTAACACGTAGAGACGATTTACATATACCCTTTATTTAAGGTTCTTGAGCTTGCTTCGATCTATCACACGTAAAGGTAAACAAGGTAAAATCATTTAGGTTAATTTACTTGCACTATTTGATCTTGTCTTCCATTGCGTTATTCGTGTGATTTATGTTTATATTAAACGTATAATATGCTTAGACTACAACAGTGGCATTACGAGCAGTTAAATAGTGCAGTATATTACCTAAAAACGTCATATTTGATCAATTAATCAATTTTTTTGATGGTTTTTATTGTTCTTGAATTTTATAAGCTCTTTGGCGGTTTTTATTATAAAAAGAATCGATCTTGATGATCTTTAAAATTGGTAGAACGAAAACCTAGGTAGTATGCAATTTTACGTGTTTATAACGTAAGATTATTTGTATAATATGACGTTATTTGATCTTGTTTTCCATGATTAATTGTTTAATTTGATATCCATGATAAAAACATGCATGTTTTATCATGGAAAATGGTTCTTGATATTAGTGATGACATCTAAAACCGACTAAATTATAGCATCATTTATCACGTTGATATTACTAACTTTATATTAGTTTATATAAGAATTGATATTTAATCGTTTATTTCTCTAAATCTCAGTTATTATCGAGCAATTGGTGAAAGTTAGCGAGAATGATGTGTTGGAGCTAAAGTGATGAAGTTCAAGAAGTATACTTATTCTGACACACCAACACGCCGTATTACTCTAGACAGATGCACCATACCTAAAGAATTGGACGAATTCAAGACCACTGCCTGACTTTGATGCATACGCCATATTTACTTCTACAATATGCCGTATATGAAACTTTGGTCAACAATCACAACAAGAACATTTTACTTCCAATACATCGTACTCATCTCAACGAATACAACATATTTACACCCTAACTTAACAAGACGTCCACGATGGTAAGACATCAATATGTCGTATCCAAGATCACTTATACGGCGTATTAAAGGACGGTTGATGAATATCCTGGAATATAATAGTCGGGAGCCCATGCTATTTACCATCGATACGTCGTATTAGACCATTCCAATATGCCGTATCGATCATTTTTTCAGAGACTATATATAGATAACATAACATTCGGTTTTAGAGAGCTTCTAACCACCAAGTACGATTCTCTTACGATTTTAAAAGATAAAAAGGTCATGCAAGTGCATTCATTCTATAGGAGAACTCTTTTAATCATTATACTCTGCTATAATTGTTCGGTTAGTGTATCGTTTACTTTATGAACTTTATTATAATCTTTTCGACTATGATACCGTATATTGTTATTGAGATTATGGGCTAATACATGCAGGTATTAGCCAAGTCAGTGAAGATTTAATGTTTTGATTTGTTATGTCGATTGTGTGCTTTATCTTTACTTGGTGATTATGTTTATCACTGAAAACACGTTTATGTGTGTGAATTCCTTTAGAGTCGTTGTAGCTCCAGTTTGTTTAGAACTAATCTAGGATAATGATAATATAGGAGGAATATTCAAACATAGAATCAATATTATCATAACAAGGTCTTACCAAACATTCTCCACAGCCTCAATATTATTTGATCAAGATAATATTGTTACATCAATAAACCGTAACAGGAATCCTACGACTCTTGAGGCTAAGACACTAAACCCTAGGCATTTATATCCTACGCCTAGGTTACACACACACCTTTGGTGTTTACATTGTGACACACATCTAAACTAACATCCCTGTATCTCTTTATATAATAGAGATACCAGGGTTACAAAGGATAAACATAGGAAATCTTTTAAACATATAGAAGATATCCTGCAATTTCCTACAAATAGAAGAATTCCCTTTTGTCTTTTTCAGTCCCTCACGTTTCATTATTTTTGTCTTATCAACTAAAAAACAATTCCCAACAATCTTCCCCTAGTTGATAATGAAAAAACCAATATAAGCATGAACTTCCCCTGAAGTTAATATGAATGAAACGAAACGAACTTCCCCTTAACCATGTACCACCAAGGATCTTCAAGTTGCAAAGCTTCAATGTACTTCTTCCCCTTTTTGTCTTATCCACTAGGGGACTCAAAGTAAATGCAACTAGGATCTTCACAACCACGAACCACTATTATACTTCCAATCTAGTTTTCTAATGTCTCGAATTACCCACCATTAAGATCACCAAAAAGCTTGTTGTAAATGAACTCAAGACAAAAGAAACTTAAACCAAAAGTAGTAATAACAACTTGTAGCTGTCAAAACCTTCCCCTCGAATGATGCATGCAGACTCTATGTAATGATTACTGATGAAGAAAACCAAGTATAACGAACTTGATGTAGAAGTAGAACAACCCAAATCCGTGTCTTATGTCTTGTACTAACCACATGACTCTAAACTCATACCAGATCATATATGAGTAGACCTAAATCTCTTGATAAAATCCTCATATTCAATGAGACACTGAGCACTACAATGTAACTCCTTCAAGTGATAACAAAACACTCTTGCTAGATTTACCAAGTCTTAGCCACAGCATGAACAAGTTATCTTTAAACGATTCCGCCGTTTAAGATATGATAAGAACACGTACACGAATAATTCCACTTCAACACCAAATTGGTGATAAATACTTTTCTTCGTAATCATTTAAACCAAATAAATACGAGGCTTTAACCTTTTAAAAGAACAAACAAAAATCAAAAACCTTCTTGTACGTGTGTGTCAACCGATAAAATCCATACCAAGTCCATGTAAGACTTCCCCTAAAATCAATAACCTTGTTTTGTCCGATAACCAAAATCCCACTTCTGACATCATCATTCATCAACATGCCCGAATACGTAAGGCCCATGTTGAATGTGCACATACCAAAAACAAATAATGAAAATTTTAACTCAAATTGGTGGGGGTGTAAATCACTTAAAAAAATTTGTCACTCAAAACTTCAAAAACCAAATGACATGTTCACCGACCCACGACCAAATTAATATGGGTAAATTTTCTATGCACCGTCCCACTAAACTTTCTGTTGGAATTATATATCAAGACATTCAAATAAATAATCACAAACACATCAAAGTAATATTGCGGAAGCGTATAAGATTTATTAATGAACAATTAATTAACATAAAAGAATATGCGTACCTTTTCTTGATTCTAGCCGAACAAGAATCAAATCCATAAACTAGCAATGGATGAACCTAATTTGATTTAGTTAGGATTATGTGAATTACCCCTTACCGTTTTGTAATTCAATCCAAGATAATAACAAAAGTATGTTATTACTATGTTCTTGTACACACGTACTAAACCGAATTAAAGTAACGCTAGTTTTATCAAACCAAATAACTTGATGTTTGGAAAGAGTAGATCGACACCTTTGAATGGTGTTCGACCGGTTTAACAAAACACACACACAAAACAATTTTAGGTTTAGCTAATGAATACAAGAGATGCAAAAACAAGACCCTAAGCCTTGTTTATATACCCAAGCAAACTTGGTGAACAAGTTGTGGATTGTTTCCTAATCCCTTAGGCCGATCGGTTCTCAACCTCACCAAGGGGTGCCGGAATCTTCCAAACTTTGCAATTAAGTCCTTTTCCAAATACCTTTAACGCCCGTTAGTCCATTACATTAATTACTTAACGTCCGTTAGTTATTTCGTTTAATAAATAAATAAATACAACACTTATATTTAATTATTAACTTTAAATTCTCATACGTAAAGTGTGCAATCCCATAGTCTCGAGTTCGATCCTAACTCACATCTACTAATTTATATCCATAAAACCAACAACTCCCACTTGGATATATCTTAATAGAGTGATCACATTCGGTTAGCGTCTAGCAACACTTCGATGCCTCTAGTACAACTCGAGCAAGGCTCCTAAAAAACCTTTTAATGATTTCTCATTATTATTATCCTTTTGTTTCTAATACCACGTTAAATAAAGATATGGAATTAAGTCATTCTTTATATAACTATTCATTTCTCGTTTGTAAGTGATTGACCAAGATTACCGAATCATCTAAACATATTTAGGGAGATTTGGGTGCGCCGCACAAACATCTTGTCAACCCTACGAGGGCCCAAAGAAGATTAAACTCCAAATAAATTTGAAGGAACAAATTCTATTTTGACTACAAGAATAACCCACAAACTTTGTAACATTTACAAAACAACCCTTATGACTACCGATTCACGATAGCGTTAAGTTGTTCCACGTAAATGCACTACATTCATGACACTTATCCGGTATCTCAAGTCGAGGATAACTATTCATAATTTGCTTATAACAATATCCACAAAGTAAATTATGTAGTTGGGATAAGTCCTATGTTCAATTCATTGAATATCATCTGAAATTGGTATGCATTATCATCAATATACTTTCAAGTATATTCTACCACATCTCTCAGATTTGTCTTAGTTTAATGATACTCCCATATCATTAATCGACAATGGACATTTAGAATAACTTAGTTATTCACGGATTAAACATGCAAATATAGGACAACAATATTATAAATGAAAATAAACATAATCCAAACTTTATTTCATCAAAATAATAAATGTTTTACAATATCCTTTATCCAAATACTAATCACGCTTATGCATGAAACTTTTAGCTAAACGAAGTCCAATTCCATTGGCAAGTCCTACAAGCTTGTCTTTAGCTAAAGCCTTAGTGAACGGTCACTAAGTTATCATCTGTGTGAACTTTCAAGAGATTTATTTCACCTTCCGGACTTGTTCCCGAACATAGTGATACTTCCTAGAAAATATCCGTGCCCTTCATGACTCCAGTTTCATTGGCAAATATGATTGCGCAGAATTGTCACAATACATATCAATAGGCGATTCAATTGAAGGCATAACACCAAGCCCCGAAATGATGTTCCTAATCCAAACGACCTCCATTGCGACTTAAGGCGGCTATGTATTCGGCTTCATCGCAGACATCGCAATCGATCGCTTCTTGCTCTTCCAATCAATCGCTCCTCCATTGATGACAAAGACATAACCCGTCTCGAGACTTCGTATCATCTTTATCACATTGCCGGGGCGCATCACAAACTGTAACACCAAGCTCGTGTCCGGATTTCCACCATACACTAAAACATATCTTTAGTATTTCGAGATACTTGAATATGTTTAATGACAATCCAGTGAAGTTCACCCGGATTCTGTTGATATCGACCGGTCATGTTTTGAGCGAACGCCACATCGGCCTTGTGCATCTCACAAAGATACATAATAGATCCTACAAGAAGCATAAGGAACTTTCGCATGCGTGCCACCTCAGCGGTGTTGAAGCACACATATCGCTACATAAGCCATGCTTTACTTCCATCGGCAAATATCCTTTCTTGGAATTTTGCATACCGAATCTCTTCAATATTTTATCAATGTAAGCGCTTTGACTTAAACCAATGTATGCCTATCTCGGTGATCTTCTGTATGCAGCCTAAATCCTTCATGGAAAAACACTTCCCAAGATATGCCTTAACATTTTGCATGCTTGGAATGTCTTTTCCATAATTAATATGTCATCGACATAAAGAATTAGGAAAATTACATCACTCCCACTAACTTTGTGATATACATGGCTCATCAAAATTTTGAACAAATCCATACCTTTTGATTTCTTCATCAAATTTTTTATTCCATTGCCTTGATGCTTGCTTCAATCCATAAATGGACCTTTGAAGTTTGCATACACGGTTTGGAAATTGTGGATTCACGAACCCCTCAGGTTGCTTCATATAGATGTCTTCATCTAAGCGACCATTTAAGAAGGCGGTTTTGACATCCATTTGCCATATCTCATAGTCATAGTATGTCGCTATAGCTATGAGAATTCTAATAGCTCTAATGTCCGCTACAGGAGAAAAGGTCTCCTCATAATCAATGCCATAAGTTTGAGTAAAACCTTGCGCAACTAGACGAGCTTTATAGACGTGTACATTGCCATCCATGTCAGTCTTAATCTTATAGAGCCACTTACTCCCAACCACCGAGGCGTTTGGAGGTAAGTCAACCTCTACCAGACTTCATTTTCTCTCATGGATTGCATTTCCCATTCATTGCAACTTGCCATTTAGCCTTGTCGGGACTTGCCATGGCGACTTTATAACTAGTAGGCTCTCCAAGATCTCCTAACATAGTTTCCTCAACCTCTACGTTAAGACATAGACGTTCGGTGCACGTATATTCCTTACGGATCTACGAATGGGAATCACTTCAACTTTCGGTGGAGGACCCGGACTATCGTGTTCTCCCGGAAGTACGTTAGTGTTTTCGTAAGGTAATGCATCTTCATGATCTCTCCCATAAACTCTCCCAAATTCTTGAGATACGAGATCTTTTCAAGAAAATCTCCATACCTAGCAACAATTACTTTATTCTCGGTTGGATAGTAAAAGTAGTAACCCATAGTTTCCTTAAGGTATCCTACGAAGATACACTTTACGATCTTTGTTGGAGTTTATCTGCGAGTCACGTCTAACATACGCCTCGCAACCCCGCACCTTTAAATAAGACGGGTTAGAGCTTTACCATGCCATATTTCATATGGTGCCTTATCAACCTTCTTTGTGGGAACCATATTTAGAATGCGAATTGATTCCAAAGCATAATCCCAAAAGGATAAAGGTAGAGGGTAAGATTAAACATAGATCGTATCATGTCCAACAATGTACGATTTCTTCTCTCGAATACACCATTTTGTTGTGGAGTATATGGAGAAGTGAGATTCGGATAATTCCATTCTCGCCTAAGTAATCTTTAAACTCTTGGCTTAGATACTGCCTCTATCGGATCGAAGAGCTTTAATCTTCTTTCCCAATTGCGCTTCTACTTGACTTTGAAAACCTTAAATGTTTCAAACACCTCATGTTTATGCTTAGTAAATAAACATAACCATAACGGCCGAAATCATCAAGAAAGGTTAAGAAGTAGCTAGCACCTCTCTTTGACACATGTCTAAGTGGTCCACACACATCAAGATGAATAAGACCAAGTAGATCGAAGCCCTCTCCATATTGCTATAAAAGGTTTCTTAGTCATCTTCCCGGATATGCATGACTCACATTTATCAAATGATTCATCATTGATATTTTGCAAAGCCCTTCTTGTTTCAACTTATGCATGCGAGCCTTGCCTATATGAGCAAGTCTACAATGCCAAAGATAAGAAGAATTCAAGTCTAACTTTATCTTCGTGTTAATGCTAAACATTGAATTACTATTATTGTTAGATTCATTTCCAATCACATCAATTTCAAATACACCATTCACAGTAATTGCTTTAAAATAAATTCAATGACAAATAAATTACCTGAAGTACCGGCGCCCATGGACCCTTCATACTTCATCTTATTTGCCCGCAATTCATCAAGATAGAGAGCACGCTTCTCTTCCAATGCCCAATGCTCTTACAATGGTGGCATGCTTGATCCTTTTAGGATTATCCTTCCTAGAGTACGGTTCTTCTTGGGTTGAGGTTGATAGGCCATCACCGTTTGCCTTTGTCAACCTTTCCTTACCCTTCCCTTCTTGTTGTTCGCACGCGGTTTTGGCTTATTAATCCTTCCACCCCGAATAGCAAGTACCGGCGCGAGGAACCTTTTGAGGCAACCCTTTCTCATAATCAATGAGCAATGCGTGTAGGTCAAGAATCGCCTTCCCACGCAGCATATTGAAATTTCGACAAAACCATTAAAATCCTTGTTAAGGGATCGATTAATTAGATTCACGCCATGTCATCATCATAAGTTTTGCCAAGTGCTTTTAGTGGTCCATGTAACCTTTCATTTCCAAAGACATGAGCACTTACGGGTTTACTCTCTCCCCGCCTTACCGTGTGTAACGCGTCGGTCAAGTCATAAATCTCGACGGCAATGGTTTCTCAAACATAGTTCAAGTTCATTGAGCATATTATATGGAAATAATGTTCGACGCTTTTGAAGAGCGATTCCATTGTTCCCAACATAAGACAAGCCACATCATTATGACGCTTATACTCCGGTTTCCACTCGTCCTTTTGAGCTTGAGTAGCTTGAGGACCGCTTGGTTCAAGAGGCAAGGTTCATAAAGATATTTCATACGGTCAAGAACTCTACAGACAATTCTCAAAGAGCGGTGCCAATCATTGAAATTCTTAGAGCCGACCAACTTTTCTCGATCAAAAAGCTTTTGAACGCAGAATTGAGTGCGATGTTAGTGTTATCGTTATTTTGAGCCATTTCTACGTAAAAAGTTCAAGTATTAGTATTTTCGATAATACAATTTTTCAAGAAAATAAAATATACCCAACGGTAATATAAACATATAACCATATAATTTTCTCGAAAACTAGGATCCAAATTATCATAGGTTCATTACATCGCTTGATCTCGCTAGCAACAAACGCATATAATAAGGTAATCATCGAACATTAATTGGCAAACAATTTCCAACTCCTAGATCATTATGGGATTTATATTTTCCAACGCTATTGCAAATATAAACATGTTTCATCCCATCTTATGCCATTGAGTCCGTGTCTCACTTCCTACTCAACTTAAGTATCTAACTTAAAGAACGCAAATATGTCCATGTAAGGTCGACTTTACATAGAGATTTACCTCTCCATCACAATCTAACCAAGTACTGTCATGACGTAAATTGCAACTTCAAGTGTTCCTATTAATTAGATGGCATATTCTTAATTTAAAAGGGTACTAGTTTTGATTTTATGTGGTCAAATCAAATATGTACAAAGATGTCATGCATTCATCTTGTAGCATAAATTTAATAAAAAACTTTTTATTACCAATTCATAAAGATTAAATTATCAAAGTTTTGATTGAGGTATTGGGTTCACCAATCAAGGAATTTAGTATTAATTATCATCCATTATACCGTACTTTTGCATAAGTGTAAACACTTAGTGTTTCGGATAATTACCACCAGTGGCGCATGGAATTATAACTAATTCGCCTTAAGATGAGCTTGTACATTTTATGGCTTACTAAGTAGCTCCATTCGAACTTACAGAGGGCGAGGACCGTGCAGCGCAAAAGCATAACCTTAGACATCCATTCATTGTGACTATGCGCACTTCTTTAACCCCTTTTATAGTTCATTCGAATGGGTGAGCCGTTCACCATTGTACCAAAGTCACCAATCAATTAAACTATTGAAAACTTAACTCTTCCAAAACAAATCAAATTTCGCCATTGTTTAGTCCGTATTATTTTTCTATTCAAAATTACCCTTTGCTTAAAAGCTGTCTAAAATAATAAACAAACAAGTAACAAATGAAAAATAAACTACTAAAAACAATGCGCACATAATAAACAATTTATACGTGTAAACAAGTAGCCACATGCAACTTATTCGATAAAACCCTATTAATAATCAATATCTAGGTTAAATTAATGTATATATTAATTTAGGGTTTTCACTCCAACAATAGAAAGTGAGCCACATACATCGATGAATCGATTGCGTAAACCCTTAATTAATTATACCAAATTGCACATAATTGATTCATTAATATATATATAATTGAGTCTTCCCAATTCAAGATTTATCGTAAATAAATATGTCTCAACAATTAAACAATATATCAAAGCAACTTATCCATGACTAACATGCATGTATAATCATGGATATCATAACAATTTATACAAATAAGTCACAAGATCACATATAAAATTCCATGACACATAACAAATTATTCATGAATTAATCACGTAATCAATATTAATTCTAGGTTTTAATAAGGTTAGCAAACAATTTCAAAACCCTAAAAAAACAATGTGTATGTCGACATAAAAAAAATAGGGTACGCCCCAATTTACAAAAAAAATCGACCAAAACATAAATTAAACATAAACCTTAGATTAACATAGCAAACAACATACAAGTATTTGTTTTATTACGCGTTTATGTAATTAATTACTCATTAAAACCAATGACTCGTGATGCCACTGTTGGAATTATATATCAAGACATTCAAATAAATAATCACAAAACATCAAAGTAATATTATGAAGCGTATAGGATTTATTAATGAACAATTAATTAACATAAAAGAATATCGTACCTTTTCTTGATTCTAGCGAACAAGAATCAAATCCACAAACTAAGCAATGGATGAACCCTAATTTGATTTAGTTAGGATTATGTGAATTACCCTCACCGTTTTGTAATTCAATCCAAGATAATAACAAAGTATATTATTACTATGTTCTTGTACACACGCATTAAACCGAATTAAAGTAACGCTAGTTTTATCAAACCAAATAACTTGATGTTTGGAAAAGAGTAGATCGACACCTTTGATTGGTGTTCGATCGGTTTTAGCAAAACACACACAAAACAATTTTAGGTTTAGCTAATGAATACAAGAGATGCAAAACAAGACCCCTAGCCTTGTTTATATACCCAAGCAAACTTGGTGAACAAGTTGTGGATTGTTTCCTTCCCTTAGGCCGATCGGTTCTCAACCTCACCAAGGGATTCCGGAATCTTCCAAACTTTGCAATTAAGTCCTTTTCCAAATACCTTTAACGCCTGTTAGTCCATTACATTAATTACTTAACGTCCGTTAGTTATTTCGTTTAATAAATAAATAAATACAACATTTATATTTAATTATTAACTTTAAATTCTCATACGTAAAGTGTGCAATCCCATAGTCTCGAGTTCGATCCTAACTCACATCTACTAATTTATATCCATAAAACCAACACTTTCAACCAATCATGTAGTCAAGCCAATCTGCAACACTTAATCTCATAGGGTCGAGCAGTACTAACGTGCAAGATGTCAAGCAGTATGAATACTGAACTTACAAAAACAATACTAACCTTATCGAACAGTTATATAATACTTCAATAGTATTAACTCCAAATACCAAGCAGCCCATAAACAAATCGTATAATCGGCAACATATGAGCAGTAGTAACCTTCTGTCGTGGTATCATGAACAAAGCATTAAGCTGTACGAGCAGTAACAAGAAAAAGAGTTTGTGTATTAACTAATGTATTATGGAGTATCACGTAACAAGAAAAAAAATGGAGCCTTTGTTTCTGATTCTCTCATCTATCATTTTCTTCTTTTTCTTCGTCCATGGGCTCAACCTTCACCAGAAAAGAAGACTCCCGCCTAGCCCCGTTGGCCTTGTAGTCATTGGCAATCTCGATATTCGATGGAATGAATCCCTAGCCAAGCTTTCACATAAACATGGTCCACTGACTCTAAAAGCATTATAGTGAAAGTGTCATACTCTCCTTGAATCAAACATGAAATATGGGTGGGAACATCCTAAAAGAAACTACAAGGAAAAAACCAGTACGAGGTTTAATGGTAAGTCTCACTTACTCTAAATAGTCTCTCATTGTCAACAAGGTTCCCATAAGGTTTATCTTATTCCATGAATAAAAGTATTTAATGGAAAGTGTACTTCTTTATTAAATACTTGACATTCACATGTTACCTTTGTATACCCCTTATATAAGAAAAAGTTTGTAAAGAAAGAGAGTAAGAAATTCTTTAGACAGTAAAATGTATTATACTGAAAGTGTCATACTCTCCTTGAATCATAAGCTAAACTAGAAAACTTTGCTTCATTTCCAGGAGAGTTTGCTTGAGATAGTGTTCCACAACTATCCCTTGTAATTTTAGTAAATTTGAATCTAAGTTTACCCGAGAAAAAATTTGTGTATGTGTCAAAGTTTCGAATTACGGAGTCATTTTCACATTTTACGACACAACTCAAGACACTCTAGTTCATTTAATGCTTAAGTTACACCCTGATTCATTTAAACATAAAAATCGTAAGTCAAGACACTCTAGTCATTGACGCATACTTTATCAACTAAAGTAAAAATGGTCTCAAGAAGCTCGTTGTGTGTCAAAGAATACACATGAGCATGGTCAAAATTCAATCAAAGGACGGGGAGAAACTCTTTGAAATGCCCTTTGAATTGACCATATCAAATACCCAAATCCTCCATAAAACGTCCCCACACAAATCCTCTACACAAACTCTCGAAAAAAAATATTAAAATCTGTGACTAAATCCTTCAGACAAGAAAAAAAAAAAAAAAAAAAAAAGAGTTAGCTACAAAAATTGTAGTCGCAAAAGTAGTCACTAAATTGAAGATGGGAGAAAGGAAGTTAGTGACACAACTTTTGTTGCAAAATGTGTCACTAAATTAAAGAAATAGGAGGAAGGACTCCGAAGGAGGTTTAATGATACACAGTAGTTACTAAAGATAGTGGGAGGAAGGAGGCATAGTGACATCAAATTTTGTTTCTATGTTGGTAGCCTATTTAAAATGAGAGGAGGGAAGAAGATGAATCAATATGAACAGTACACACATGATACTCTCTAAACTTTTTAAGGAGGAAACTACTACACAAAAAGTCTCTAAACATGAAAGATGGAAAGGTCATAGAACAAAATTCTGAAAAACAACAACCTGAGCAACAAAGGATCAAACTTTAATGCTTTTATTTAATTCTTTGTGTAAATAAAAAAGGAAGACTTGCATTTGATTAACTTGGGCTTAAGTTAGGCTATTTGTATATTTAAATAGTAATTTAGACTATTTGTATATTTAAATAAGTTTATTAAGTTTCTTATGAGTATATAGGGGGTGCGTATATATCCTCCAGCCATAATCAAGATATATCCAATAAAATCATAATTGCGTATGTATCCTTAAAGCGTTAAAATTGTCATATATATCAAACCAAAACTCATAATTACATATATATCCTTCCAAAGCTTTAAAATTGTCATGTATATCCAAATGATTATTTTAATAAAAAATGTCTAATAATTATAACGATATATTAAATGACGATTATAATTTTTTTTTTTTTTTTTTGCAATTAAAAATATATTTTATTGGTTTGAATTATGTTATGTCATTTGATGTATATATATAGGAGTTTCGTTTAAATGGAGCGATAAATGGTGCGAGTTGATATTTTATTCAAGATTCGCTCATAACGAACACGGTTGAGTTCGGCGAGTCAACCTTGTTTGTTATTGATTAATCTTGAATAAAATATCTACAACACCATCTATCATTCCATCTATACGTAAACTCCTATATATATAGATCAAATGACATAATAAAATCAAACCAATAAAATATATTTTATAGTTAAAAAAAAAAAAAAAAAAAAAAAAAAGGTTGTATTCGTCATTTTATATATCAATTATAATTATTAGACATTTTTTCTATTAAAATAATTATTTGGATATATATGACAATTTTAAAGCTTTGAAAGGATATATATGAAATTATGAGTTTTGGTTGTATATATATGACAATTATAAAGCTTTGGAAGGATATATATGCAATTATAAGTTTTGGTTGGACATATATGCAATTACGAGACTTTGGAGGGATATATATGCAATTCCCCCAAGTATATATATAACGTTTTAAGATAATGCATGGCTTTAATTTGTGAATTATAAAGGGTTTTTATGAAAATGGATACTCTTATGGATTACAAAAACTGATTTAAAAAAAATGTACATGAAATGATTTTCTAAAACTTTCTTGATTATAACGACTGTTAACGATTTTGTTGATAACGTGTTATAATTAACTAGTTTTATCACAAGATTACCGATATAATCAAGAACTGCCAAGAATCATTAAAGAAGCATTAAAAAAATATTAGAGAGATGAGAAGTGTAAGTAACGAGGTGCAAGTTTATTTCATAGATCTCATGAGGGCAAACGATTTGATTAGGGGCCGGTACACAGAGATTTAAGGTCATTTTTATACTACTCAGATACACTATACATTTTATCATTTGGAGTAATTAGGGGGACAACTAGCTTGCCATATTATTGGTATAAGTTTGACAAAAGTGGTATACAATAATAGACATGTTTTTGAGCTGTGAACTGCAACGGTGTATAAATTGACACTCATTCGTTTTTTATTTCAGACGTTAAAAAGAAAAGAAAACAATGGAGCTTATGTATTTAGTTATCACTTCCATTATTTTCTTCTTTCTTTTCCTCCATCGCCTGGAACTTTACAGTAAACGGAGAATGCCACCGGGCCCTGCTGGCCTCCCAATCATCGGGAACCTTCTCGACATCGGAGCAAATCCCCATGCGTCCCTAGCCAAGCTCTCCAAGAAACATGGTCCACTTATGACCATCCGATTGGGCAGTGTCACCACTGTTGTGGTGTCCACACCGGACGCTGCTAGAGAAATCCTCCAACGCAATGACGTTGCATGCTCTGGTCGTACTATCAGAGACGCTGTCACTGCCATGAACGACCATGACGCGGCCTTGATATGGATCCAACCTAATCAAGAGTGGAGGACCCTCAGAAAAGCCCTAAATATTTGCCTTAATTACGCAGAAACAAAAACTTGATACTCTCAGCAGCCTTCGCCAAAACGTGGTGGGAGCTATGCTCGAGTTTCTTAGAGAGTCTGGACGAAATAACAAGCCCGTGGACATTGGTAAGTTGGCATTTGCAGTAGCACTTAACCAGATGTCAAACACAATCCTTTCACATGATGTGACAAGCTACGACTCAGGTGATTTTGGGGGGTTTAAGACGAGAGTGAAGACAGTGATGGAGGTGGATGGGAAGTTTAACATAGCGGACATATTTCCGTTGTTGAAGCCCTTGGACCCTCAGAACATACGACGCCAGGCGAAGGAAGCTTATAGTTGGTTGGATACACTCATTGAAGGTTTCATAAGTAAGAGGCTAAAGCATCGAGAGTCAAAGCTTCCGAGGTTTGGTGATATGTTGGATTCACTGTTGGATTACAGTCAAGATCATGAAGCTGACTTTAAACTCAAACATGTCAAGACTTTACTTGTGGTAAACCCTCCTCTTTCCATTCTCCCAGTTTTATTATCAAAAATAAAATAAGTTACGTTTATAAGGAAATAATCCTAGCAAGTAACAACCCATAAAGGTCTACATTCCTAAAGTTAACATTATGGCATTGGCATGCTAAGTTAAATAGTCTTTTCATTGTGTATTCCTAGTTAATTGTCTAGATCCTCTTATATATATACTTGTAACCCATAAACAACAACTAAGTGACTAACCTTCTTTAGAAGTTTCATGAATAACAATTTCGAATTTACAAAAAAAAAAAAACAATATATTAATACAAACAAAAGATCATAGTTGTCAGGATCTCGATCCTGATTTTAGTTTCTTACGGTCTTACGATACTGTAAAGCAAAAACGATCCAGATCCTACATAGAATCTTTGCAAACTTAAGATCTTATAGGATCTTGATCTTAACCATACGATCTGAGGATCTAATCCGACCGATCTTACTTTCTCGGATTACAAACTAAAAAATTACAAATTTACGAGTTGTTTTTTTGTAGAATTTAAAAAACAACTTGTTAATCTTTTAAAACAATTCATAATCATATTTTATGTTTATAATGTATAATAATTTGTAGATTTGTATGATATTACAAAAATTATTAAAAAATAACATTATAGTAAGATCATAAGATCCCGATCCGATCTTACGATTACAATCTTACAAAAATGAAAATGATCATGAATAGAATCCTGATCTTTGCAAAAGACATCCCACCTCTCTAATCAAGAGATTAAAAAAAACTAGACACACTACATGAACCATGTGGTCTTAGTTACTATCACAATGAGGAACAAACTGGACAAAACATTCAGGGACCGCTTAATATTCACATATCAAACCAAGATGGTATCATGCCCCACTAGATAAAAGTTCCTGGACTTTAACTATAAAGGATTATATATTTGTTTTAACTAGAAAATAAAATAAATAAATAAAAATCTAAAAAGTACTATAGCATTTTTCATGATGCCCCACTAGATAAATGACTAAGATCCTCTCAAACTGTATATACAATTTGAGTCAAGTTATGTTATTATAAGCAATTAGATTTGATCTAATTGTTTAAATCAAAAGAAGTTTTTTTGATTTCAGCCATTGGATCAAATCCAATGACTCATAATTATACACCTTGACTCAAGTTGTATAACACAACTTAAGAGGATCTTAGTCTCTAGACGGTTCCTGGACTTTAACTACAAAGGAATATATGTTTGTTTAAAAAAAAAAAAAAAGTACCATAGCATTTTTCATATTTATGGAACAATCTGTTGATGCTATTGAGAAAACTAATCATATTGTTAAATTGTAGGATATGTTTTAGGTGGAACAGAAACAAACTCAAATACAACAGAGTGGGTAATGACTGAACTGTTGCTTAATCCTCATATATTCTCAAGAGTCCGGGTAGAAGTTTCCGCAACAGTGGGAAAAGATGGAAAAATTCAAGAAGCCAAAATCCTTGAGCTACCCTATTTGCAGGCTGTCATCAAAGAATCCATGCGACTTCATCTACCTGTGCCTTTACTAGTGCCTCACAAAGCCGAAACTGATATCAAACTTAGTAACTATACTGTGCCTAAAAACACCCAAATTCTGGTGAATGCATGGGCCATAGCTCGAGATCCAAGGTATTGGGATAACCCACTCATGTTCAATCCAGAGAGGTTCTTAGGAACTGAGGTCGACTATAAGGGTCAACATTTCGAGTTTCTACCATTTGGATCGGGCCGGAGGATATGCCCTGGAATTCCCTTGGCTCTTAGGGTAGTGAGCTTCATGGTAGCATCATTTGTTTATCATTTCGATTGGAGACTTCCTCATGCTAGAGAAGAAATGGATATGAATGTCATTTTTGGCCTTACACTGATAAGGGCAACACCGCTTGTAGCTAATCCCATACCCGTCAAATCTGTCATATAAGTGCCTATGATGCGTATGGATGGCGACCATATATGTTTTTACCATAAACTTTGGATCACAAGTAGATCCTCATGTCTAAACTTCCATGGTTTCTTGTGGTGCGTTCATCCGATGTTGTCTAGTAATTTATGGTGTTGAATAATTGTTTTAGCGACTACAATTTGGATTCAAATCTGCTAGCTTATTGCTAATGTTTTGTAATTGATCGATGAACCGAACAATGTGTATCTTAGCGGAATTCATGTCGTATAAAATGTTTTCCAACTAAGTGGTCGTGAGTTCTTCAAAGTACCTGATGAGTTTATAAATTTGCCTCTCTATAAAATTAATATTATTAGTATTTCCATCGAAATTGTTTTTATGATTCCTTACATCAAGCAATAGGACGTTCAAGAATGAAAGATGCAACCTAGCTACATCAACATGGGCTAAGATATTTATCCCATTGCTCCATAGTCTTCCTCGTCACTTGCAGCCTTGCAGGTTTGGTGACTTGACCTGGCTCATAGGCCTCGTCCCTAAAAGCCCAACCAATAACGTTTCTAGTGACACGTGTATTTCGTCTCCACCGATCTCATATTCTCAAGAAAGAAAGTTTCGCAAGTAAAACTCAACAATTGTGGTTCTTCATGCTAATGACAGCTTAGAGAATCTCCAATCTTGACATTTAATTTTTATAGGAAATTCACGCACTAAATAAAATGTTCTCCATTGTGTAACATTAAATATTTGCACTAAACAGTTTTATCTACTTCTATATTCTTATAAAAACTTTAAACTATGTCAATATTCTTGCTAATTTTATAATTACTTCAATATTCTTTCAAAACATTAATTCACATGTATATCCAAACTTATATTCTTACCGTTTCTTAATAGATATATTATTAAACATTTTTATACAAATATTATTTAGCATGCCACGTTTACTTTGTTGCCCTTACCTATATCTATTAACGAGGTGCAAGAGCCCGCCGCGTTGCGGCGGTGATGTTTGTTGTTTGTAAGAAACTTAGTACTTATATTATAGTTGCCGCCTGTTTCTTTTTAATTCGTTCCTTGTTTCGGGGCAATACGTTCCACTATTGTACATAGTTGCACATTAAATAAAGGCACATGTATGGATGGCCGATCAGCAAGTTTACTCGTGTGTTCAGAGAGGAACCTTCATTAAATAGGCGCATGAGGTGGCATTTTCACAATGGATTTAACGTATGCCATGTCAATTAAACTTCTCAATATACCTTGGGTTGTGGATGCCCTTAATGAATCTTACCAACATAAAAGAACAACACCAACTGAATACAAATTGTATATAAACCTCAGTGCTAAAATCCAAAACTTTGTGCACGAATAACAAAATGTTTAAAAATCTTTATAATTGCTTAAAACTATTAATTGCAGCACAACATCCAAAATGAACAAAAAAGAATTTGTTGAAAAACCTTGGGATGCTGCACGTACATTTCTATCGTTCGCATGTGAACTGCTACAGGCTGAGTGTAGTTGTCCGGGCATACCTAAAACAATAACAATGGCCAGATTAGTCTCATTTAACTTCCAGCCCATATATTGCTTAAAAGAAAGGAAAATGTATGATACTTACGATGTGGCTATTCAGGTATGTTTGAATGTATAAGGTAACTCGCCTCTACATGCCGATTATGTGTGCATATTATTTCCATGCAAATCACCACTTACATTCCACGATGATTCATTTATACCTACCAAAATAATAGAACAACAAAAGCAAAGATTGTGTAAATCAACCTCCACATGATATGCACAACAATTTTGGAGCTTAAAAATACAAGAATTAAGTTACTTATAGGGCGCTTGGGTCTGCTGTTGGTTAAAAAATTAATTGTGTAGAAATGTACAAACTTGCTTTCGGCTGACGATTGTTTGTAAAAAAAGCATGTCTAGTACCACCTGAGTAGCATTTGATCAAACAATTATAAACATAAACAAATACATCAAGAAATATACAGTACTTTAGTACTTGTGTCTTGTGTCGATTATGTATTTACGTAAGCAAATAAATAAAAGTACATAGCCAAATAAATTTAAGTGTCTTTATTTTAAACTATAAGAAGCACATAATTCATAAATATGTTGTATGTCTAATGAAAGTAGCATTCATACACTTGTAAATCCACATATACGGACAATAAAAAGGAAATTTGACTTATATAATACAAAATGCAAAAAATTCTCAAAGTGTTCTACACTCTCCTAATTCATAGCCAATGCAAGATGGGATCCAGTATTGTACCTGCGCGGTGGTGAATGTTTGGTTGGCGAAACTACCGTGAAATCTCGTTGACAAGCTTAAGATGCGGCTCCAATCATATTACCTGCATTCTCCTATAGTTCACTAATGAAATGTTTCTAAAATCAGGGCAACAATCGTTTAAAATAAGAAACGCGCCTTCTATTCATTTTTCGAAGAATCAGAGTACCTACAAAAATTAAAAAGCAACAAGAGAAATTAGAACTATAAATTGTAAGAAAAAATAATTTACTTCCAACATATAAAGATCCTTTGCTTACCTAATTTCAATACCTTGAATGAAATTAGGAAGAAGTCACCTATAATCTATACATACTGTTAAAAAGGAGTTTCGGCTGACATCATTTATTTGTACTATTTCGTACGTGTCATTCAATTAGGGCGTATGCTTTGAGATTGTTCATGTCATAATTCAATTCACATTTTCTATTAAAATAAGCAAAGATGTGGTATTTTTTTTATAATACATGTGTACGTATTTGTTGTAGACCCCCAAATTTTACAGACTTGCAGTCACTTTTTTCTCTTTTTGGTTTCACTTCATTCAAGAATTCAAATTCAAAATCACATTTATTGCTTCTTTGTCCATCATTTTGATTTTATCTTTCAAGGAGGTACTTTTTTTCTCCAAATTATATGTTTTACTTCCATGGACCTTGGAAGCAAGTATCTTTTGGTGCAGCAACATCAACACCCTACTCTGGTCAATCTACTTATGGTGAATATGTAAGATTTCTATTATAAAAGCCAAATTTTACTTTGTGTATGAATTTGTTTGTTTTAATCCCAGTGAGTAAAGTGTTACATTATTAATCTTTCTAAGTTTAATGTTTGACTGTTTCAAGTTTCACGTATTTCTCTTTTATGCAAGCCAAGTGTTTGTGGAAAGTGGAAACGCCTAAGTGAAGTATTGAAATTTATTATAGTTTAGTGGTTTGAGTAAGCTATTCTGTAACTAGATAGCGTGTTCATTCATTCAAGTATTCTCTAATTTGTTGTTTAATCGTTTCTTTGAAGACCAACGGGACTTGGTCTTGGAACAAGAAGAGATAACTATCAACAAGTCTTTTACCAAGCTAAAGAATGGAATCGCAAGTGCTTGGAAATACTAGGATGATTGCAAATGTGTTAATGGTTTGGTAAAGCTTTTTATTCCACGTACTTGTCTTTGCTTAAAACTATTGATACCAATTTTCTTATTGAAAGGCTCAGTTGATGCCATTCTAATATAACATTTTATTTGAAATTTGTTATTAATTTGATTCAAGGAAATCATGTGTCATGCTATCTATTATGGATGGTCTAAAATTTGAAATCCATTTTATTTAACCAAATACATTTTTCATTTAAGATCCATTTTTGTGACAGTGGGGTAGCTGTACAATTTGAAATCCATTTTTAATGGATCCATTTTTAATGGATCCATTTTTTAGATACTTGTAAGATCCATGTACAATTTGAATTGTTCTAATAAGTTGTATTCATTACATGTAACGAAAACTAATTTGGCCTACTTTTGCTTATAGTATTTTAGATGTATTCAAATAAATATGCATCTCCAATGCATGGGTTGAGAACGACTCAAAGATAGGTTGAAATTTTTCAAAAGCTTATTGTCATTCGAGTGGTGACTAGAAAATAGGTTAGTGAATTAAAAGTTTATGCAAACTCAACCTATTCAAGTTTTGTGTTTAGTAAGAATAGATTGAAAAAAATATGGGCTATGCATCGGAGAGATGAGTTGCTCATGTATTAACTTAACCAAGTGTGTTTTATATTGGGTTAATAAAAAATATGGAATAGATTGTGTTAATACTCATATCAGAAAGGCGTAAATCTTATTAGTGACTTGAACGTGAAGTATGCGTTAATCACTACTACTTATAATGCACAAACGACTTTCTCTCCTATTTAATTTTCAGACTTGCAAGTAATAAAGCATGATGTACAACACATTAAAGCACAAAATTTCAGACTTACAACCACATATGCATAGTATACAACATATTAATGCACATATTAAGCAAAGAAAACACCACATTAATGCACATATTAATACAAAAGGAGTTACGTGTATGCAAAATTCCTGCTGGGGTATATAAAGTGATGTTTGTAAAATATTAATTCTTGCTGTTGGTTAAGGATAACTTGCAACTTGGTACTGAATCAAATTGTATCAATTTCATCTCATCTTTTCATTTGCTTTCGGTTAGATTTTTGAAAACAAACGACCAACAATAAACCAACAACAAATAACACGACACTAAACCTAATCCCATCCTCCATCTAATTTCCAAGCAATCAAGACTGACTCAAAACACAAACAAGAACAACAAATGACCTCAGGCTGTTATTCAAACTAAAAGAAAAGATCTTTATAAATCTATACCAACAGCCCATCATCAATCTACGACAAAATTTGCTTCATTTTAATGTACGAAATATATAAAGAATGAACAAAACAATCATGTTTCATTCACTCTTTCTTTCGGTTTATAACAAATGTAGAACCTACCCGAGATCCTCCAAAGGATCTTGAAGCCAAAGATTCAAGCCAAGCTGAAATTGCCGACAAGGTTTAGGGTACGGTTGTGTGTTGTTCGATTGAAGGAGACTAATTTGAAGAGGGTTTGTAGTTATGAGATATGTAGCAAGATGAGTGTAATGTATTATCATAAGTCAAGGTGGGAATTTGTTGTTCAATTTTGTATGTATTGCATTTGAAAAAAAAAAAAAAAAAAAAAAAAAAAAGGGTTGTAGGGTTAAATGAAGATGGAGGCGTTATGTTTCATGTGTATGTAAATTAGGTTATGAGTGTAACAATTTTAGTTTGACTAAAAGTCGAGAAAATAGAAAAAAAGTAATGCATAATGAATGAGCGTGATTGGTGGGGTTGCATTAACTCCATCACATTAACCCATTAAACCATTACCTTATTTTAAATTATTTACTTATATAGCAGCCATCTCTCATTAAGTTTTATTTGCAAAGTTCATATTCATATTTAAAACTTTATAAAATACTAACATAATATATATCCACTAGCTTCATAACCCGCCCAATGGGCGGGTTCGCTTCATATTATTGTTCGACATAATCTGATTGAATGCAAGTAAATAATTAATAACAGCAACTATGTTAAAAAAAGCGAAATAAAAAATAGAGTGTTCATGTATTACTCGACGAAATCTAACTGGACGCAAATAAATAATGAATAACGGAAAGTTTGTTAAGCACAAAAACTGGACTCAAATAAATAATGAAACACAAGAATTTTAAAGAAATTATTCATTAAGAAGTTACGACATAAATAAATTAACAAACATCAACGATCGCAAATAAGTTCCATTATTTTATGAACGAAATAATAGTAATATATAAATGAAACGATAAACAATTTGGGTTGTAACTATCAAAATAATAATCGTTCATTTATCGTCTTATGAACCGGTTGATATTCTTGAAGAGGCTAGGTATGTGGTCACCGTCAAACACTCGAGTAGCCCATGCTCATTTCATGGACACCTAAAAGTTTTTAAAAAAACAAAAGTCAAAGTATATTGATATGCAGACGTATATTGATATCAAATTGAACTTACATGATAAAAGCCACCCTAATTAAGTTTTTTTTACTAAACTATTATGTTCAATTGTTAGCCATCTATAGAATAGACAAAAAGTCATCTCAAATGGGATATCCGCAAAAAGAAAACCAAATATCAAAAGTGGTATTGTTTACGCTAAAGTATCAAACCATGTTACTTCATAAATGTTAACTCTTCTTCCGTATACCGTAAAAAATCAATAACTTAAATAATAGGCTAAAACTAATGTATGTAAGCAAGTACTTATGAGTAGATTCATTCAGGATATGGTGTATCTATAATGGATCAAACGGGTAAAAATGCTAGAAGTAAATACTTATGAGAAGGTTCATTCTAAGAACACATACCAACATATTTAATATCTCAAGTTTTTCATTTGTAGTGACATGTTATAATACGTAGCATGTATTTATAAATAGATTTACCTCCATAAAGTTGATTAAAGAAACTAATGATAGTGATGTTATGCTCAACTTTTCCATTATCGCAATTACCCTTTGTTCCTGCAAACTTGTAAATGAATGATTCATAATACTACACCTTTCATCAAAAACCAAAATTCTTGATAAAATACATACATGAGTGCCCTTGCTTTCTTTGAATCTTCGTCGCGGGGATCTAAATTTTGAAAGCCCAGCCGTTTTCTTCTCACCTTCTTCGATAGTCGTTCAAATCTGTACAATGTATTTCCCGTTGTGTATGTTGTTCACCTGGAAATAAGTCAATAAAAGATTAAAAAAATATATTGTTCTACTTTCAGGTTCGACACACCTGAATGTTCGAATGAATTCCACTTGTTTTTTCTAATAAACCAAGAACCATAATCATGGAGTTGATACTCCTTATACATAATAACAGAAAACATTTAACCACACATAACACACTTTTTAGTATGCTTATAAGCCGCATCGTGAACTTCAATCTAAAAATGATGCTAAAAATGGATATACAATACTCCTTATACCTAAGCAACATATGAAGTACTTCTTACCAATATGGTCAAAAAAGACTTTTCTTTAGTTGAATCATTTTAGTCAAAGCCTCCAAATCCCTTTTTGCTAAGTATCATGTATATAGAATTATAACATGTCCACCAAACCAAATAAGTTGAGATATAGCTACACACTTAATTCAGTTGTACAT
Organism: Chrysanthemum lavandulifolium; assembly: GCA_022545495.1. Classification (NCBI taxonomy): domain Eukaryota; kingdom Viridiplantae; phylum Streptophyta; class Magnoliopsida; order Asterales; family Asteraceae; genus Chrysanthemum; species Chrysanthemum lavandulifolium. Next base: position 7,835,899 of record CM040246.1, on the reverse strand, counting down.
AAAAAAAAAGACATAATGTATTTAAGTAATCACACTTTTATTCGTGTAAAGTATATTTGCGAACTAAATTCTTGTATAATACATTAACCACAATTTTCATTGTGGTCATTCATAGATTGATTATCTAGAGCACTGTATAGAATGATTGTTTAAACACTATACGATGAAATCACTATAGTCGGTTTTCATTGTACATAAACATATAGTATTACCCAAACACTCTAAACTAATGAGCTTCAACATGGCATATGAATCATCAGGTACTCAACTTAAGTCGCAATGTCAAATAGGCAAACACTCTAGAATGAATTCGTTAACATTGGTTCATTAAATATTTCAAATTTAGTTGACTCCTTAATAATTTTTCAACTATTGCCAAACACTATTTTCTCATTTTTCAATCCAAAACACGCTCATGATCAAATAATAAAATAAAATAAAAATGCAGCCAATCCTTAAACTAATTTGATTTTTTTTACACCTATTTGATCATGATAATAATTTGCTCGTTAATTCTTGTTCTTTTTAAAACTTGCAAAGTGACAGATGAGAATACTTATTTGATCTTCTCCATCCAGGTTTCTGAATATCATCAGTTTCAAAACAATTAGTGTAACATAAATTTCAAATAAAAGTCGACTATCGAATTATTAAATTACTTAAATTCCAACATAAATAAGAATAACTTACTAATTTATGTTTATATACTCAACATAAAGTAATGCGTTTTGTTTATATAATTTATGTATAGGTTGTAGAAAGCATTAATTTAAAATAACAAATGTAAATTTGAGATACTGAGTGATTGAAGTACCCCTCATTCCACCACCAATCATTATCAATTATTACCTGACAAAAATTAAGGTTCCGATTATGCTAACAAAATCAACACAATTATAACAATTAACAGAACCTGTTACCAGTTTTATGAGCTCTTTCGCTTCCTCTTCTGCCGCGTTTATGTCTAAAGTTTTATCAATGAGCTTGGACATCATTTCAATCAGTCCACATATACAACACAGCTGCAAAACCATCCAGTGTGGCACCATCTACGCAAAGGTATTCCCAATCAACCCGGGTGACCTGTACAAAAATTACCCGTGTCTACCGGAACCCAGTTTAACCCACTGGCCATAACCCAAGCTACTCATTTTGCTACATTAATTAACAGTTATGAGCTAAATTTCACCTTGAGATATATATCACTGGCGCGGTACATTACATCATCCATTGCCCTTGCATAATCAGGGACAGTAGCAGCCATAGAATGGAACTTTTCAAGCTTTAAGTTCACATCAGACGCCACTTCAGCAAGGTAGTTATCGATAAGATTTGCCACCATTTTCATTGGCATGAGTGATCGGGAATTCCCAATCAGCTCATCATCATCATTGTCTTCATCAAAACCCGATTTCGTTATTTCACTTCCATCCTGATCCTGATCTCGCTCCATGAGCATAAACTGATCAAGAATCCTTTGAACAAAATCAATCTCATAAAGTGTCTCACTTGAATAAATACCGCCTTAATGAGCATCCTAAATCATTTACATTTTGACAAAATATATTATTTGTAATCGAATATCACACACTAATAATTTTAATAAAAGAACTACTAAACTACTACTTCGCAAAGGTATTCCCAGTTAACCAGGGTGACCTGTACAAAAATTACCGGTGTCTACTGGAACCCAGTTTGACCCACTGGCCATAACCCACGCTACTCATTTTGCTACATTAGTTAACAGTTATGAGCTAAATTTCACCTTGAAATATGTATCGATGGCGCGGTAATATTTACAATTTAGACATCAAGGCATGAAGATAAATTCATAGCATCAAGGCATACCTGCAAAAAAAGCAGGAGCTATAGGTTATCTAATAATCTTTACAATTTAGGAACCTGTGAATCTCGGAAGCGAAAAATCCAATTTAACAACTTCGTGATGACTTAATCATGGTCTTGTGAATATCGCCTTCGTAAACTGCAATTATCAGCATAAGAAAAGGTTCAAGTTTTAATTTTCAAGAATATCTAGTCTAGTTATTCCTTTTAGTTTTGCTAATTGTAATATTTGTTCACCTCCACAAGCATACAAGCCCTCATAATTCTTCTGAAGCAAGACTCATGCATACTCCTCCAGAAACTCTTTGGTTGGACTTTCCATAATAAGTCCAGCCTAAGAAAATAACCAGCAGTCCATTCAGCTAACAATATAATACAATGAATATGCTCTGATCAAAGGCAATCTCAAAGATTAACCCACTGACCTAAAATAGTTGATGAAGTAAGGTACCAATTAGTGCTGGAGCCGTCTGCTCATTAATCTTTAACCTACGGGATCATTTCATACAGATGGTATTGTCATAAGGTTCCGTGCGGACAATATGGTTGTTCCATCCGGCCCCAAATGCTCAAATCTGCAAAATTTGCCTTAAGTGAATAGAACGCCCCTAAAATTTGTCGTTGAGATTGGAATCCGCCAAGGATTTCTAGCCTTTGCCCTCACCTAAATAAAGATCAACAAAAAATAATTACGTTAATCCTTTTTTATCGATGTAACGGACCTTAGAACATGAACACTAAGAAGAAAACTGAAAAAATAAAAGATCTTTGTAATGAAAAATGCGTTCATCGATATATGCAAATAACCCGAAGTCAATGCCTTTGAAAAGGGTATATTGTATAAAAAAAATCCTTATGTGCACCTTCATTGGCATTTGTGCTATCGTAATTTGTCATTAGGACAACGCAACTTTCTCACGGCAACCAAATCATATGCTCCCAAACTATTGTCGCTAACATGCGTATCAACCGAACGTCTATTATGACAGGAACAAAACACATCTGACAATGAACATACGGATAAATGTATTACCTAAAAAATTGTTATTCACCTTAAACATTACTGTCAATCAACCTTGTTCGATGACTATCTTTGTTCTTGATCACCATGAAGAACCTGTGGTGCATCTGCACCAAAAAGAAGATATAAAGCATTTAATTATAAAACAGACATAGGACATACCCAAAAGAAGTTATATTTATTTAAAAAGACCTATAATGACTTGCTGATAGGCGATGTCCATTCACACATGTCCATAAGACAAACCCCGTACAAACCTCTGGCAACAAAATTGTCTAGGCGCTGACATACATTGTTATCCTACTGGTATTGGTGCAACACTTAAATTTTGGAACATAATTCTGGTCATCTAATACACTCGTATGATTTTCAGTCTTAAATCCTTACCCATTACAAAGTTTCCTATTCATTTAAGCAGATGCTAATATTGTATTTCATACAACCTAAAAAATGCTAAACCAATACTGGTAATGTACTTCATACAACCAAAATCCAGCCAATCATAAGTCGACCCATATTTGTGGATCATCTGTGTCATTGGGCAATTAGGATTCAGTAACTATACATAAATTGGATCATAAATATCCAGAAAGGTCATTATGTTATCCACTGACTGTTATCGTGCTAGCTAATACATTAGTTGTTTGCTATACCTTAATGGACTTTGGTAATTATTCTTATTTTGAATTCCGTAGACAAACATATTTACCTGATTTTGAAATATTTACCTTCAATAGATCCCCAATTTTAGTTGAAAGGGACCCTAATACATGAACATACAAAAAAAAACAGGTTAAGCTTCAATAGATCCTAAAAACGTACCTTTGGTGTATCATCATTAAGTCCCGGCTTGATTAATTAGTCAATATCCCTAATACATGAACAAAAAAAATGATTGAATGAACGACTACTTGTTGGATTATGGTTAGATAATTGTTTGAAGAAGATTATAGTAATCTAAAAAAAATGATTCAATGAACAATTAGATACTATAATAATCTAAATACAAATTAGCATAACATGGAAATAAAAAATTGCAATCCACATACCTGTGATAGATAAAAAAAAAATTGCAATTCATCCGTATTGCTAAAACATTTTATCAATCAGTTTTGAATTATGATAAGCGTTTTTCTTTATCTTGGGGATTTGAATTTAAAAATTCCGAGTTAAATAAGGGAAGGATTTGTTTGATGGGCATTCAAGTGATTGAATATTGTAGGAATAAGCCGGATTTTCAGTTTTGATAGTATGAGATAAGTGAAGATGGTAACAGATTATGTTGAATATTAGTTTGGAAAGAAGAGTTTGTAACATAAAAAGTGGATTGCCTCAGTGGTTGAGGCGCATGTATGTGGATGTATAAACCCGAGTTCGAATCTAGCAAGTAACAATTTTTTTTTTAAATATGTAGCCGGATTTAGTGCCATGTAAGCATTTCCATGTCATCATACATGCGCCATGTCAACATTAAAATGCCTAGTCAGCATTAATGACGTGGCATATGTAGTCTCATATATATGTATAGATGAATGATATGATTGTGTATTTTACATACAATTTCTATCCATTTATCTATGTACACGACATATACCTTTGAAACATATGAACAGCAAAGCGTGTTTCTTTCTAAGTTTGAAATGACCATTTTTATATATGTATTTAGGACTTCCTATAAAAAGAAGTCTTAAAAATATAAGCCTACACATGTTACTATCATTAATCTATACTATTTATAATGCACGAAGGCACCTCACTCTTAATTTTAAGACGTACAAGAAATTAAGCATGGTTTACAACACTTTAATGCACCCAATTTTCATAATTACAACAAAGTAAGCATATTGTACAACACAATAAAGCGTGATGTCATTTTAAGACCAAAATTCTATCAAACAACATTAATGCTATTAAAAACACCTTTTAATAAAAAATTACAACCATTTAAGCACAATGTACAATAAATTGCAACCAATTTTCGGTTTATAACAAAATAAGCATAGTGTACAACAAAATAAGCATTATGTAATTTTCGGACTTACAACATTAATGCTATTAAAGTGGTCGATGTTATTAATGACTATAATGACTACTACTTACAAGAAGAAAAAAAAAGCATAGTGTCTAACACTTTAATGCACATAATTTTCAGACATATAAGACAAGAATCATAGTGTACAACAAAACACCACATTAATGTTATTTAATGTAGTCAATTATTTAACTGGTCAATAAATACAATTAATACAGTTATTAAAACACCCCTTACATAAGAAATATAAATTATCAAGCATATTGTACAACCAAATTAAACATAATTTCCTGCATTAAATTACACTACTACAAATAATAAAGCACATTATACAAATATTCAAGCCCGAGCAGGCAGCGGGCCAAATAGGCTTGAGCCGAACGGGCGCGGACCAACGTGCTCGAGCCCGGCGACACGGCCAATGAGGTTCGAGCTCGAGCAGACGCGGGCTATCTGAAATTCTTGATATCCGTAAATTTATTGTTAAAAGAACATAATAAACTAAAATACATTATTCATCTAAAATTTTATTTCGAGTACTTTCGCGTTTTAGGGGTACCATAAGAACGCCATGCAGTGCCGCTAGTAATTCATATAATTAAGAGAAGAAGCATAACATACAACACTTTAATGTACATAATTTTCAGACGTACAAAACAAGAAGCATAACGTACACCACTTTAATGCACATATTAAAAAAAACAAAACACCACATTAATTCTATTTAATATAGTCAATTAATTAACCGATCAATAAATACAATTAATACAGTTATTAAAACACCCTTAACATAATAAATACAATTTATCAAGCATATTGTACAACCAAATTAAACACAAATTCCTACATTAAATGATACTAATACAAATAATATTCAAGCCCGAACGGGCAAACATGCCAAATGGGCTTGAGCAGAACGGTAGAGTAAACAGACGCAAACGGAATTCTTGAAACCGTAAATTTATTGTCAAAAGAACATAATAAACTAAAATACATGATTCACTGAAAAATTAATTTTAGGATACCTTCCGCATGAAAGCGTGGGTGCCTGCGTTAAATGTCACTAATATAAATAATAAAGCACATTATATAAATACTAAAGCACGAGGCAGGCAACGGGCAAAATGGGCTTGAGCGACGAGCAGCACGGTCAAGCGGGCTCGAGCACGAACGGAGCGGGCCAAACGGGCTCGGCGAGCAGACGCAGACCACGAGCTGGAGCCCGAACGAGCACGGGCTAAATGAAATTCTTGATTTCGTGAATTTATTGTCAAAAAAATAATAAACTAAAATACATAATTCTGGGAAAAATTTATTTGAGTGCCATACCACAACGCCATGGTACTGCTAGTATATATTGAATCACGTTAATATATATTGAATCACAGTACATTAGTGAATCATTATTGTGGCAATTGTTAAAGGTTCATAAGATAATGCTTAAATTACTAAATCATATTTTTTAATAGGGAATTGATATGTACACATAGGATTTTACTTTGCACACATAAAATTACATGGAGTATTGTTTGTTTTATTCATTAGTTGTATGTGTGCAAAGTAAAATTCAATGTGTACATATCATTACCCTTTTTAATATGGCAATGATGCGGGAAAAAAAACCGGCCAATGATATCATTGATTCACTAATTTTAATATGATTCAAAAACAAAACATCAAAAGTTTCGTTTCATATGATTCACTAATATAATGTGAATGATTCACTTATCGAATTCTTCTCAATAACTCCTGTTTAAAAAAAAAAAAAAATGAAAAAACGCTAATTTCGATCAAGTACTTCGAAAATGATATAGAACAAAGGATTAAAAAAATAGTTTTAGTGATTCATTACATATAAACTATCATATATGATGATTCAAAACCCAAATGCATTCGCAAGTTATCTTAAATTACTTTAAACATAAGAAAAAGAAAATTGAATCATATAGTTGTAATTTAGATTTTATTTTCAAAATTCATTTTAAAGTTCACAATACCTTGGTGAAGACTTTTATTGAAATTGGTAATTAATTAACAAGCTAATTGATTTATAAAAAAAATACATGTATACGTTTGATTTAGAAGAAATCAAAAAACAGTTTGTAACGTCCTATTAGTGTTTGAATACAAAATTTATGAACCATTAGTGTAAGAATCATTAATTTTCAATTAAATTTTTTATTGATTCAATTACTTTTTTACCCTTTTCAATCAAATAACTAGCTTTTATAATTCATAAATAAATTAAAATTTGTATGGTCAAGATTAATTCTCAAACTTCTCAATCTAAAACTTTTATCAATTGAACCAAAACCTATATATATATATATATATATATATATATATATATATATATATATATATAGCGCTTACATGCGACTGTATTATTGAATCTGATCTTTCTGATCTCATTTGCACCAATAGAATTTAGTATTAATAAACATTTTATTTAATTGAAAAGGGCATAATAGTCAAACACATTTTAATTTCTTTTTGAAAATTTTTAATTAAAAACGTTTTAAATCCCTTGATTTTCGGATTTTTTTTTTTTTTTTTTTTTTGAGTTTACATGTTTGAAAATGAAGTGCATATATGTTTTTTATAAAAATTGTAAATTTACATATGTTTTTTGTGTACAATTGGTTATACATCAAACTTGTATTGCTTAAAATGATAATTGCACATATGTTTCTAGCTTACATTTTTAATCTTGAAATTTATAACAAAAACATAAACATATACACGTAACCTCTAAATTTATAACAAACCAAAAATATAAATAGTATACACAAAATTGATATAAAATGAAATACAATTTAAATACAAATGTATCTTGTTAAGTATATATGTACATCGTCAACCAAAAACATGTGTGCACTCTTCTAAGAACATGTGTGCACTCTTCCACTAACATATGTGCACGTTATGCACGCCTTCCAAAAACATGTGTGCACTCTTCTAAGAACATGTATGTGTGCAAAGGTCCACATTGTGCACGCCCAAAAACAACATGCACTCTTCACTTTATCTTCCAATTCATCAAATTTATTAGAACATAGGTGCACGCCTTCCAAAACATGTATGTTTCCTGGCCACATAAACTTCAATCAAAGATGTATTTATAAAGCACCAAAAACACAATACTTGTTTTGAAACAAAAATAAAATTAAATATTTAATCTTATTAATAATAGCTAATGCAATTTTAAACCGTAACAACTAGAAGAACATACCGAAACAATATACCCTCAAAAACTTCTTTCATCTACCAAAGCTTTTACCGTCGAATATACATCGTTTTTAATGTTAAGCTTACACATTGAACATAATAAAATGCTAGCAACAACCATGCCATAAACATATATGTCATCCCACTTGAATACCATATCTTTGATCCATCATTTCTTATCATTATTACAAAAGTGTATGACTAACCATACTTTACACACATTCGAACCTTAAACTTAAAATGCTAAAGTGACATATTACAAACACATAAACTTACAAAAACCTTGAACATATTCACAACCAAACATATATGTTCTAAACCATTTTCTTGTCAAACATATATGTTCACAACCATAAGCATATATGTTCTAAACAATAATTCCATGAATCAAAACTTTAATCTAAACCCAAAATATTCCATGAATCAAACTCACTATAAAATTTAACATGAATAGTTCAACCGGTCACCAATTCAAAAGATAATTATAACTATTTGTTTTCTTAATAAAATTAACAAACCTGCTTTTTTAATTTATGATGAGATTCACCATGACAGAAGGCGCCACCAAGTCGGAAAGACAAACAACGATCTGACGGCCATCTCTGTGTTCATCTTATCACCTTTTGTTAAATAACTTATATTAAAAAGCTTTGTCATTAAAATAATAAGAACACCTAACATACGAATTAATTAATATACAAAAAGGGTATGATTTACTTACCTCATCTAACTGTAATTGCGAACTTCAAATTATAATTAATATGTTCTCTTCTTTGTCAAATTCCAATTTACGCACCTTTCGTATTGGAGACATCTGATAAAATCAATGACCTCGACCGTCATTATCAACCAACAAAGCAGAATCTAAGATTAAAACTCTGATGTGGATCTGACCAATACGTACCTTTCCTTTAGACCCAAACGTGGATCTGGCCAATATGTTCATATCCGAAAAAAAGAACACCAATATGTTCAATCTCTTTAGTAGTCCTCGGATCTGGTTGGAGTTTATTTACGTGGTTTGTTTGTGGTAGAGGTCTTCCTAAAATCATTTTTTCCTTTTTTGTTTGTGGTTAGTTTGTTGTGGTGGCTGAGAAAAGTGAATTAGGGTTGGAGATGAAGATGTGTGAGAGAGAAAATGATGCATATATCGTATTAAGTGATAATGAATCCTAAAAATGTGGGACAATTAGGAAATTTGTAAAATACCGTATATACCCTTGGCTGCTTTTGTGAATTAAATAAATGAAAATATTTTATTAATTTCGATTGGTCGGAAGTGATCAGAAAGATCTTGTATATAAGAATGGGCGTATAGAATATAACACTATATATATATATATATATATATATATATATATATATATATATATATATATATATATATATATATATATAGACTTAAACGAGTTTCACGTGTTAACTTGTTTAATCTTACTTAACCCAAATATGATCGTTTATTATACTGGGTTGACACATTTTTACCCAAGCATATTTATCCTCAACAAACCTATTTAATTTCGCGTCGGGTTCATGTTGGTTATCATATCGTGTAGAAATGTCGCCCAATCTTTGAGGGCCTGAAAAACATTTTTTTAAGTGTACACGTAATTCAGGAGTATACTATATTCCGTAACAAATCTCGGAAAAATCGTTGTTCAAATTTATATATTTTTTATTATAGCATTAACAATATATAATTGCATTGATAGATCTTCAGGTAGATCCTATAGATTGTTTGCAAACTTATTGAAAGGGGATACACTATTCTTACGTGTCAACCCACAGGCTGAACTTTTCGGGGAATATTCCCTTGTCTCCTATTTTTCGAAGATGTGGTTTTTATGGGTTTTTGTTCAGTATTTCGGCAGTTTTAAGCGTTTGGTTTTATTAAACTTTATATTCTGATTCCGCATTTTCGGTTTGTAGGCTTTTTGATATAAACAAAATTATAAAATAAAAAAAAATAATGTGTATGAATAAAAGCATACCATAGTATTAATAACTCACCCCATTGAAAGTGATGTGTAAAAAGATGCTATTTGAATATGGGACCATAGCCTTTAATTAATGGTTTAATAATTGTGAAGTAGTCTTATTTAAGCACTATAACATGTTTCGAATATATCTTGTCGATTAATTATTTGTAAAATTGTATTATGTATTTTCTCTCTTCAAATTACTTCCTCCATCTCAAAATTATTGTTATGAGAGATAAATAATCAAGTTTAATAAAAATAGGGTCACTATGAATATCAACCACTCAAAAAGAATATTCCCTTAATATATTCTTTAGTTTTACTAAAAATAGAAAGTGGACAATCTTTTTGAGACATTCCAAAATAAAAATATGGATAATTATATTGAGACAGAGGGAGTATCACCAATCAATTTTTTGAAATTAAACAATCAAATTATAAGATACATTTGTAGACATGACTATTATACACAACAATCATTTTTCATAATTGCCTACATAAAATTTTAAATTTTATATATTATAGGGCACTCTCTAATTATTTCTTTCTTTCTTTTTTCTTTAGCAAGACTCTCTAATTATTTCAAAAAGATTTTAATATACTGACACAAGTTTTACAAAAACAAAATGACTTAATGATTAGTGTTCTCAATCTCATTTTCTCTTTCTTCTTTTTAAATAACCCTATCATACTTGGTTATCTAAGTTATATCATCAATCATTTTTTTAAATCAACCAATCAAATTATCAGATACATTTATAGACATGATTATTATGCATAACAACTATTTTTCATACTTGCCTACATAAAATTTTAAAATTTTATATATTATAGGGCACCCTCTAACTATTTCTTTTTCTTTTTTTTTTCTTTAGCAAGACTCTCTAATTATTTCAAAGAGATTTTAATATACTCACACAACTTTTACAAAACAAAATGACTTGGATGTAAATGATTAGTGTTCTCACTCTCATTTTCTCTTTCTTCTCTTTAAATAACCCTATCATTTTTTGAAATCAACCAATCAAATCATAAAATACATTTGTAGACATGATTATTATGTATTACGTAATATGTATTTTTTCTCTCCAAATTATCACCAATCATTTTTTGAAATCAACCAATCAAATCATAAGATACATTTGTAGACATGACTATTATACACAACAATCATTTTTCATAATTGCCTATATAAAATTTTAAAATTTTATATATTATAAGGCACTCTCTAATTATTTCTTTCTTTTTTTTTTCTTTAGCAAGACTCTAATTATTTCAAAGATATTTTAATATACTCACACAACTTTTACAAAACAAAATGACTTGGATGTAAATGATTAGTGTTCTCACTCTCATTTTCTAAAAATGGAGAATTACATTAATATCCTTGGAAAAACATACAATTACTTCAATATCAAGCCTACCACCCCCTGCTTTTCTCTTTCAGCCCTTGATGGTGAAAGTCTTAAAATGAATGTCCTTACTATTATCATAATTACATCAATATCCTTTTAAACTTTCAAAATACTCATGTGTATCCGAAAAAGCAATTTAATCTTAATTAAATAATTTTAATGGTAAACAAACTTGTCTAATTATTAAATAAAAAGGTGTATTACTTTTTTACCCTTCTTCTCAAATCAGACTTCTTGAGTAACAAAAAACCCACCATAACTTTAGAAAATAAATCATGTATCTAACATTTCATTATAATAATCATTCTCTTCAAGAACATGAAAAATGAAATGTCATCCTATTTAGATCTAGCATTTTTCAAAATTGCCTCCAGCTTCTCAACATGGACACTTTAAATGGTTCTTCTAATTTTACCTTTATCCAAATAAAATGGTTAATTTAATTTTAGAATATCTAGATATATTTAATTAAATTATGATACTATTATTGCTATTTCAAACGTATTGTTATGTAACTGGACCCCATCTGTACTTCTTCGTTTAGTAATCGTTTTCTGTAACATTTTTTTTTCTTTGTTTTTGTTTTCCTTTGTTGTTGGTTTTGGTTTCTCCCCTAGAGATTCCATTGTGTTTTTCTTCTTTTAGTTTTGGCGTTTAGTATCAACTAAAATGCAACCATTCAAAAAACATAAATGTATATTAGAGCACCCGGTGTGGAGAAATCATCCCTCGCCGTGAACCAACATGGCAGCTCGCCATGGCTCGCCGCCACACCGGCCCCCTCGCCGTGGCTCGCCGTCCTATGCTTCATCGTCACCACGAAGAGGTGAAATCTCTGACACATCACAAACTATCCGTTTTATAACGGATAGTTCCCCTTCTAAAAAAAAAAAAAAAAAAAAAAATCTTTATACCACCTATAAATACTAAACCATTTCAATCAAAATAAACACACTTTTACACACTATAAAATCTACGATATAAACATGAGTGAATCATCTTTTTCGTGAAAGTGACATTGAAGAGTTAACGGACCTAGAAATGTTTATTCAAGAGTTTCAGTGAGAGCAATTGTTGCAAGAACAAGAAGCCGGTCCTTGAGCCAGTCGATCGTCGTCCCGTGAGCGTGAGGTTCTTTGAAGCAAGTTTACTTGCTGACTATTTTGGTGACAACCCAAAATATACTGGATGAAAATTTTAGGCGTCGCTTTCTAATGAGCGGTAGACTATTTTTACAAATAGTACAAGGTATTGAAACATATATTGAAACTCATCATCCTCTTCCCAAGTATTTTGATTTCTTTAGAGTCTGACCAGATGATAGGGGTGTAATGAGTTTTAGTATGATTATGAAATGCACATGTGCCCTACGCCAATTGGCTTACGGGGTATCAGCTGATGCATTAGATGAGTATTTACAAATAGGTGAACACTGTGCACGCGATTGCTTAGAATTTTTTACTATGTGCATAATCCATCTATATGTGAAGGAGCTTTTAAGAAAACCACATGAGATGACATTCGTAACTTATACCATGCACATAACATTGTTCATAAGCTTCCGGGAATGTTCGGGAGCATCGATTGTATGCACTGGGAATAGAAAAATTGTCTGAAAGAATGGCAAGGCCAATTTCATAGAGGTGATAAAAAATATCAAACTATAATACTTGAAGTCGTTGCTTCATACGATTTGTGGATTTGGCATGCATTTTTTGGGGTAGCGGGTGCGAATAACGATCGTAAGGTTTTAAATAATTCTCCGTTATTCGACGACCTGCTTGATGACATCGCTCCTGAGGTTGAGTTTGAAGTATACGGGTGTAAATTTAAGTAAGGGTATTATATAGCTGTCGGAATTTACCCGGAGTGGGCATCTTTTGTCTAGTCATTTACAATTGCAAATAACCCAAAAAATGTCGCATTCAAAGCGAAAAAAGAAAGTGCTCGAAAAGATATCGAAAGATCTCTAGGGGCGAACCTCACATTTTTGGGGTGGAATTTGAGTGGTAAACGGTTTTTGTGCTAGTCATATAATTTCTATCCATGAGACGCTTTATTAAGACTAAAGTTTAGCTCGTAAATGTCAAAAAAAAAATTAAATTTGGCGCTAAAATAGCCCTAACTAATATTTCTCATAGTTTATTACACAAATTACCAAGGACAAGACAAACGATCAAGTGATTGAATAGTTTCTAAGTTCCCGTTTTATTCTCCCTCCCTATACATAAACTGAACATTGTCCCGAATGTTCCCTGAAAGCATCAAAGTTATGATAAAGGAAGGTAAGTAAGGAAAAGAAACTAGTACTCCCCTGATTAGCTCGGTAGGATACGTGTGAAGTTGCGGTTAATTTTTTTTTCAAGAAGAATGCATGAGTAATAAGCTTCTGCCAATTTGTGTTTCTTCTTCTTGCCCAATATAACATGCACATTTATAAGAAAACAAACAAAACATTTGCGTAAAATCGGCGGTAAAACTATATATGACGCACAACTACACTAGAAAGCATGTAAGATATAATGCTTGTGGAATGGATGTTTGCAGTTTTTCTGGAAAATTAAGACCGGGGAATTTCCAAAAATTTATAGTGCATGAAAACGAAAAAGCGAGTAATCTGGTTCTACATAGCCGCGTCGTTAGGCTTTAAACTGACGCCGTCGGTTGTCCCGACGAAAGTGGTATCTGCGTTTTTTACGGAAAAATTACATCATTAAAACCTGAAAAAGTTCATGCAAAACATTCATTATGACTCGATACAAGCATTTGACTCTAACAAACACACAAATATATCAATTTCAATAGTTGAAATTCTCATGTTCATGTTCTTCAAAAACGTATGTGATCTTCCCTACACTTATCTTTTTGTAAAATACCTTTATATGTAATTAAGACGAGGTTAAAGACAAAATAAACCATTTTCACACAATCTAACATGAGAATAAACAACAATGAAAAAGATATATTACACACAAAAATTGAAAAACAAAACAAGCAAACAATTAAGCATGGGTTGCCTCCCACGAAGCGCTTTTCTTTATTTACGAATCTTGTAGCTAGACTCGAAGTCGTGCTCCTACGTCGTCTCATGCACGCTTACGTGCCCATATCTAAGCCACTCTAATGTTCTCTCATTTTTCTTGTAATCATCTCCTAATTCTAGGCATTTTTATAGTACCTTTCATTTTTTTCATAAGTATGTCTAAGTCCCCATTGTTTGTCTCTTTCACTAAGTATCGGAATGGGAGCCATCCGATTACATGCCTCTATATCTTTGTGTTTAAACCTAGGGTGCGTACCGGGCATTTGATAGACAAAATCCTCAACTTCACTAGAGAATGTGACTAAACCATCAACCAAATATCACTTGAGTGAGGCTTCCGTCAATGAATTATCCTAAGTTTTCTAAAACCATGAATTCAACCAAATAGGCAAAACTTCCAACAAACACATGCAAGTGAGTGACCGCATCAACAACATTGTGACCTTGATAGACTAACTCATTCACCTTAATTTTATTACATTGATTCCTTGAGATTAAGTTTAAAGGTAAGAATGAATTCAAGTAAGCATCAAAACTCTCAAATCCTATTTTACAAGGGAATTGCATGTTGAAGGGGCTATCAACCTCAATTCTACACCTAGGGTCAAAACATTGGGAGTAGTCTTCTTCCATCTCAAACCTAACTTCATCGATGACTTCCCC
This sequence comes from Chrysanthemum lavandulifolium, assembly GCA_022545495.1. Taxonomy (NCBI): domain Eukaryota; kingdom Viridiplantae; phylum Streptophyta; class Magnoliopsida; order Asterales; family Asteraceae; genus Chrysanthemum; species Chrysanthemum lavandulifolium. The sequence continues at coordinate 7,820,673 of CM040246.1, read as the reverse complement.
GTTGTCAATTGCCTCTCCGTCATCAAATTCCTCATTGAAATCTGAATCGTAGAAAGAACTATTATGTTGCCAATTTATTTCATTATACCCTAGGACATTTCCAAAGTGGTGAACGGGTGAAAGGTTTTGTGGAATTGCGTTTTCCATTGCGGGGTTGGGAGCGGGTAGTGCAAAGTTTCTCCGGCGAAAGATGCGAATCATGGTGAGTGATGAGATTTACGAATAAAAACACAAATAAGGGGGATAGACTACAAGGAAGCTAATGAAAATGAGAAAAAAATCTTACTTTATAGGAATCAAGCAAGGTAACCTAAACGAGATAAAGATCTAACTAGCTATTCTGTTCCCTGGCAGCGGCGCCAAAAACTTGATGCGCGCGGAAGGCGCGTTCAGGGTCAAGGAAATTTCCTTTTCTTAGAGCAAGTTTTTCAACCTCCAAGGCAGTGAACCTAATCGTTGTAGTGTAGTATGGGTAACCTCGGGGATTGATATCGTTCTCTATGAGAATAGGAATGCTAGCAAGAAATATATGACGAGAAGGTGGGGTTTAGGATGATTCTTTTCTTTATCCTTTTTTATGCTTTTTTAGAAAGCTAATGTAAAATCTCGGGGCAATTGGTTGGGGTGTGGTACTTCTAGCGATTACTCTACTTTAACTAATTATCTAATTATCTAATTACTACGGATAGCTATGTCTAATTGAAGTGTGCTCGTATGATGATTAAAGATGTGTTCACTTAGATACTATTACTCCCTAGTTATCTTTTATTGGTTGGTTGAGTTGTCACGTCCTTTATCTTTACGCGTTGTATTCCTAAAGGTCGTAGGGTATGTGTAGTCCCTAGTTCTTTGAGATTATCTCTCGTATATGACTCATAGAGTCGGCAAGCCTAAGCTATTTCATCCATGAACCATATCATCATAACGCATACTCAAGCATTAAATACAACGAAAGCCTAGTTGCACTCCTAAGCCAATTTCAATTAAGATTAGAAACAACCTAACAACAATCAATAACTAGGTTTCATAGATCTAAGCAAACACACAAGTAATTTAGCTAGACATGATAGACAAGCAAGCATACACACAATCAATCGAATATGAGATAGACATAATGATAAATTGGATTAACAAACTTATCTTGATGTGTAAAATAGGGTATGGGACCCTAGAATACTGTCCAAGTCGGACTACAACTGAGTTAGGGGGTTTGCTCTCCAAAAGTCTACCTCTTTAAATACAAAAAATTCGAATTCTATATATAGATTTACAATCGCGACGACCAAGTTGTCACAGTCGATGACTGAGATTTATTTTATTTTATTTTATTTTTTTTATTTCTTTTAATGAAACGTTAATAAAAAGAGTGATTGAAATCGGTTGAAAAAACAACCGATATTATGTTTTTTTGCCCTTCGACCGACTTGCGACCCAAGACCCACATTGGGATCGACCGACTTTAAAGCCAGTCAACGCATTCACTCGGCCGATAAAACTTGTCCCACTGTGCCCAGCCTGATAGATTTGATTGATGGTATATCTAAATTGATTAAATATTTTTACTAAACATATTTTAATGGCGAAATTTTCATTATGGACGGTTTGAATCATTAATTTCGACCATAAAAAATTGTGTCACCAAATATGAGCAAACCAAGTTTGCTAATCATATTATTTGCTCGCCATGCCATATTTTGCTTGTAAGTGGTAAGCAAAACAAGTTTTCTCGTCATATTATTTTCTCGCCATGCCACATTTTGCTTGTAAGTGGCAAGCAAAAAAAGTTTGCTATCCATCTATTTTGCTTTCCATGACACAACATTTTGCTCGTAAGCGGCAAGCAAAACAAGTTTTCTCTCCATCTATTTTGCTCTTCATGACACATTTTCCTTATAAGTGGCAAGCAAAACAAGTTTGCTCTCCAACTATTTTGCTCTCCATAACACATTTTGCTCGTGGCAAGCAAAAGAGCAAAGTTGGTCCATTTAAAGTGGCGAGTAATAAAGAAAAAGGTTATATGAGAAAACTTATTTTGCTCGGCATGTTGTACTATATTTTTTTTTTTTTGTTAATTAAATAAAGTTCTGTTGGTATTATAAGTAGTGAGCAAATGAGTTTGGCACGCAAATGTATTTGCTCATCATGTAGACAATACAAAAAATAGTTGATTCAACACACTTTATTTTTATACTTTTCAAAAGTGTTTAAAATTTTACGGATCATTAGTTTATTAACACTTAATAATGATAAAAATTGGTTACATTAATAAGTGTGAAAAAAATTGTAAAACAATAGATTTTTCACACTTATAGTTGTTTAGAAAAATATCACACTTTTAAGTGTGTAGAAATCAAAAAAAATGTCCACACGTATAAGTGTGGGAGTTATTTGTAACACCTGAATTCTCCACACTTTGAGAAAGTATGAAGAATTTGAGTGTTATAAATAAAAGTGTGAATAAATCTTACAATTCTTCACACTATAAATATGAAATATCTATTATTTTACTATATATATCACACTTATTAATGTAATCAACTTTTACAAATTGAGTGTTAATAAACTAATAAAATTTTACACATTTTAGAAAAGTGTGAATATAAAAGTGTGTAGAATCATTTTATTTTTTTATTATTATTTTTATTGAGAGATCCATAAAGTGGAAAAATAGTGTCAATTTTTGTTATTTTATTTGTTTGGAGTAGAGTTTTGTAATCTTATTTATTTTAATTCCTGGCTCCGCTTTTTCCTCACCTATTTTAATTTACAATTATGCAACGGCCAACTTATTTAGAAACATCATTTTCATGTTAAATAAAAATGTGCAATAATTAACCTTTGCTGTGCAATTGGCCATGCATCTACAGAATACTTGGTGCTTCATTTAGTTTGTACGTGTTAGAATGCTTATAACTCTATAAATACACATCAAACTTTCGACTTAACACATAACAGAAAATAAAACAATGGAGCTTCTATATTTAGCTCTCTCTTCCATTGTTTTCATCTTCTTCTTCCTCCATGTCATGGAAAACTATCGCAAAAGAAGAATGCCGCCCGGTCCTATCACCCTCCCCATCCTTGGAAACCTTCTTGACATCGGACCAAAGCCCCACGAGTCCCTAGCCAAGCTATCCAAGAAACATGGTCCACTTATGACCATTCGATTAGGCAGCGTCACCAGTGTGGTAGCTTCCACACCAGACGCCGCTAAAGAAATCCTCCAACGCAAAGATGATGTGTGCTCAGGCCGTACTGTGCCAGATGCCGTCACTGCGTTGGAGAACCATGACTCGGCAGTCTTATGGATCTCTGCTAATGACGAATGGCGATCCATCAGAAAAGCCCTCAATACGTACCTCACCCACCAACACAAACTCGATACTCTCCGTGACCTTCGTGAAAATGTGGTGCATGGGATGTTGAATTTCGTTAGGGAGTCCGAGCAGAAACATGAAGCGGTTAATATAGAAAAGTTGGCATTCGCTGTGGCGCTTAATCAGATGTCAAACACCATACTTTCGCTAGATGTGACAGGCTATGACTCAGAGGATATGGGGGGCTTTAATACGGCCGTGAGAACATTGATGGAGGTGGATGGAAAGTTTAACATAGCGGACATATTTCCGGTGTTGAAACCGTGGGACCCACAAAACATACGACGACAGGCAAAGGCTGCTTATGGTTGGTTCGACAAAGTGACCGATGGTTTCATAAGCGATAGGTTAAAGCATCGAGAGTCGAAGCTGCCTAGGTTTGGTGATATGTTGGATTCACTGTTGGATTATAGTCAAGATCATGAAACCGAGTTCAACCTCATTCACATAAAGACTTTAATTGTGGTAAATGCTAACTCTTAAGGGGGCTGCATGTCAATAGTATATAATCCTAAAAAACAAACCTGTGCAATAAAAACAAAAAATTTGACTTCAAATACTTTCAAATTTAGTGATAAGCCAAATAAGTGGGGTGAGTTATTTTAAACACCATAAAAAACATAAAGATTAAAGGACTAAATTTAGTCACTCCTTTAATTTTAATTAAAATAAAACCCTCATTCATCCTCTACCACCCCTTTTGTTATAATATAATTTCACTTCCACCCTTCTTTTCTTGAAAATAGCATAATTTGAAAACCTGTTAGGCGAAATAAATTACAGGATTATAATAAGCATTTAAATATCTTTTAAAGAATGATACTTTCAAATACTTTTGACAAAAAAAATGTTTCTTTTCGGGTTTTTTCTGTATAGGAATTTTCGTATGTAATATAACACTAATCTGTAAATTCGAACACTCAACATGATATCGTAAAATAGACATAAGTATATGTGTATAACTCCAAATAATTTACCATTTTTTGCATTTAAAAATATGAATCATTAGCTTTCCAAACATATTTCACACTTAATTTTTGACCTTTCAAATCAATACAGTTCAATCATAGAAGTTGGGTAAAATATACGAATTTTTTTTAATGTTCAAACTCGCTTGATATATCACTAATTTGTAGATTCGAAGACTGAACATGCCGTTGTAAAATGAACATAAGTTGTATATACATATACTTATGCTCGTTTTACGACAACATATTGACAACTTGAACTTACATATTAGTATTACATCACATATGATATATCAAACAAATTTAAATATTAAGTTATTTTTTTTTCTTTCTTTTTTTTTTCCTCCAACTTATATGAATAAACTATAGATTGAGATATTATGTGTGATATATAGTTTGAAAATTAAGATTGTATATCTTCAAATGCAAAAAAATAATGAATCTTTTAGAATTCTATACAAATAATTATGCTCATTTAGGACTTTATGTTAAATGTTCGAACTTACAGATTACCTTTATATTACATGTGATACATCAAGCGGGTTTGACTAATAATAAAAAAAAAAAAAATCTTTTATATTCATTAACTTAACTTATACGAATAAACTATTGATTTTGAGATTCAGAAATTATGTGTGATATATGGTTGAAAAGCTAAGGATATATATTTTTCAATACTGAAAATTACGAGTCATTTGAAGTTCTACACAAATATCATACTCATTTTACGACATCATGTTTAGTGTTCAAACTTGCAGATTAGTGTTATATCACATGTGATATATCAAGCAAAATAATGTATCAAAACAAAATACCAAAATTACCATGACAAACCGAAAAAAGTCATGCGAAAGTATATGAAAGTGCCCGCTATTGAAAGATAATTAAATGTTCATTACGACAATGTAATTTATGTAAGTTAACTATTTACATTATTAAGATATGTATTTTTTTTAGAAGGTGGAAGTAGGTTTTAGTTAAAAATAATTAAACAACCTATTTTTTTTTTTCATTTACAAAATAAGTGACTGAGGTCTGCCGCTGAATATGCAGAAATATATTAGTACATAATTGAACTTTTTTCATCACCGTTATCCAACTCTTTAGGAAATGGTACGATGATATCTAAATCAATCTGATTCACTGAAAGTTTAACAATCTTTGTTATAATTGTTATTTTTTTTCTTCATATAATTAAGTACTATTCTTTTTATATGTGCTGCACTTACGTTGTTAAACAATAAAAATATTATGTTTGAGGGCCTAAAACATTTTTAACAAATGTACACGTAATTGAGGATACTATATTACGCAACAACTTCATTGTTCAATTATTTTATTATAGCATTAACTATATATAATTGCATTGACAGATCTTCAGGTAGATCCCATAGATTTTTTGAAAAATGATTGAAAGTGACTTTTAATCATTGGATTAATAATTGGCTAATTGCCTAATATAAACTTTTTAAATTGTTACTGGTATATATTGTAGGGTATTTTCTAATTATTTAATGGAGATGTTAATATAATGGTTATTTAATTTGTAAATAAATTGTTCTTATTTATAAAGAAGATCATGTAGATTTAATTTAATGAGAAACAAACTGAAAGTAACTTAAGAAACAAATGATTATCTGATTTTGGATTATACAATATCAAGAGACAATTAAAACCTAATGATATACCAAAAAAGAGCTTAAGTAACATTGTTTTGTTTAAATACAGGATTTGTTCATAGCTGGGACAGAAACAAGCTCAAACACAACTGAATGGGCAATGACTGAATTGCTACTTAACCCCGACATGTTCTCAAGAGTCCGGGAAGAAGTCTCTTCAATAGTGGGAGAAGATGGCAAAATTGAAGAAACCAAACTCCTCGATTTGCCTTATCTGCATGCTATTATAAAAGAAACAATGCGACTGCATTTGTCTGTACCTCTATTAGCACCTCACAAAACTGAAAAAGAAGTAAAACTCGGTGACTACATTGTGCCAAAAAATATCCAAATTTTGGTAAATGTTTGGGCCATGGCAAGAGATCCCAGGTATTGGGAAGACCCATTGAGATTTATGCCTGAAAGGTTCTTAGGAAACGAAATTGACTACAAGGGTCAACACTTTGAGTTTTTACCATTTGGATCGGGTCGAAGAATGTGTCCAGGGATACCCTTGGCTCATAGGGTGGTGAGTTTAATGGTGGCATCATTTGTGTATTATTTTGATTGGGAGCTTCCTCATGCTAGAGAAGACATGGACATGAAGGACATCTTTGGTCTAACATTGCTTAGAGCAACCCCGCTTGTTGCTACCCCTATGCTCGTAAACTAAGTCTAAAATGGTAAAAAGGTCAATTTCCTTCAAATAATAATTGAACGTCAAAGACCTATACAACCATTATAAACAATTATATGTTGAGACTTGACGACAACCCTTTGGTTGATAAGCTATCTATATACCTATTCGCCTTTGATTTGAAGTACGTATTGTAATTTTTTACTATAATAAAAGTTGAAAACTGAGCATTCTTATGATTGTTTTAAGTAATAAAACATGATTATATTTTGTAATCATGCAGAAGTTCTATGTTATTACTATATATACTAAATGTGGGGGAAGAAAACAGTAACAAGCAAAGACATTAAATGCAAACTTTAGCAACTTGGCAAAAATAACTCCTGAGGTTTAAGTGTCGTTGCAGAGCAAGTCCTTTAGCATTAATTGCTATCTATAGCAATTTGGCAAAAATAGTCCCTCAGGTTTAAGTGTCGTTGCAAAGTAAGTACTGTAGAATTAATAACTATCTATAGCAATTTGGCAAAAATAGTCCCTAAGGTTTAAGTGTCGTTACAAAGTAAGTCCTTTGTAGCCACGAAAATAGTCCCTAAGGTTTTAATTGTATTTGCAAAGTCGGTCCTTCAAGGATTAACCAAATAAATATCCAAACAAATTTTTCGGTCATTCATCGGTTCCAAATTCACGTCTACAAAGCAATCCATTGCGTCGCGCGAGTTTTACACTTCGTTGATGTCTAAAAGCGACAAAACTAGATAAAACGTGATTATATTCGCCTTTGATTTTGGTTCATACACCCGTCAATAGAACTTCAAACACCACCATCATCATGTTTCCATTATATTATCACTAATCAATCGTTAACCAATCATTTTTATTAAGTTGTTTTTCTTTTTATCATTAATGTTGAAAGTTTATATTTTTGTAAATTTGTAAACATCCAGTTTTATATAAAAGATGTTAAAATCCCGTATTTCATAAAGTTTCTAAAAATCTGGATTAGAAATCGATTTTTTTTTCTTATAAAATTTATATTAATCCAATTTTGTTTATAAAATCCGAGTTTTATAAAGTCTATAAAGAAAATATAAGAGAAATGAAAATGACATTTTGATTGAAACATTAAAAGTGGCTAAGGCCATTTTTTTATTTATTTTTATTTTTTTAGCTGAAAGTGGAGTGGGCCCTTTTCTCTTATCGGGTCTAGTTGGGTAGGAGTGAAAAAAATATCTCTCTCTGTTCAGACGATTTAAGGGGAAATTGTGTGAAGGAAACGAGAAGATATTATTTGGTAAGGCCACTTCTCTTACTTAAAGGATCATTCAGCCAAAAATAAACACCTCTTAAGTGTGTTGTTAAATAAGAGAACATAGGAAACCTGGTCTACGACGTCGATAGATAGAAAAAGAAAAAGTCAGATAGATAGAAGATGGGTGTATAACAATAGGACCCATATATAGGATTGGAATCGGTTATTTTATTTTTTGAACAAAGGGATCGGTTATTCGTTCAATAGTTTGCAGTTGTATTATGTAACAAATTGAGTCAAACAATAACTTGAGTATTCTTTCAGTATTTTGATATCAATATTCAAATTATCTCACACGAAATTGACGTCCTGTATCAACGTTTTGCCAAAACTACTCGAGCCACAAGAGGCGTACGCGTTATACCTATCGTATAGTGGACCTCGACATTTTATCAAGGATCGAGCAAAGTTTTGGGCTGAGTATTTTCCTCATAAGTGGCCTAATCAACTAATTGAATATGTCATGATCGAGTCACGAGCCGTTCAACATCTTTTGATTCTCTACTTGAGCCTAGCTTAAGCCTGTCGTGCCCAAACAGTCCAAAATATTCACAATTAGTTTTGTAACTTGGGCAAGTGTTAACAAATCACAACCACAACCCAAATATATTTTACTGGAAAAAAAAACTTTTTTTTTCTTTAGCCTTTTTTAGAAGATTAATTTGAGAAATATACGTCAACAGATAAAAATGAGACCACTCTACGAATAAGACTTTAGTTCCGTATGTGCCGACATTGGGTACGACAGTGTGGATGAACTTTTTCAAAATTTGAAGTTATGTTCATGAAAATTATCTTGATGTTGCAGGCTACGAATGAAGGGCCATCCTTGAGATTTAAAAGGTCATCTCAACGTCCAAATGAAGGGGTATAAGATATATTGGTCCAGTTGTACCTGAGTTTTTTACTACTTTTTTACAATGAACAGTATATAGTAATATTCAAAAAAACTTAAAACCTGGTTATGGAGTATTTTTTTTACTGCATATACATATTCAAATACTTATCACATACTACGCTCGATCATGTGCACTTTCATCGTTGCGACGTTGATATCATTACTTGGTGTTTTAGTGACATTATTGTTTGGTATATGCACATAAATAAAATTAGACGAAAGACTCTAAAAGTGTTGTTTGAATAATGTAGAACATGGGTCTTGTCCTAGAGTTTAAACAAGTCCTTCCTGGCTGCCTAAGTGCCTAACCCAATATGAGTTAACGAATAAAAACCATATTATAGATTAAAGAAATAGAAAATACAGTTAAAGAACAAAGCACAGGTAACCAAAAATGTAAAACTTCGATACAAGTCAAAAAGAAAATATATTAAAAGGAAATCAAATATAATAGTATATGGGTTGGTTTCGAGATGCGTATTCATGCATGATAGAAAGGAACGTCGTGACCATGAATATAAATCATATATATATAAATTATTTTTCGTAAGCGTAATCTATATATCTTTATTATTCGCGACCCAAATTTTTTAGAGCATTCATAATGTTCAAGTTGTGAAAGATTTTTTGCACTTAATAACTCATAATTATGGTACTACCTTCGTCCCAAAATATAAGTTCACTTTTGATTTTTCAAAGTCTTTCTCTTTCATATTTGATCATAATTATTTTTTTTCGTGTTATATAATAATTGATGCAAAATATGTAAACGGATTCGTGTTTCAAATGTATTTTCATTGATATACTTTTCATTAAGTATCATATAGCATGAAAAAATATAATTACGGTAAAAGTCAGAAAACAAAAACTTTAAAAAGTCAATTATGGACTTATATTTTGAAACGGAAGGAGTATATTTTATTCGGTAAAAAGTCTTTTGCAAACCACAACTACAATGGTAAAAAGTTTTTTTTTATTGTTTTAGTATGAATCAACATATACAATAAAATAAGAGTGTGAGAGAATGAAATGCTTATAAGAAAGGCCTGAAGTTTATCAAGTTATTGTTGAAATACTTTATAAAAACCTTTACTATAATGCTAAAAACCACTACAAATAGCTTTTTAAAATAGATAAAAGCTATTAACCACTTAACTATTGCTGAAGCTCTTATTCAAGCCACCTAGAAGAACAAAATAACTCTTGAACAAAACCTCTAATCCTTTGAGCCTACACCAATCTTCACTAAACATCCAAATGACATATTAACTGAAGACTCATTTATGCAATAAGATGTCCGTAGAAATCTGGGGATCTTTTTGAGTAAATTTGGATGTCTAAAATTTGGCTTTTGAAAGCGCTATAACCTTCTCAAAACAACCAACCAACTGGCTTAACTCAGTTGGCTACCTGGGCTCCTTCTGGAGCTTGGGAGAGGTTTTACCTAGGGTTCGAGTTTTGCAGGAGACAAAAATCCAAGTTTTCCTCCTAGTGCAAAGCCGTGAGTTATAGGGGTTTCCCTTCGCGGGTCTCTCCTAGTGGTTCGGGTCGCGGGAGTCGGGTTTCAAGTGTGGTGTCGTTCTTAAATAAAAATAAAAATAAAAAAATGAAAACTTTAACAGCTCCTCGCAGTCTAAAACTCAAAAAATTAACCAGAGAATCAACCGACCAAAATTTAGAATCCATGGTGGCAATGACCAACTAACATATCAACGGAAGCTGGAATAACCTCAATACCAGATTTTTATAGTTCTTGCTCCGCTGATTGCCGTGACGATTGGATACACACAATTATAGCGAGCTCTAGACGTGTTGCAAAAGAAGGTTGGTGGAAAAGATATTTTTGATATCTAAGAAAAAGGGGGGAGCAATAACGAAACAATGCCGTTTGAACCCCAAAACATGAGACGACATCGTTTGCACCGCAGATGCATAAAAAAAAAAAAAAAAAAAAAAAAGAAACGACGTTGTTTTTGTCCTAACAAAAGCGTCGTTTGTACCATAAAGCCATCCAAATTTATGTAAGAATATCTACAACTATATTACTATGCACTCCGCATTATCCAACTCTTTAGGAAAAAGTTTATGGGCCGTTTGGTTTGTTGCTAAGAATCACAATTAGTATCGGATTTGGTATAGGGTAGAATGACAATGGATATGAAAAAGTGTATCATTACAATTCTTTATGTTTGGTTGATAAAATATTGTATGAAAAAGTGTATAGATATTTGAATTTTGTAGTGGCAAAAGAGAGGGGCCCGCGGGAATGGATTTCATAGATACCAAATTGGTGTGTAATGAATCTGTGACAATGATATACCCATTTCATTACTAGACCCATAAAACAAACACGTTTAATGACTTTCAAAGTTATAGTCACATTCCCATAGTCTCATACCAAACACCCCTTAACACTTTTTGTTATAATTGTTACTTTTTGGGAAATGACACGTGCACGGAAGGAGTTACTTTGCACACATAATTTTAAGACATTAAGGTCGCCTCGGTAAGAGGATTCAATCCTCATTTTCCCCGCCACGCCGCCTTTCTCTCTCAAATGACCTTCAGCGATTGGGTCCCCGATAAGCGACCATGATCATTTTTATTTTTTTAACCCAAACTAAAATTTCATTAATAATTAAATTTTAACACATTTTTTTTTTAAATTTCATTTTTTTTAAAACATTTTTTTAAACAAATTTAACACATAAAACTTTGAATGTATGGTTGTGTTTGATAAGTTGCAAGAACTTCAGGGGCTGAAGTGAAAGATTTCTATACATGAGTATCCTTCCCAACTTTAGATCACCATCTCCAATATATATCTATCTTCGCCATTTTCTCACACCAAAGTTTCAAAAAAAAAAAAAAAAAAAAAAAAAACAAACGTTTGGAATAATTGAATGTGTGTTTCACACTCACTTTTTGCATATTAAACCACAAATTGTCCAAGTTTTATTCGATCGAGCGGGCGACCCATTTCATTCTCAATCTTGGCGATCGAGTATCTCCACAACAAGACGATCGATGGGAATCGATCGCCACTTTACCCTCGATCGATCCTCGATCAATACTATTGGGGGCAGCCTAATGCCCTTACTATTTCTTTCCCACTAGTTTACCAGCTCTTCTCCGTTCCATTTTAAAGACACCACTGTAGGTGTTGCTTTCACACCGATCACTGGTAACATTTAATCCCATCAATATCAAATAATTAATTGCAGTTTGTTACATAAAGCGGTATTACATGGAGTTGCATAAATATAACTATAAAAGGGTGGGGTTATTTTGACGCTATAATTTTAGATTAACACTCTCTAGTGTTTTAGAGGTACTTTGTCCTCCCTTTTTCCTTTTTTTTTTTTTTTTTTTTTTTTTTTTTTTTGTATAAATAGAAATAAGTGTGTGTGCATAATAATGTATTGTACATGTATAATGTTTTGTATACTTTTGTTTAATAATGTTTTGTATATGTATAGTGTATTTATTTGTGTAGTGTTTTATATGTATAGTGTTTTAATTGTGTAGTGTTTTTATATGGTATTTATTTTACGTTACTTTTATAAACTTTTTATTAATTTTTATAAACTTTTTATAAATTTTTATAGACTTTTTTATAAATATTTTATACACTTTTTTATAAATTTCTTATAAATTTTTATAAAAATTATAAAAAGGTTTATAAAAATTTATAAAAAAAGTTTATAAAAAATTTATAAAAAAAGTTTATAAAAAGTTTATAAAAATTTTATAAAAAAAGTTTATAAAAAGTAACGTAAAAAAAGTTTATAAAATATTTTATTATTATTGTTTAATTAAATGGAAACAATACACAAATAAATATTCTACATATAAAAACACTACACAAATTATATACCACACAAATAAATACACTATACATATAAAAACACTACACAAATTAAATATAACACACAAAATAAACTATACACAATCAAATCAAAAAAAAAGTACGAAAGTACGCTCATGTACGGAGGGGCCCACGCCTATGAGGTGGTTGGCAGTTTAAGGGGATAGGCCCCGTTCTAATAGTACAACCCCTATAAAAATGTGAGAAATATAGTCAAGTATAGTAAGTCATCTCTCCTTCCAAAAATTCAAATTATAATATGAGTTCCTTTCGTCCAATCCATTATAGATCAACATTCAGTGAATCTTTGTGAATTTTTGAAGCCACGAAGACCAAATTTAACTTTCCCCGTCGTATCATAGTTTTTAGCCTCATAAAGTTGTCTCACTCTCTTCGATATGATGTAGCTTCTGATATAAACGCATGGAGTCTAGGAGCCGGCGTTTTTGTAATACCTGGAATTTCTAAAATTCACAAAAAGACCAAAATACCCCTATAATCAAAAAGTATGAATAACTAATTTAAAGAGTACCAAATAAGCTATGTAAATTCAGGAAATTATTAAGAAATATCACACATGATCCAAATAAATATTAAAGACTTTGTAAAGGTAGTTTTATAGTTTGCAATTTTATAAAATTCGTTTTGTATTTTATATAATTAATGATATATTAAATTTATTTAATTAATAAAAGCCCAATATAAATTTATAAAATTAAGAGTCCATTTATTTTAAGTCCAATATATTATAAAGCCCATAAGAAAAATAGTAAACCACATATATATACATTATACGGTCCATATTTTTATCCCTAACAATCCCTAAAACCGATTAAACCCTAAAACCGACTCTAAAAACCCTACAAAATTCGACATCTGATTTCCAGGGCTTAAAGCCATTTTTCTTGGACGAGTTTGAAGGTAAAGAAGGTGATAAAAATCTGGTTCGAGGCTCTAAGGTGCTGGCTCAATCGTGTTTAGTTTTTCGGTTAATTAGGGTTTCGGCGAGTGGAGCTTTTGTGTTTCTTTTGTTCTAACGACCAAAGCTCATCAAGGGTATGTTCCTAATATTATTTTCAGTCCTACAAGTCATATAGAACACGTAAAAATTAGCCATGCATGTTAAATAAGTCGTATGGAATTATTTGGAATTAAAACCCTAAAAGCGTATGGAGATAGCGAACGAGTATATAATAAACTTTGGGACCATGATATTAATTTTCTAAGGACTCTTATATAATATACGACCTGTATAAAATACATGTTCATGAATTCGAAGCTTGTGTGATTTGTTTGGGGTTTTATTTGTTCAATCGTATATAAATAAGGAAAGGATTTTAAAAGGGACAATTAGGGTTTATAAAAATTTAGGGTTTGCTTGTTATGATTAAGGGTCATTAATACAGTAGTAATGAGGAATTAATGATTGGTTTAACCTAGGTTTAGGGCTTGTACTTGAATCATGCATTATTCGTTTTACATAAAAGTTTTGGGTTGGTTTTGTAAATTATGAAACTTAAAGGTTATTTTGTGAACAAGAAAATAATGATACTAAGCGTATAAAAATAAGTATGGGGTTAAACGTGTAATTTTGGATATTTAGAGGGCTATTCAATTGTATTTAACTAAAAGGGTATGTTTTGTAAATTCTAAAACCTTTGGGCTAAAAGTGTAAAATCGATAATAGAAGGTTAGATCGTATAATTAAAGATGTTAAAGGTGCAACATGTAATTTTGGGTAATTATGGGTCAACATGTGTAAATGAATTACGTAAGGACATGCATGAGTTAAGTTAATTTCCGTTTGAGTTTTCATACGTTCTAGGTCAAAGTAGAAATCATTAAAAGAAGTAACATGTAAATTAAATGCGTAATAAATGATATTAAAAGTATGGGAAACCCTAGAACATAAATAGGAAGTTGATTAGGGTTAAAAGCTAAGTGTGTAAGTTCGTTATTTCATGTGAGAAGGGGTAAGTCTTGGAGTTATTAATAACCATTGATTTAGAGTAAATGAGCTAGTACTAAGTGTGTCGTGAACATGCGTGAGTTATAATGAATTAAAGTATTGCATGAATGGTCTCATTAAGGGTTTGCATTCGAACAATGTTACGTGTGAGTTTTGGTTAATCATGTACGTTATAAAAGATTAGGTAAACTATTTTGAAAGAAAGTCCTAAAATCCGTTATTGACATTTGTAAACCCTATACTTTGAAAGATGATCATATAAGCTCTTAAATAAGATGTATGCCATATTAAACCCTTAAGTTTACCGTTTGTCATTTGCAACCCATGAGTTTGGCTAAGTAATGATTAATACTCTAAAATGTTGGAATTCGTCCGTCATTAAAATGAGAATAATCGACAACTCTAAAAGTATTAATGAGATTAATCCGTTATGTCATTAATGATACTAATAAGTATTAAATAAATCATAATCCGTGTAGATTCGTTGGAGGAGACGCGTTACATCTTCGTATTTCTACATTCGTTTGCTTTCCTTTCATTTGCTTTAAGGTACGGATATTCATCTCACTTTAAGACACTTGTGTTATCGTCTGATATTCGACCTTTTCGAAGAAAGGTTCCTTATGATGTTCTTTTCGTTCGCTTTCCTATTATGCTTATTAGGATTCCCAATGCCATTGCTATGAACCCTTTTCTGAATGTTTGATATGTTGTTTATATGAATTTATGTTCTAGTGATCTATGCAATATCTGATATGAATTTATGTTAGGAAGACTCTGATATACGCATTTGTTGAACTTTGCTATGATTGATTATGAATTCCGATTATGAATTTCTGTTTATGAATATATGATATGCCACTATGATATGAACTTATGATTTCTGAATATCTGAATATGAATCTTATGATATGAACTATATGATATGTTATCTGTGACCTTGTGTTTGACTATGATCTGTGCCATATCTGAAAATCTGTTTGACTAAGGTCAGTTGTTAACTGAACCAAATATTTAACTAGTCATGGGGGTTCCATGTCCGTATCAGTGATGCACCTCTGATATGACTCTAGGGCAGTAGAGTGATGTTCTGCCACGTCTCTGGATGGTGAAGCATATTTTTGAATATGTAGGAAGGGGCGTATGGATGCATCCTAGATCTGATCTGTTATCTGATATGTTATCGGTGAATGATGTCGGTGTACGTCTGCGTCTTCACGAAATCTGGGAGCTAGCTACTCCATTTATTTTCGATGTTACTTTTGAAGAAAGATATTTCTGATATGATATGTTAGTAAATGTGCTTATGACGTATTTGTTTAAGTGATTATTAGTTGCCATGCTAGGATAGGATTAATACGTTAAAACCTGATTCGTATATTTGATATTATGATTTGTTATTGTTACGTGAATGCGTTGATCTGTGAGATGAATGTGCTAGTGTACAATTGAGTGTTTTGGAGGTTAATTATATGTCTGTATATGTGACCTGCCATGTTAAAACTCTGCTAAGGTTAGGATTGGATCTGAGAACTGGTTTAGCTATTATGTCCGCCATGACTTGTCGCCATTTCATTGCTACAATATTGCATTAAGTGTATTAAATGTTGATTAATTGATTTGTATGAATGCCATGTTTATTTACTAGAAACTGTTTCCTTTAGTTTTGAGACTTTCCGTTTGGCTTATATGTAATCTGTTATTTGATATGTTATGCGTTTGGTTGTTCTGATGTGTTTGTTTTTGTGTCTTTAATGTGCTATGTGATGTCTAAACTGTTATGTGTTGTTTGGATTTCTGTATATTTGTGCTTCCGCAGAATCCTAAAAGATCCTTCGTCATTATTTCATTTTATTTTCGTTATTCGTATATTTGTTTTGTTTTAGCTTTTGTTTCGTTATATCATTCCTTGGGCTTTGTAAGCTCAAATTGCAAGACTTTTCTTTTCTGCATGCAGCTATTTAGCATTCAAGATGAGTTTATGGAATAGTGATCCGGGCTTGAGAGTAGAGTTGAGAGCAAGACTTGACCATAGAGATCTTAGATTTATTTTGAATTTTAAGTCATTTATACTATCTTTTGTAAGTTTTTGTAAAGGCTTCCGCTTTTGTACATTAGTTAAAGTTCTGATATGAAACCGTATTGTGATATCTTTACCTTGTCGGTGGGTGTTACAATTTATGGTATCAGAGCTCTAGGTTTTAGGACCCTTAGAGCTTAGGCTATGACCTGTGAGAAGTGGGTAGATTTAGGATTTTCCCTTCTGCGTACTTCTTTGCGTACACTATAGTACTTCGACTTTGCTAATAGTTGGTATTTCTTTTAGATGGTTATTCCCCGTCGCCCTAGTTCATCTGATAGGAGTAATCAAGGACCAGCTAGGCAACCCAAGGAGAAGATGAAGTGGGCCGTTGTCATTGCTAAGGGCTGCACGAGGTTTGGTAAAGAGAAGCGGACTAATAAGAGGATAAGAGTTCCGACCTACATGTGGCCATGCACCATCGAGGAGAAGCTGACCTTGAAGACCATTGACGGGAAGGTAGTGAAGGAGTATGAAACTAAGGTTGTTGACAACCAAGGTTTCACTACTAGGTACCATGATAGGTGTCCCAAGTTCTTTGAGGATGGAGGACTAGGATGGGCTGAGAGTTGCGATCTGTATGCTTTTGTGGATCGTGTGCCGGAGGAGGCAGAAAGGAAGCGGAAAAGTGACTTTGCTAGTCGCTTACTACCACAGCGTGAAGGAAACAGGAACGGATGGATAAGCGAGGAGGAAGAGGAACCCGAGGAAGAATACGAGGTGGATTCGGATTTGGAGTCTACGGCTACTAGTAGGTTCAATCCGACACAAGAATAGGAATTTCGCTTCTGATTTGTTACCCTCTTTATGAGAATTTTCTGACAGTTGATTTTGAGTTAGGTTCTTTTGTTTTCATTTAGACGATTGAATCTTGGATTATTAAGTTTTGTTTTGGAAGTTCATCTTAAGACGACTCTGCAAATTTTGTTTGGTTAATGGAAATAAAAACAAAATTTTGAAAGTATAGTTCCTGTCTGTTGTTTCTTTCTGCTAGATTCGCTAAGTTTCCGTTAGTCCTCATAAGTTTTGTCCGCTATTTATTTTCTCCATGATGTTATTACCGCTTGAATGAAGTATGACCATCATGATGGTATACTCATGTGGATCTGGTTTGTTATAGTATGTTACTTGCTATTTGAGTGTTATCTGTATGTGGTATGTTTTGTTATTAGTTATGTGTTTTGTCATGACCCGAGACCGAATATAATGACAATAAGAACTTGTTATGTGATGCAAGTATTATGACCTTTGATCAGCGTAATAATACCGAGATCATATAATCTGAACTTATTGAAGGTATCGACGTCCCGGGAAATGCACATAGTTGATGTGTGATAGGACTTTGACTTGTATCATTATTTGGTGCTTCTATGTTCGTTTGAAATTCCGTACCTAATTGTGAGATCTTTCGTCGATATCATTACGTGTATAAGTTTTGTACGCTTAGAATCCGGGTTATTATGATCATGCGAACCTATAGATTGCTATGACCACCTTAAGCTTATATGTCTCCACATATTTCTGCGACTATTGAGGCCGATAGGATTTATTCCGTCTATGCATATGATGTCCTCATCATTAGATATCTGAATAAGTTAGAATTTGTCGTTTGATTTTCTGCGTCTCATCTGTTCTCCGCCATTACTTGATAAGTATATAATTATCTATTATAAGTATTTGACTATTGATTTGATTTCTGAATAAGTTTGATATTTAATATTCTGATAAGAAATTCATTTGTTCCGAGATAAGATTAACGTTCGTTATATTCCTAGAAATTCTGAAATCCGATTCGTTTTCTGTTCTGTTCCGTCTTGTTCAATTTCGAGGACGAAATTTTCTTTTAGAGGGGAATAATTGTAATACCTGGAATTTCTAAAATTCACAAAAAGACCAAAATACCCCTATAATCAAAAAGTATGAATAACTAATTTAAAGAGTACCAAATAAGCTATGTAAATTCAGGAAATTATTAAGAAATATCACACATGATCCAAATAAATATTAAAGAATTTGTAAAAGGTAATTTTTATAGTTTGCAATTTTATAAAATTCGTTTTGTATTTTATATAATTAGCCGTATATATTAAATTTATTTAATTAATAAAAGCCTAATATAAATTTATAAAATTAAGAGTTCATTTATTTTAAGTCCAATATATTATAAAGCCCACAAGAAAAATAGTAAACCATATATATATACATTATACGGTCCATCTTTTTATCCCTAACAATCCCTAAAACCGATTAAACCCTAAAACCGACTCTAAAAACCCTAAAAAATTCGACATCTGATTTCCAGGGCTTAAAGCCATTTTTCTTGGACGAGTTTGAAGGTAAAGAAGGTGATAAAAATCTGGTTCGAGGCTCTAAGGTGCTGGATCGATCGTGTTTAGTTTTTCGGTTAATTAGGGTTTCGGCGAGTGGAGCTTTTGTGTTTCTTTTGTTCTAACGACCAAAGCTCATCAAGGGTATGTTCCTAATATTATTTTCAGTCCTACAAGTCATATAGAACACGTAAAAATTAGCCATGCATGTTAAATAAGTCGTATGGAATTATTTGGAATTAAAACCCTAAAAGCGTATGGAGATAGCGAACAGTATATAATAAACTTTGGGACCATGATATTAATTTTCTAAGGACTCTTATATAATATACGACCTGTATAAAATACATGTTCATGAATTGACTTGTGTGATTTGTTTGGGGTTTTATTTGTTCGATCGTATATAAATAAGGAAAGGATTTTAAAAGGGACAATTAGGGTTTATAAAAATTTAGGGTTTGCTTGTTATGATTAAGGGTCATTAATACAGTAGTAATGAGGAATTAATGATTGGTTTAACCTAGGTTTAGGGCTTGTACTTGAATCATGCATTATTCGGTTTTACATAAAAGTTTTGGGTTGGTTTTGTAAATTATGAAACTTAAAGGTTATTTTTGTGAACAGTAAAATAATGATACTAAATGTATAAAAATAAGTATGGGGGTTAAACGTGTAATTTTGGATATTTAGAGGGCTATTCGAATTGTATTTAACTAAAAGGGTATGTTTTGTAAATTCTAAAACCTTTGGGCTAAAAGTGTAAAATCTGATAATAGAAGGTTAGATCGTATAATTAAAGATGTTAAAGGTGCAACATGTAATTTTGGGTAATTATGGGTCAACATGTGTAAATGAATTACGTAAGGACATGCATGAGTTAAGTTAATTTCCGTTTGAGTTTTCATACGTTCTAGGTCAAAGTAGAAATCATTAAAAGAAGTAACATGTAAATTAAATGCGTAATAAATGATATTAAAAGTATGGGAAACCCTAGAACATAAATAGGAAGTTGATTAGGGTTAAAAGCTAAGTGTGTAAGTTCGTTATTTCATGTGAGAAGGGGTAAGTCTTGGAGTTATTAATAACCATTGATTTAGAGTAAATGAGCTAGTACTAAGTGTGTCGTAAACATGCGTGAGTTATAATGAATTAAAGTATTGCATGAATGGTCTCATTAAGGGTTTGCATTCGAACAATGTTACGTGTGAGTTTTGGTTAATCATGTACGTTATAAAAGATTAGGTAAACTATTTTGAAAGAGAGTCCTAAAATCCGTTATTGACATTTGTAAACCCTATACTTTGAAAGATGATCATATAAGCTCTTAAATAAGATGTATGCCATATTAAACCCTTAAGTTTACCGTTTGTCATTTGCAACCCATGAGTTTGGCTAAGTAATGATTAATACTCTAAAATGTTGGAATTCCGTCCGTCATTAAAAATGAGAATAATCTGACAACTCTAAAAGTATTAATGAGATTAATCCGTTATGTCATTAATGATACTAATAAGTATTAAATAAATCATAATCCGTGTAGATTCGTTGGAGGAGACGCGGCGTTACATCTTCGTATTTCTACATTCGTTTGCTTTCCTTTCATTTGCTTTAAGGTACGGATATTCTGTCTTACTTTAAGACACTTGTGTTATCGTCTGAGATATTCGACCTTTTCAAGAAGGTTCCTTATGATGTTCTTTTCGTTCGCTTTCCTATTATGCTCATTACGATTCCCAATGCCATTGCTATGAACCCTTTTACGAATGTTTGATATGTTGTTTATATGAATTTATGTTCTAGTGGTCCGATCTGCGCCAAAACAACAAGTCAAAAGACTTAAACCGCTCGAGACACAAATGCAATGAAGATCGAGAGAATAAAGGGATTCCGGGTCGTTAAGTCCCACGGAGACTCAATGGTGTGTTAAAAGCAGTTGAGACGATAGAATGATCACTAATGATAGCGATCGAAAAAGATTAGGATTGAATATTACACTCTTGAAAAGGGTTATAAATAAAAGCGACTTAAATGCAAATTAAAAGATTAAAAGATAAAAATATTAAATAAACGCTATCACTATTTTTAAAGTGATGAGCGTTTAAAACTTAAAACGAAAACTTACGTTTAAATAAAAATAACGTGAGCGTACAAAATAAAAAGTGAAACTTATACAATATAAACCCTAAAAATATGAAAATACATTTTACAAACCTAATGATAAAAGAAAATTTATAGAAAAGAAAATTATTTTATAACTATTTATGTAATTATTATTAATTAAAACTATTTTATACTATTTAATAATACTCTAAAATAAAAGAAAATATGAAATAAGACTAGAAAAATAAAGTTAAGACTTAGAAAAATCTAAAATATGATAAAACTAATTTTAAAACAGAAAATATATTTTTTAGACTTTTTATGTATTTATTATTAATTAAAAACTATTTAAAACTAATTTAAATTATTAAAAATACCAAATAAAAAGGAGAAAAATAGGGAAAAATACTTTTTAAGCTTTTTACATTTATCTAAACTTAAGAAAAATGAAAAATTATTTTTTAGAACTTTTTCTTAATTATTTGTATTTAAAGCTAATTAAAAAGGATTAAAAACTAAATTAAATTAAGAAAAATAGCAAATGAACTTGGAAAAATCTGAAAATTTAAGGAAAACTCTAAAATTATACTAGGAAGCTGGGAAAAATAGAAAAACCAGGGCTTGTTTGGCAGAATATGAAACTGATAAGGAAGTGCTTATTGAAATAAGCACTTCAATAAGCAAATGGACTCCAAAGTGTACCAAACTGATAAGGAAGCAATAATAAGCTAAAAGGACCAAAATATAACAAGAAACAACTAGTCCTAACCACTGATTATCAAGATGCAAAGATTTGAGGTGCTGAGATAATAAGCTAAAACAGTGAGAATGGGGGTACTTTAAGCACGAAATAAGCAATCAAATAAGCTTAAAATAGGAAAACACCAACTGGAACTTCAAGAGGACCTGGCCAAGAGTACTTAAACCAAAATTAGACTCGGAGGAGCTCAAGAGAGCCTTTACAAGCTCTGCAAAGTCGAAAGAAACTCAAGATAAGTCGAGATCGATGAGCGAGGATATGGGTCCATGTTCATGAGCTTGTTTGAAGCTTATAGAAAATTATAAAATTCCACAAAAATACACATAAGAAAATAGACCAAGAGCACTTTTAAAAACAACAAATTTTATAGATTAAGACTCGAAATGAGTTCAACAAAATCACTCTAGTTAGCCCAAAACTCGATTTGCAAAATTTGACTTTTTAAGAAAAAGTGGAAAGTTGACTAAACTGATTTTTGATTATGATTTTTGGACTGGAAATGAACTTAATAAGTGTAATGAGCCTAATGCTAGCTTAATCTATGTATTTGGAACACAAAATAAGTTTTGAATATACAAAAAACTTCAACAGTGAGCTGCTAAATCAGTTGGAATGGGATTTTGACTTATGTGCTTCAAAGGCACATGTTTTTGACAGATTTGAGTTTAAAAAAGCTACTAAGACTTGAAACAACAAGACTCATCCACATATTAAACCTCTAAGACAGTTTATATGTATAATCCAAACACCCCTTAAAACTTGAAATGCAAACTTAAAACAAGATAACAACTGAGCATACTTGTTTAAATGATCAAACTTAGTTTATATAACCTAATTGCAACTATCTAAACTAGTTTCAACAGTTTATAACCACAGATACATAAATGACCATACAATGCAAATAACTTGAAATTTTGAAAAAGAGATACCACTCACATGAACTCCAGCTGATGCACAGACCAATATCAAACCCAAGGAACCACTATACTAATCTATTTAAACCCATAACCATCATCTGCATTACCAAATAAGCTGCTATTCCAATTTGAGCCCAAAGTTGACTTCTGTTGACTATTTCACCAAATGACTTGAAAATTAAATGTAACTTTTTGAAAGGCTAAGATAAGCTTATATAAGGTTGTTTGAGTTAGAAAATAAACTATTAGGAGCTTATACATAAGAAATTGATACTACACTTTGTAACAGTAACATAAAACTTAGAACTTAGATGGAAACTTGATATTGATACTTAAAAGTGAGTTACAAAGATTTGTAAACTGAATTATGCTACATAAAAAGTCGAAATTACGAGTTTGGACTTAAAGCTAAAACATTAATATAAAAACGACATTAAGAAAAAACCTTAAAACTAACTACTACCCTTCAAGCCTTTTTCTTGCTCTATTTATATCTCCAAACTGCTTTTCTTGACTTTTGCAAATCCCACTTCTGTTGATAGCCATTGGATGGCTTAAGGTTAGTTTTGGCCATTGATCTATTTTGGCGGGAAAGTGGAATTTGACAGGTGGATAGGTTGAGTGAAAGGGTGGAATGAGCTTTAAATGATTCTTGTATTTGTGTTGAGGTGGGGGGACAAAGGAGAGGAAAAAGTGAGGAGGGGGAATGGTGTTTCATGGGTGAGCAGTGGTGAAGCAGGGAAGAAGGTAGGAAAATGGCGCCAAGTGGGTGTTTGTTTGACTGCCATGGTTGACCAGATATTAGTTGTAGGCAGGGGTTCATAATGCAAAGGGTCCAAAGGTTTAAGGGGCAGGGGGTCAAAATGAGCTAAAGGGGTCCAAAAATGGTTTAAGGCTTTAATAATTAGAGGGACCAATAGTGTAAATCTGAAAATTGCAAGGACCATTATTGCCAACTCATCAAAGATACTTCAAGGGACCATTAATGACAAGTATCAAAAGTACAGGGACCAATGTTGCCATTTTCACATTTTCCAGGGGCCATTTCTGCCAATTTTGAAAGTTGAAGGACCATTTTGTAATTTTCTCAAAACTTTTTATATTTTTCATCAAAGGACTAAATTTGACAACTTATGATTTTAAAAGGACCTTTGATGACTTTTCTTTTGAAATTTTGTGCTCAGGGACTGTTTTTGACAATTTTTGAAACTTGGGGACTAAAGCGCAATTTTGTAAATTTGATCGTTTTCATCGATTTTGATATTTTGTATTTAAAACACATAAAACACTGATTTGTGATATTTTGACTATTTTGATGTGTTTGAGTGTTTTCGGATGATTTTGCGGTTTAAATGGTATAAAATGATGAGTATTTAGAGACTCATCAATCCCACATCGAGATATTGCTAGTCCCTAGCAATGATTTGAAAAACATAATGGATTTTAAACTCTTTACCAAAAGCCATTACTTGGAGTAATAAATGTTTGATTCAAGTAAGAACCATGGTACAATAACCATGTGATTTTGAGCAAACCACCGACTTTCAACGGATTTGATTTTGTCTTTACGAGCCGTACCATTCGGACTAGCCAACTCTTAGATAAATTATCAATATTATCTTTGGTGAGTGATTACCAATTATGGATTTTCCATCGCCTTTACCACAAGCCATAACCTTGCGGGCTAGCCACTCATTATCTTTTGAGGATGATGGGGAGTCGAGAAACCATACAATTTTGGGCAAATTGCAAGCCATATAAACGGATTTGATATATCTTTACCAAGAGCCGTTTGCTCTGGATTAGCCAATCCTTTAGTCTTACAGACAAAGCGATGATAACCAAATGAGAAAGTGTAAAACACTTACTCCAAAAAATTTTGGCCAAAAGCGGGAAATTGGGATAATTATATGATAAAATTAGTGAGAATTCCCCCACTTAGAAATGAATATTGCCCTCAATATTCAAAGTCTGCGGTTATGCCGAAACAAAGAACGTGAAAGGAAATACTACTACCATTATTTAGAAAGTTTTTTTTTTTTTTTTTTTTTTTTATATATATATAACATGTGGGCACTCCCCACACTTAGGTGGTAGAAAGGGGTAAGAAGGCGAAATATGGGTGAAAACCCATATGGTGTGTCTCTTGTTTTTGATTTCAGTCGCTAGCTTGACTCGACCCCGAATTCATTGGTTCATGGGAAGCAAAGTGGAAGAAACAATCTCACTCGGACTTTCGTTCAAAATGTTTGGACAAACATTTGAAGCACGTGAAAGTTCCACACCGATGAGATATCAAGAGACAGAACCTGCACCCGGCTCACGGATGGTAAATGAAAATGCCGGGTCAAAGATAGTGTCCTCACTCCCGAGCGAGTGAAGAGAGAGAAGTCACCAAGTAGGTGAAGAAAGAAGGAAGATCATGATAACGATCATGATAAGATCTTCTTCCTCGGGATCAAGTCAGATTGCACTTATTTGGATTTTATCGGTTGAGCTCTTTGGGTTGGAAGGCATCTCGGTGGGGAGGGTGGGAAGATTTGTCATAACTATGCAAATTGAGATTCTCTCCCCGATCATGATCTTGCCATCCAAACAATCATACTCGGAGGAGATATGATATGAGTGAGTTCACCGCGAACTCCTCATGAAGAGAATACGGAGGTGGGACATGTGCGGTGCCATGGGCTATAAATATGCACCTCGTCCATTATAGTCTCCGTGTCGGACTCATCACTATCAAAGATTGGATTAACTGAATTTAGAGTAAATTCGAATCGAATTCGAATAAGGGATTAGTGATAGTCGTATGAATTGTTGTGGAAACAACATGGTCAACATCCTCTTCTAAGTTGACGATCTCGAGTGTGGAAGTGATGCATCAATAAATTCTATATCTTGAGAATATAAAGAATCGGCATCACTATAATCACTTGTCAAAATCGAGAAAGTCTCAACAAGATCATTTGTAAGAGGAAAGACATATCACACTCATTGTCAAGAATTCCCTCGGACTCACTTGGGATCGGGATAAGGTTCTCAACATTCGATGATTCCGTTTCCGGAATAGTGCTAAGCTCATCCCCGTGTTTAGAGAGTGAGTGGGAATCTCGGGTGTGATAGCGATTATTGAGATAGAATCTCAATCTCTGGAATATCAACCGCCGAGAGGGTTGAGAAATATTACTTTAAAAGGATAAAACCCTCCTCGTCATCGTCATAAAGAGCGCCTTGAGAAATTGGGAACGTCACGAGAGCTGCTCTAGGATTAATGTTTCTTCCCTAGATTTGCGAGCTTCGCTCGTTCTTCGCTCTTGACCATCAATTCTCCTATGGTCTTTTCACCACTCACTTGATTCTTAAAGTTTTGAATCATATCATTAAGTGATTTTATTGCGGTTTCAAGATCATGGGAGATTTCATGAGACAACGGCTCGGATGGAGTTTGAACCGTATAGTCTTTGTGGAGGTTGGTTATGATAAGAGTAGTCATAATTGTTACAAGGATTATGCTCATAGACAAGCATGTTCCCCGTTTGACACTCAAAACTCGGGTGAGGACCTCCACAATACTCACAGTAGTTAGAAAAGTCGGGCTGTGGTGGGTAGTTGGAAACGTTTGAGGGGTCGTTAAATGAGTTCGGATTAGGATCATAATCAAATGAATTCCTCGAACCACAAAACAAACAACTCCCATTATAAATATCATTACCACACTGTACACACGTACACCAGCGACATGGTGAACCAAAAAGAGGCTCACCACAACCGACACAAGGAATAAACGATTCCATGAGAATAGGAGAAGGTAGAATCAAATGGATAGAGGGTAAAGGAATAAAGAATCAAAAAGGGTAAGAGGGTAAAGAGGAATATTTTTGGCATTTTTGGACAAACATGCTATAAAAACAAAGAGGGAAAATATTTTTGGCGTTTTTAACACTTTAGGAAAAGTGTTAATGAACTTTTTGGATTTTTGAAAACTTTACAAAAAAACTTTTTACAAATGGTGGGTATGTGCAACAATGGATCTGAAAATGGCTAAACACACGCTAAAGCCTCCCGTGATGGCGCCAAAATTTGATCTGCAAAACAACAAGTCAAAAGACTTAAACCGCTCGAACACAAATGCAATGAAGATCGAGAATAAAGGGATTCCGGGTCGTTAAGTCCCACGGAGACTCAATGGTGTGTTAAAAGATTCAGACGATAGAATGATCACTAATGATAGCGATCGGAAAAGATTAGGATTGAATATTACACTCTTGAAAGGGTTATAAATAAAAGCGACTTAAATGCAAATTAAAAGATTAAAAAGATAAAAATATTAAATAAACGCTATCACTATTTTTAAAGTGATGAGCGTTTAAAACTTAAAACGAAAAACTTACGTTTAAATAAAAATAACGTGAGCGTACAAAATAAAAAGTGAAACTTATACAATATAAACCCTAAAAATATGAAAATACATTTTACAAACCTAATGATAAAAGAAAATTTATAGAAAAAGAAAATTATTTTATAACTATTTATGTAATTATTATTAATTAAAACTATTTTATACTATTTAATAATACTCTAAAATAAAAGAAAATATGAAATAAGACTAGAAAAATAAAGTTAAGACTTAGAAAAATCTAAAATATGATAAAACTAATTTTAAAACAGAAAATATATTTTTAGACTTTTATGTATTTATTATTAATTAAAAACTATTTAAAACTAATTTAAATTATTAAAAATACCAAATAAAAAGGAGAAAAATAGGAAAAATACTTTTAAGCTTTTTACATTTATCTAAACTTAAGAAAAATGAAAAATTATTTTTAGAACTTTTCTTAATTATTTGTATTTAAAGCTAATTAAAAGGATTAAAACTAAATTAAATTAAGAAAAATAGCAAATGAACTTGGAAAAATCTGAAAATTTAAGGAAAACTCTAAAATTATACTAGGAAGCTGGGAAAAATAGAAAACCAGGGCTTGTTTGGCAGAATATGAACCTGATAAGGAAGTGCTTATTGAAATAAGCACTTCAATAAGCAAATGGACTCCAAAGTGTACCAAACTGATAAGGAAGCAATAATAAGCTAAAAGGACCAAAATATAACAAGAAACAACTAGTCCTAACCACTGATTATCAAGATGCAAAGATTTGAGGTGCTGAGATAATAAGCTAAAACAGTGAGAATGGGGGTACTTTAAGCACAGAAATAAGCAATCAAATAAGCTTAAAATAGGAAAACACCAACTGGAACTTCAAGAGGACCTGGCCAAGAGTACTTAAACCAAAAATTAGACTCAGAGGAGCTCAAGAGAGCCTTTTACAAGCTCTGCAAAAGCTGAAAGAAACTCAGCATAAGCTGAGATCAGTGAGCAGGGGATATGGGTCCATGTTCATGAGCTTGTTTGAAGCTTATAGAAAAATTATAAAATTCCACAAAAATACACATAAGAAAATAGACCAAGAGCACTTTTAAAAACAACAAATTTTATAGATTAAGACTCAGAAATGAGTTCAACAAAAATCACTCTAGTTAGCCCAAAAACTCAATTTGCAAAATTTGACTTTTTAAGAAAAAGTGGAAAGTTGACTAAACTGATTTTTGATTATGATTTTTGGACTGGAAATGAACTTAATAAGTGTAATGAGCCTAATGCTAGCTTAATCTATGTATTTGGAACACAAAATAAGTTTTGAATATACAAAAACTTCAACGATGAAATTTCGCTAAATCGGTTGGAATGGGATTTTGACTTATGTGCTTCAAAGGCACATGTTTTGACAGATTTGAGTTTAAAAAGCTACTAAGACTTGAAACAACAAGACTCATCCACATATTAAACCTCAAGACGGTTTATATGTATAATCCAAACACCCTTAAAACTTGAAATGCAAACTTAAAACAAGATAACAACTGAGCATACTTGTTTAAATGATCAAACTTAGTTTATATAACCTAATTGCAACTATCTAAACTAGTTTCAACAGTTTATAACCACAGATACATAAATGACCATACAATGCAAATAACTTGAAATTTTGAAAAAGAGATACCACTCACATGAACTCCAGCTGATGCACAGACCAATATCAAACCCAAGGAACCACTATACTAATCTATTTAAACCCATAACCATCATCTGCATTACCAAATAAGCTGCTATTCCAATTTGAGCCCAAAGTTGACTTCAGTTGACTATTTCACCAAATGACTTGAAAATTAAATGTAACTTTTGGAAAGGCTAAGATAAGCTTATATAAGGTTGTTTGAGTTAGAAAATAAACTATTAGGAGCTTATACATAAGAAATTGATACTACACTTTGTAACAGTAACATAAAACTTAGAACTTAGATGGAAACTTGATATTGATACTTAAAAGTGAGTTACAAAGATTTGTAAACTGAATTATGCTACATAAAAGCTGAAATTACAGAGTTTGGACTTAAAGCTAAAACATTAATATAAAAACGACATTAAGAAAAAACCTTAAAACTAACTACTACCCTTCAAGCCTTTTTCTTGCTCTATTTATATCTCCAAACCGCTTCTTTCTTGACTTTTGCAAATCCATACATTGATAGCCATTGGATGGCTTAAGGTTAGTTTTGGCCATTGATCTATTTTGGCGGGAAAGTGGAATTTGACAGGTGGATAGGTTGAGTGAAAGGGTGGAATGAGCTTTAAATGATTCTTGTATTTGTGTTGAGGTGGGGGGACAAAGGAGAGGAAAAAGTGAGGAGGGGGAATGGTGTTTCATGGGTGAGCAGTGGTGAAGCAGGGAAGAAGGTAGGAAAATGGCGCCAAGTGGGTGTTTGTTTGACTGCCATGGTTGACCAGATATTAGTTGTAGGCAGGGGTTCATAATGCAAAGGGTCCAAAGGTTTAAGGCGGGGGTCAAATGAGCTAAAGGGTCCAAAATGGTTTAAGGCTTTAATAATTAGAGGACCAATAGTGTAAATCGAAAATTGCAAGGACCATTATTGCCAACTCATCAAAGATACTTCAAGGGACCATTAATGACAAGTA
Organism: Chrysanthemum lavandulifolium; assembly: GCA_022545495.1. Lineage (NCBI taxonomy): Eukaryota > Viridiplantae > Streptophyta > Magnoliopsida > Asterales > Asteraceae > Chrysanthemum > Chrysanthemum lavandulifolium. Next base: position 7,790,774 of record CM040246.1, on the reverse strand, counting down.
TCAAAAGTACGAGGGACCAATGTTGCCATTTCACATTTTCAGGGGCCATTTCGCCAATTTTGAAAGTTGAAGGACCATTTTGTAATTTTCTCAAAACTTTTATATTTTTCATCAAAGGACTAAATTTGACAACTTATGATTTTAAAAGGACCTTTGATGACTTTTCTTTGAAATTTTGTGCTCGAGACCTGCTTTTGACAATTTTTGAAACTTGGGGACTAAAGCGCAATTTTGTAAATTTGATACGTTTTCATCGATTTTGATATTTTGTATTTAAAACACATAAAACAACGATTTGTGATATTTTGACTATTTTGATGTGTTTGAGTGTTTCGGATGATTTTGCGGTTTAAATGGTATAAAATGATGAGTATTTAGAGACTCATCATGGTCTATGCAATATCTGATATGAATTTATGTTAGGAAGACTCGATATACGCATTTGTTGAACTTTGCTATGATTGATTATGAATTCCGATTATGAATTTCTGTTTATGAATATATGATATGCCACCATGATATGAACTTATGATTTACGAATATCGAATATGAATCTTATGATATGAACTATCGATATGTTATCTGTGACCTTGTGTTTGACTATGATCATGCCATATCGAAAATCTGTTTGACTAAGGTCGGTTGTTAATCGAACCAAATATTTAACTAGTCATGGGGTTCCATGTCCGTATCGATGATGCACTCGATATGACTCTAGGCGATAGAGTGATGTTACGCCACGTCTCGGATGGTGAAGCATATTTTTGAATATGTAGGAAGGCGTATGGATGCATCCTAGATCGATCCGTTATCGATATGTTATCTCGGTGAATGATGTAGGTATGCGTCTGCGTCTTCACAAAATCTAGGAGCTAGCTACTCCATTTATTTTACGATGTTACCTTTTGAAGAAAGATATTTCGATATGATATGTTAGTAAATGTGCTTATGACGTATTTGTTTAAGTGATTATTAGTTGCCATGCTAGGATAGGATTAATCGTTAAAACTGATTCGTATATTTGATATTATGATTTGTTATTATTACGTGAATCGTTGATCGTGAGATGAATGTGCTAGTGTACAATTGAGTGTTTTGGAGGTTAATTATATGTCTCAGTATATGTGACCGCCATGTTAAAACTACGCTAAGGTTAGGATTGGATCGAGAACTGGTTTAGCTATTATATCCGCCATGACTTGTCGCCATTTCATTTGCTACAATATTGCATTAAGTGTATTAAATGTTGATTAATTGATTTGTATGAATGCCATGTTTATTTACTAGAAACTGTTTCCGTTAGTTTGAGACTTTCCTTTTGGCTTATCGTGTCATTATTTGATATGTTATCGTTTGGTTGTTCGATGTGTTTGTTTTGTGTCTTTATTGTGCTATGTGATGTCTAAACTGTTATGTGTTGTTTGGATTACGTATATTTGTGCTTCATGCGAATCCTAAAAGATCCTTCGTCATTATTTCATTTTATTTTCGTTATTCGTATATTTGTTTTGTTTTAGCTTTTGTTTATTATATCATTCCTTTGGGCTTTGTAAGCTCACCAAGACTTTTCTTTTCTGCGGCGGTATTTAGCATTCAAGATGAGCTTATGGGATAGGCGATGCGGGCTTGAGAGTAGGTGAGAGCAAGACTTGACCATAGAGATCTTAGATTTATTTTGAATTTTAAGTCATTTATACTATCTTTTGTAAGTTTTGTAAAGGCTTCGCTTTTGTACATTAGTTAAAGTTCGATATGAAACCGTATTGTGATATCTTTACCCTTGTCGGCCGAGGTGTTACTGATTTTAATGTTAGGTCTTGTGGGGTTCGGTCCTAGAGAAAAGAGATGGAGGATAAACTAAAAAAAGTTAAATATTTTATGAGGATATTAATGTCTTTCCACTCAAATTTACGTGTGCAAATTTGTTCCATGTATATATCATCTCCCTTTCTTTTTTGTCCTTCTTATAATTAAGTATTATTCATTTTATATGTTCTGCACTTACGTTAATTGTAAACATATTATGTTTGAGGGCCTAAAAACATTTTTTTAAGTACACGTAAATGAGGATACTATAGTATAGAAATTAACAGACCGAAACTGATAATCTTGTGTTACTTGATAAATGAAAAATATGTCAAAGCAATATATAAATACACAAAATAATTGATTATGCTCTAATGCTAGATGGGTTAAAGGCCAACCTTATTAAGCGAAATCCTCTCTCAAACTCACAATAGTGCAATGAAAAATATTGAGAGTTTGTCACATAAAATGAAAACGCACCCACGATGAAATCTTGCTAAATATATCCGCAATCTATAAGCGAGACGGAAAAAACAACAAAGAAATAATGTACGCCAAAGATGGTGATGAGTGAAATGACAATCAATATCTACATATATGCTTGGTCATTTCATATAAAAACAAATGTTGCAAGCAATATGAATAGCACTACGATTATTACAATATAATGGAGTAGGACTAGTAATATGAACACCCATATCTGCAAGTACCCAGCGTAACCAAACAATCTCGCTAGTAGTATGACCATGGCACAATACTCAACTTGACAATAGATCTTGAAAGAACATCTTGTTTCTTACTCTTCTACAAGATAAGCGAATGCGCAAGAAAACACAAAACCCGGTTGTAGACTTGCGAGTAACAAAATCACCATCCCAATCAACATCACAATAAGCACGCAAGTCTAAAGAAGATGTGGAAGGAAACAATAGTGTCGACCTTTGAGTACCTCGAGGATACCAAGAATCTTTAGAACATCAAGCAATGAGCTGTTGTGGCGGCAACAACAATCGACTAACAATGTAGACAACATAAACAATATGTAATCGAGTCGGTGTAAGATAAACCAAACTCCTAACAATAGTGCGATATAAACTAGGATCGGATAAAGAATTAACATCGTAGGGATATATATATATATATATATATATATATATATATATATATATATATTCAAAATTAAACAAAGAGCGGATGACCAACTCTCTTTAGAACATCTATCTTGTAAAAGTCATTAATGAACTTTTGCAATAAATTAAATTATATTTTATATATCAAAAGTCATTCATAAACTTTGGTCTATTGAAAAAATTATTATTAAAAGCTTTTTGGGTGGTGAATTTAGTAAACTAGAATAAAAGTACGTTTGAAGAGATCAAAAAACTTTTGCTCAATCACTTGGAGTTTACCAAGTCTTTGAGTAAAAGGTTTTTCATCAAGTTGTTGACAACGCAAAAAATAGTATGAATAACTTTTTCAAATAGGGAAAAGCCATTCTTTAAGCTAACATTGTAGATGCCCTTACTTAGAATCAAACAAACTAACCGGCTGTATCCAAATTCTTGAACCGAACACAATAATGCATTAAATAAAGAAAAAAAGGAGAAAAAAAAGGGACATGCAATTATTTTTTCACCCATTTCAAACAATTCAATATCCATTTAGAAATTGATAATTATATATTACTTGATAAATGAAATGTGTGTGCAAACAACTATGGTTCTAAAAGGCTCACCTCCGCAAAAGCCTCGCAAATACGTGAGACTTGGTCATACCGCTACGTTATGCCGCCGCGCCACCTTATGTCATATCTTTTTGTAAACTCGATATATATGAAATATGATATAAATTTTCATATTTTATGCGCATTATGCCACGCCTTATAAACATAAAAGCTTCGTCTTAGCCAAAAGAGCGTGAGACTTGATCATCTTGTCACGCCACGACTCGCACTATTTATAACCTTGCAAACAACGTATAAATACACAAAATAAAAGATGATGCCTAATGCTAGAAGGGCTATTGTCTGACATGAATGAGCAGATCTTATTAACTAACATATACGAGTGGGAAACCCGTAGCGATGCAATGGGATTACTTTTGTAGACTTGAATTTTACAAAGGACTTAGTTGCATGATAACTAAACTTGAGGGACTATTTTGCCATTTTGGTAAACATAACAATTAATGGTGAGGACCATTTTGCCATTTTCGTAAACTTAGCAATTAATGGGAGGAAGTTCTTTGCGACAACTTTCCTCCCTCTTTAATATATACGAGTGTGGAAACCACGCGATGCGGTAGGATTACTTTTGTAGGCGTGAGTTTGGATAGGGACTATTTTTGCCAAATTGCTCAAAAGGACTTACTGCGGTGACACTTAAACCTTAAGGACTATTTTGCCAACTTGGACTTACTACGTGACGACACTTAAACCTCGGGCTATTTTGCCAACTTGAAACTTAGCATTTAATGTGTTCACACTTGCAAGTGTGAACACACGTCTCGATGTATAGTATATCTAGCGGGTTAACCGCGCGTTGCAATGAAGTCGTTGCCTCGATTATTTTATTTACGGGAATGAAGTTGCTAAGTTTTTTTTTTTTTTTTTTTTTTTTTTTTCATATATATATTTTTTGTTATTAAGACGAAATTTGCAAAAGGTCGATAACGGGGACTAGCAGTGCGATTTGAAGCTAATTTGAGGGACTAAAAGTGTAAAATGCGAATGAGCGATTACGCACTATTTAAAGCTGGATGTTTCTTTATGGCGAGTCTTGTTATGCACGCGATTCACATGTATGCTGTGATAACATTTCGTTTCGATCCACGAAATTGGCGGCCTATTACAACGTTAGTCCTTAGGGACTTACGGTGAAAAAAAAGGTAACCTCGGAATTTTTGCTTAATATTTGCACGAAATAGCCCTCAAGTTATTGTTCCGTTTCAAATTTAATCTTTCATTGTTAGTTAACGGACGTTAAGGACTAACTGCGAATGAGCGATAACTCGCGCTAAAAGTTCAAAACTGAAAACTGCATACACTGTAGCTACAGTGCCCAGGAACAGGTTTAGTATATATATATAATTATTTTTTCTATTATAGCAACAATATACAATTGCATTGATAGATCTACAGCTAGATTTTTTGCAAAATTATTGAAAGTGACTTGAAAAAGAATGATATTTGAATATAGGACAATAGCCTCAATCATTGAATGAAAAGATGATATTTGTAAAATCATTGTTTAACGACAGGCATGTCGGCGGCGAATAATCAACAACTGTCGATTCTATATACACAAGGGTGGGGTTATTTTGACGGTTGCCAGTTCTTTATAATTTTAGATTAATGCTTTTATTTTTTTGAATTTTTTTATTTTTTTATTTTTATAATTTTGTTTATATCAATATAAGCGCGAAAATCGAACGATAAATATAAAGTTTAATAAGTTAAGCAACTTAAACTCATCGAAATACTGAACAAACCGTAAAAGCATGTTGTCTTGAAAAAGTGAAGAACGAAAGAATATTCCTTATGATGTGGCCATGTGGGGTTAATAATCAACCCATACACAATTGCAAGCTAATAACATTAATGTGATCCTGCACGCCCGCTCGCCCCACTCAATTCATCAATGATGTTAAACATGATGACGAAGACCCCTCAGATGAGTAGACCGAGATGTATTTGTTTATGTTGGTTTGTTGAACAATTTATGATTTTGAATTTTTTCGTTGAATAATTTATGTTTTGTTTAACTTTGTGTAGCGAAGAATAACAACAACATTTATTAATTTAGAATGTGATTCGTATGTTTTAGTTATTGTTTGTGTGGATTTGGAAATTTTGGAAAACTTGTTACGAAAATGGGTCGGAAGATCTAGGAAAGCAATTTGAGACACGCGGTATAAAAACTTACGCAGACACCTTTAATGATCACATGTTGTCGCTAAAAGTGGCCGTAACTTTGCTTGGTCAAATAGTCAAGCCATTTTAGCGACCACACGTGGTCACTAAAAGTTGTTGCATAAGATTTTGGTCAGATAAGTCTAGGGCTTTTAGCGACCACTGTACTCACTAAAGGTTTTGGTCAATAAAGTCAACAAAGTTATAGCGACTACTTGTAGTTGCTATTGGTTTTGTCATAAAAGTTTAGCCAAAAGTAAAAAAAATAAATTAAGTCAAACATGTAGTCGCTAAAACTTTTAGCAATGAGTTTGTGGAGACGAAGTTTATTGAGACCACGAGTGGTCGATATAGGTTTTAGCGACCACATTCGTAATCGCTGAAAGGGTAAAATCTAGTAGTGTTAGGATCTTTATTGACAATTCATGAGGACCGAAAGGCGATATTGGCTTATTAAATTTTATATTTTAGTCTATAGTTTTTTTTATATAAACAAAATTATAAAATAAAAAAAGCAAAAAAAGAGAGGGGGTAGGGGGGTTGCCGTTTGTATAAAAAGAGGGGTTTGTATAAGCTACCCTTTTTTATAAACATGATCACATGGGTTTGCTTACATGCTTGTCGTTGTCATGAATTATCACTCATAGTTGAAAAGTATAGAGTTGACTATTAAATCGACCAGATTGGTTAAGATTGAGTACAATAGTGATGCATGGATTAAGGAATGATATGTTTATGCTAAAAATCAAATTATCATAAGTTCAAATCCTGTTACGATATTGTAAAATTAATTTGTTGTATGTATTAAGAAAAGAAAGAAAAGGAATGATATGGTATGGTTGATTGCTTGTAGCCATATAGGATATGATGTAAATTGTTATTGAAAATGTAACCATGTTGAGCACAATGTTTTCATGTATTAATACATATATCTATAGTTTACAATTTTATGTAGACTTGATAGAATATTATTAGCCTTAATAGAAATTTGTTGTTTCTTCTGAAAGGTTATCATATATTGTAATAAATCTACAATTTTAAAAAAAAAAAGCCTTTAATGAAAAAACAAGTTAAATACTTATAGCAAAAGATATGTCAAAGTAGCAATCCTGCTTAATAACTCCTTGTAGTTGAGACTTGCTGTAATTTTATTTTCTTTATTAGAGCTATGCTCCTATTTTTCATTCATTATGTTTTGTGGTTATAGTTTTCGTGTTGTTTTATATGCAAATACATATAAACTAATGAACCTTTAATTTCTCCTCTTTACGACATATATTCGCCCATACAAGTAAACAATGACTTCTCTGGGTCGTGCTTAGCATGGTGAAGACACTACATAATCTTTCAATATATGGTATAAATGGGTTACCTATATGGCTATATCTATTACAATTGAGGATCAATGTCTCAATGATGGGTATTTTAGCCATTGGGCTGATCATTTTTCTTTTTTCATAAATGTACGCAACTTGGATATGTTTATTTGGTACTCGTGATTTGTATATACTTTCACTTCAACTTACGTAATCCTAAAGTGCAAATGATATTTTGGTTATCGACTGTTTTCTTACTGCATATACAAATTCAAATCGTTGTGACGTTGATACTATTACTTGGTGTTTTAGTGAGATTATTGTTTGGTATATGCACATAAATAAAATTAGACGAAAGACTCTAAAAGTGTTGTTTGAATAATGTAGAACATGGGTCTTTACCTTGTCCGAGTTTAAGAATAAACAAGTCCTGCCTAACACATTACTAGTGTGACAGTCACTACTTGAGGCAGTCAATCTCCAAAGAAAACAAAGGAAGAAGACGACGATAACTTGAGGCAATTTTATGTGTAATCTTCTCATGCAATATTACAACTTACCTTGGGTGAAAGACTTCAACTGCAAATGCTGAAGTTATGCAACTACTAGTAGAACATGTGGTGGTGGGTGTTAGGAAATTTATGAACATAATACAATTTGTTTTGTACAGAATCGTTAGATTACAACAACAGATTGAGACCTGCAATAAGCAAAGTCTTTAAACATAAATTCGTCCTATCTAGTACGAACAGTTTAAAGAATACAACAATTAAATCAAGTATAAAACTTGAATCTAGCGAATCTGATATGTTTTCATGATGGAGATGGATGAGGTTTTTATGTTTTTTGATGATTCCAAAGTGACAAATTCGTCCACTATATATAGGCACATGGTGACCCTTCAAAATAGTCACAATACCCCTTCAAATGGCCTTAGAGACACCTCTTTTCGTATTAGTCACAATAGTTCACAAAAAACTGCTATTAGTGACGCTTGAGCGACCTAGCGACAGAATAACCTTTGCTAACTAAAACTGATTCAAATAGTCGTGATGGTTTGTATAGTGATGCCTTTTCAACAGATATAACCACTACCATTTTGATTAGACACGTCTTTAGGATGGTGATGGTTCATTAGAGACGATTTAGTGACTAGAAAAACTGTCACTAATCTCCATTTTGTAGCAAACACTAAAAAACAACAAAACTATTAATTAGTAATGTTCCAACAATACTCCACATTTACTATTCAAACACCAATAATACCTCACATTTGAATAGAAAATAAGATAATATAAAGTTACTTATTATTCTATTTCCATCAAATGTAATATGACATGCATCAAATTAGGTGTCTTTTGGACTTAAGCCTATCATGGTGAGTGCTTATCGGATTTACTTTATGAAAAGTGAACATAAGTCTTGAACTACCCACGTTTTTTTAGTAAATCGAGACAATAAGTATCACACATATCATATTTACAAAATAACAGATTCTTACTGTTGTGTTCATTTCGGTCGTGAACATATCCTTATTCATGAGAATTTTAGAAAACTTAGCCATCTGGTTCCCAAAGATGCGACCACACATCAATCTCATATAGGTAATGCCAATCAAGAAATTCTGTAGTATTCCATTGTAAAAGCCATTAGCATTATTAAGAATTAAAATTCAGCCCTTAATCATTAACGAAAAAACACACAAAATTCATCATAGGAATGGGCATACATGTTGATGCAGGTTTTACTGAACAGGTATTAATATTTATAAGTGTCTCATTTACCTATGGTCTACCTTATCCACTAACGGGCAGTGTACCCGATCGTGTGTAGTATAGTAATCGGTAAAACCGAGGTCGTCCCAACAGTTATGTGAGCGGTCTCTAATTAAGTCTAATGTCACTGATTTTTACTGGATTAAGGTTGAAATGATTAATTGACTATAAAGACAAGAAAATAAAAGAAAGCAAATAAAGGCAAGGGTTGTGATCAATAGAGGAGAAGTGTGCTAACCTAGTTACTCATCCTATCAAGTTATGCTCGCGTCTAATTACTTCAAATTGCTTCAGTGGGGTTTAAGTCGCTAGGACAACATTTGATCGATTAGTCTAACTCTATCGCAAAGGTTTCCACGGAGATCAAGCTACTACCCTTGAAAGTCCAGTTGTTTTAGTCCCATAAGCCAAGTCATTAAGTTCCACTACATGCAAGATTCATAACAATGAGTGCGGGCGCTAGCATTTTAGACACTCATCCCTAACTTAAGTTCATCAAGCGGCGGTGATCATTTAGTCGGTTCGCACAAGGGAGAAGGGTCGTCGATTGGTCAATTCTTACCCTTCCCACTCAGTCTACGTACTTAGGGTCAGTTGGTCAATTCTCCTAAGCAACTAGACACTACCGCCATTCAAAACTACCGAAACAAGGGTAGCTACCAACAAACTATGCATGCATACACTAGAAACAATTATACGGAAGCAATGTAAACATAAACATAGCAATTAATGAATCATAACTAGGCTAGCACCAGAGGTGCTTAGTCGATCATATTAACTGAAATAATTAATTCAACGTTTGACATAATGAAATACATGAATTGAAAGTAAAAGAAATGATCAATCGCTAATGCTTATCGTTAGGGAGTGATTTCTCCCATGGAGATGGCTCCGTATGCTCCTCAAGAACTGCCTTCAATCCCTTACTCATGTTCTCTGCTTTGTGGTGTGGAGTGAATGATGTGAAATGCTGAATTTAGGGCTGATATTTATAGGCGGATCTAGTTCTGGCGTAACTTAAGTTGAGAATTCGCAGTAACCTATATAAATCAAATTTGCTCTCGTTAAAGGCGCTACTGGCGTAACACATGGAATGAGTTACGCCGTATCTTCAATCTGAGTTACAAAATCATGATTCGCCGTAATCGTTGGAAAGAGTTACGCGTAGCTTGCGGTGTGTTGAACATCATTTGACCTAATTGGTTACGCGTAATCCTAAGATGGAGTTACGCGTAATATCTTCATTGAGTTGGTTTTACGAGTCACGCTCTTGTTACGGCGTAATGTGAGAGAGGTTACGCCGTAATTACTTCATAGTGGGCATACTATCATAAATATTCAATAAACTCTCCAAATCCGCGTCTCTTTAGCTCTAATGCTCGTAATTTACCTGAAAGTGAAATATAGAGGAAAGCAAGCGTAAATCCATATAAATGATATAAAATACGAGCATTATCGGGAGAAGTTGACACTTAATATTCAGGACTATTTGATGTTATCAAATATCCCCCCACTTGAACTCTACTTGCCCTCAAGTAGACCTTATCAGATAAATTTCTAAAATGATGTCTCCTGAAAAATATAAGTTTAAAAATCCCTTATGCTAGAATAAAACAAAGCCGAACACCTCACAAAATGGGAACAAAACACTCAAATCTCTCAACTATTCTAAGTGTCAATTTCGGGGTGATCACTTAAAGCACAGTCATAGCATGTATTCTATCATAAGCTTGGCGGTAACACAAATATCCACCACTAGAGTTAAGGACTAAACAATTCTCGAAGGCAATATGGGTAGACACGACAAAGGTTAAGGGTGAGTCATCGTTATTAACATGTCACGGCGAAGTGGACAAAATCAATGATACATGACCAAATCCATGGCCAAGACACCAAAGATTGCTCGCTTCATCACCTAGACACGCTTCATAACTAAAGGCCAGGATAAGACATGGGATATAATTGGTGTAAAGTAAAAATAACAAGCAAATAGTCTAAATCTATAACAAGTCATCACCGCTTATCGTTAATCCAAAGTTCAAGTTTCAAGGCTAAGGAACCGGATCATGATATATCAAGTAGATGTGCCATTAGAGGACGTCATGATGGGCACATTACCTCTTCTTCAACTATTGGCGCAATGATTGCCAACTTTATTCTTCAAATGTGACCGAGGTGGCCTCCTCGATACTAAATCTATGATGAGCTCTTAAACATAGTGCTTATAACATCGCACTTTACAATCAACAAATAAGTAAAACTTTTTTTTGTACATAATAACTAAACATAGCATCCCCCCACTTAAGATGAACAGTATGAGAATTTGGGGGGTCTTCAATGATCTTCGAATATATGTCTTTGACGAAAGCGTAATTCCCGAACTTTTCCACTTGAACCTTGAACTTAGGCAAACAGTGACTTCCCGATCACAAATAAAGACTACATGGTAGGCTAAGGTGTATGGGTGTATCGAAACATATATGTTAGGTGAACAAAATGAAAGGAATTGCTCAGACGGGTGTATCTAGGGGTATCTAAAGGTGAGTGCAACAAAAGGGTTTAACATGGGGGTCGAGAAGTCAAGGTGACTAATCGATAGACACAAAAAGATAGGCTTTTTGGGTGATAATCCTATAATATTGCCTTCTTAAACTGAATAATCCAAATACATTAAGCTAACTCAACATACCTCGTCTATGGTCTCGAAATGATGCAAAGGCCAAGTTCTAAAGTTTACAAGCTACCGGCACACTCATAATTTGGTGTTTGGGGTAAATATTTGGAAACGGATAAGGCTAATCTCACCATATGATATCAAGGGTTAAAATGTGCTCGGCTAAGGTCTAATCTAGTTAGGTTAAGAAAAACATGTCAAAATTTAAAAAATGGCATAATTTTTCAAAATAAACTAGAAAAACAAGGGCAAAATAAAGTTCAAGAGATAATTCTACTCCCGTCCCCCACTTGAAATGTACAAAGTCCCTTTTATACTAAACGTTAAATAAAGGTGAAGAGAAAGTAGAATTAGAGGGAGAACTTTCACGAAATTTGCTCAGAAAAGAAAGAAGGCCCATTAAAGAATCGTGCCTTCGCTAAGCATCCACGAGTAAACTTCATTCCACAAATCACACTACCAACAAGCATAATTCTAAAAAGAAAAAAAATGAAAAGAAACCTAACTCACTTTTGTAGGAATTACGGTTGCATTTAACGTATGCAACAAGCCTTTTAAACCACTTGGTGTCCCAAGTGGACGAGTGTAGTCTTGTGAGGGTTTACAGGGAACATACCCACAAAGTTCCTTTAAAAAAAAACTAATATAAGGTTATTGTGTTTAAAGAGAAAGAATTAATAATGAGGATAGTTACGTCGTAACTCCTAGAAGGTATTACGCTGTAACTATGGCAAAACCTGGCAAACGCTACTAGAGTGTAGCTACGGCGTAACCATTGCATGGTACTACACCGTAATTGGTAATGCTCTGGAGAGAACTGCTGCTAGAGATGTGTTACGGCGTAACCATTGGAATGATTTACGACGTAACTGTGGACAGATCAGGTCCCCGTTCAGGTTGCTGCAACAATCTTCTCCGATTTTCTGTAAAAATGGTTAAAAACACAAAACACAACAGAAATGGAAATAAACAAATAAAAGGGATAATTCGAGTTGTCTCCCGAAATAGCACTTTTCTTTATTAACGAGTCTTTAAGTTAGACTCAAAGCCATGGGGTTTTACGGTGGCCTTCGAACTAGGCCAACTTCCTCCGTTTCTTGGCGGCAATCATTCATCCATTGGGCAAAACTCTTTTTCTGACTGTGTTGCCGATGCTACATGTACCAAATTTTTGCAAGAGCTATTCGTTGAATGATAGACACGACTTCCCGTAGTCATCGTCTTCAATTATATGATTACCATCATTAATGGTGGCACTTATGTTTGATCTTTCATCATTGGTCAATTTATCAATAAGATGAAATTCATTGTAATCGCATTTTAGCTGTTTGATCATTCCTGTATTGATGTTCAAGTCTCCAAATCTCACCTTGTACCAATCTTCAAAGGACAAATTCTCAAACTTTATGTCGTGTCTCTCAATCTCATGAGGGCACGTCCATTCTTCCACCTTCATATCCCCATTACAATTCTCATGAAAAGGGTTACGCGTGGGCCATGCTTTCATTTATCTGTCATGCTCCGCCATTATAGAGCTGCAACAATGCTTGATAAGGTCCGGAGCTTCCTCGATGCCCCCAATTGGGTTAATCTTTTCCTGTTCCTGTTCACAACTATCAACATCTTGCGTACAATTGTTAGTTTTTAGGTTATAGCATAAAGGCGGGTCGAGAGACGGAAGATTGACAACATCAACCTTTTTTGAAAATTCCAATCGGGGATTCAATTGTTCATTCATGCTGAAAGTAATTCGTTCCTCTTCAGTTTCCAAAGAAATTTGTTTTTCAATAACTTTTATATGCGCTCGACAAATGGATAGAAAAGGCCTTCCAATAATTAAGTTGTAACTCTCTCCTTTGCCCATGTCAATAACCACAAAATCAGTAGGAAAAAGGAATTTGCCAATTTTTAGAAGAACATTATCAACAACCCCCCGCGGTACAGCTTTAGAAGAATCAGCCATTTCAATCATCATTGTTGTTTCTTTTAAATTGGTAAGTTTTAATGTATCAAGCAATGAAGTGGAAATAAGATTTACCCCAACCACCAAATCAGCCAAAGCGGGAATTTTTAAGTTACCGATAGTGCATGGCAGCAGAAAAATTTCTTCATATAGTTCCTTTAAAGGAAGTTGGCTTGGCAGGTCCTCGTCTTCAGATTTGTCATCATCTCTTAAGTACTTAATCCCACAGAGGTCATTAGTGATAGAAGAGGTGCACTGTTCTTCCTTTAGTTTGTCTTGTGCAAATATGGCCTTGCACGCAGTGGCTTCATTATCACCGGTCCCGAGATTTTTAGTTAACTGCCCAATTTGGGTTTCGAGGTTTTTAATTGCGGCATCCTGATTTCGTAAGTTCATGTCATTATCTTGTTTTACCTTTACCACCCATTCCTTGAGTCTATCACTCTTTTTTGTAGATTCGTCGATGTGTTTATGCATTAACTCTTCAAGGCTCGGTTTAGGAGGGTTATTGTTGATTCTTGTATAAAATCCTATGGATCTTTCGCGGTATCTAGCCCCGTTACCATTATATCTGTTGAATGATCTACCATTTTCATATTTCACTTCTTCAATTCTCTTGACTTCCTCCTTAGACTGGCACTCCTTGGTAGGGTGAGTGCAATCGTATTCATTGCGGCCAGCTTGTATGGAGTGCACATTTTCCTTGAGCTTCTTCATGTCTCTACCAAGACTCTCGAGTTTGTTATTTATATCTGCAAGGCCTTCCACACTTCCACTTATACTTGATTTCTCCCCACAGTTGTGCCAACATGAGGTGGTCACCGTATTTTGAATAGTTTCTAAGGCCATTGTTGGAGTCATTCGGTGTGGCCCCGAGAATCGATCATTTGTCTCGAGGAGATGTTTAGACCTTTGTAGAAGACGTTCACCTTTTGATGGCTATTAAGGTCATGAGTAGGGCATTTTTATAATAACTCGTTGTATCTTTCCCATGCTTGGTACAATGTTTCATCGCCTTCCTGCTTGAAGTTGTGGATTTCTTTGAGTTGCTTTGCAGTCTTAGATGGAGGACAATACTTTTGAATGAAGTATTTTTTTAGGAGGGGTCACGTGTTAACGGTCCCAGCTGGTAATCTATCGACCCATCTTTTAGCAGCTCCAGTGAGTGAAATAGGGAACACCCTTAATATGACAGCATCGTTTGAGACTTTTGGAATTTTAAATAAGCTGACAATGTACTCCACGTTATCCACATGTTCGTAAGCATCATGGGTAATGCTTCCGGAGAAGGGATTTGCATGTAGCTCCCTCATAAATTGCGGTTTAATTTCGAATTGAGCATCTTTGGCGATGGTTGGCCTAACGATTTACGGCCCTTGTTCTTCCCTAGTCAAAGCCAAATATTCCTCAAGAGTGAGGTCATCAATGTTAACAACTTCCATGGTACCTGAAACTTGAAAAGAAATCGTGAGAAATTGAGAAAACTCAAAACAAGACTTAACAAAAATCCTAATATAACTCCTCAAGCAAGCGCCAAAAACTTGATCACGGGTTTCTTGACGGTGTTTTAATATTTATAAGTGTCTCGTGTACCTATGGTCTACCTTATGCACTAACGGTCAGTGTACCCGATCGTGTGTAGTGTAGTAATCGGTAAAACCGAGGTTGTCCCAAGAGTTATGTGAGCGGATTCTAATTAAGTCTAATGTCACTGGTTTTAACTGGATTAAGGTTGAAATGATTAATTAACTATAAAGACAAGAAAATAAAAGAAAGCAAATAAAGGCAAGGGTTGTGATCAATAGAGGAGAAGTATGCTAACCTAGTTACTCATTCTATTAAGTTATGTTCACGTCTAATTACTTCCAATTGCTTCAAGTGGGGGTTTAAGTCGCTAGGACAGCATTTGGTCAGTTCTTCCTAACCTATCAGCAAAGGTTTCCACCAGAGATCAAGCTACTACCCTTGAAAGTCCAGTTGTTTTAGTCCCCTAAGCCAAGTCATTAAGTTCCACTACATGCAAGATTCATAAAATGAGTGCCCGGGCTAGCATCTTAGACACTCATCCCTAACTTAAAGTTCATCCAAATGGCGGTGATCATTTGGTCGATTCGCCTGGCGAAGAAGGGTCGTCGGTTGGTCAATTCTTACCCTTCCCACTCGGTCTACCTACTTAGGTCATTTGGTCAATTCTCCTAAGCAACTAGACACTACCGCCATTCAAAACTACCGAAACAAAGGTAGCTACCAACAAACTATGCATGCATACACTAGAAATTTTTTTTGGAAGCAATGTAAATATAAACATAACAATTAATGAATCATAACTAGGCTAGCACCAGAGGTGCTTAGTCGATCATATTAACTGAAACAATCAATTCAACGTTTGACATAATGAAATACATGAATTGAAAGTAAAAGAAATGATAAATCGCTAATGCTTATCGTTAGGGAGTGATTTCTCCCATGGAGATGGCTCCGTATGCTCCTCAAGATCTGCCTTTAGTCCCCTACTCACGTTGTCTGCTTTGTGGTGTGGAGTGAATGATGTGAAATGCAAAATTTAGGGCTGGTATTTATAGGCCAGATCTAGTTACGACGTAACTTAAGTTGAGAGTTACGCCGTAACCTATATAAATCCAAAATTGCTCTCGTTAAAGCTGGCTACGGCGTAACACATGGAATGAGTTACGCCGAATCTTCAATACAGGTTACAAAATCATGATAACGCCGTAATCGTTGGAAAGAGTTACGGCGTAGCTTGCAGCGGCGTGGAACACCATTTTGACCTAATTGGTTTCAGCGTTATCCTAAGATGTAGTTATGCCGTAATATGCTGTTGAGTTGGTTTTCTGAGTCACACTTTTGTTACGGCGTAATGTGAGAGAGGAGTTACGGCGTAATTACTTCATAGTGGGCACACTATCATAAATCTTCAATAAACTCTCTAAATCTGCGTCTCTTTAGCTCCAATGCTTGTAATTTACCGGAAAGTTAAATATAGAGGAAAACAAGCATAAATCCATATAAATGATATAAAATACGAGCATTATCGGGGGAAATTGACACTTAATATTCAGGACTATTTGATGTTATCACATGTGTGTTAGTACTTTTGAGTTTTCCCTAACTAGTTTTTCTATTGAACCTAGACCATGAGATCTCCAATTTTGCTAGGTTTGGTTTCCGTCGAGTAGTCACTCATTGTGTTGGCTTTAAGCCCATACCCCTCGATGTAAATATGACTTGTTCTTTATAAAGGCCTTTCGTCAAAGGATCTGGTATATTTTCCTCTGACTTAACGTAGTCGATGGAATGATTCCATTTCTTAACAAGTCATTTATCATATTGTGGTGACGTCTTATATGTCTTGACTTGTCGTTATAGATATGATTCTTTGCTCTGGTAAGAGCAGCCATACTATCACAATGTATACACACAACAGTCACAGGTTTTGGCCACAATGGAATACCATCTAGAAAGCTTCTAAGCCATTTTGCTTCTTCAACAGCTTTGTCTAAGACTAAAAATTTTGCTTTCATGATACATCAAACCCCTCCAAGTGTAAATACATAGCCACTTGTGGACTTTCCCTCATTATGGCTGGAAATCCAATTGGCATCACAAAATCCTTCTAATACAGGAGGATAATTAGTGTAATGTAACCAATAAGCTATTGTATGCTTAAGATATTGAAGCACTCTAACTATTGCATCCCAATGATCTCTCCTAGGGTTATGAGAATATCGACTAAGTCGACTTACACTATATGCCAAATCTGGTCGTGTACAATTCATTATATACATCAAGCTTCCTAGAACTTGTGTATATTGTAACTGAGATACACTTTGTCCTTTGTTCTTCTTGAGTTGAACCTTAGGATCAAAGGGAGTTATAGCTGGTCTATCATCATAGTGCCCAAATTTCCGAAGGGTCATCTCAATGTAATGAGATTGGGTATGGATGTATCAATTGGAATTCTTTTGAATTCTTATACCGAGAATGACATGAGCTTCTCCCATGTCTTTCATATCAAATGAAGAATGAAGCATTTTCTTGGTTTGGTTTATAATATCCATATTTGCTCCCATGATCAACATATCATACACATATAAACAAATAATGACAAATGCATTTTTGTATATTTTTTAACATAGACACATTTATCACATTCGTTTATTTAATAGTCGTTTGATAATAGAGTATTATCAAACTTCTCATGCCATTGCTTTGAAGCTTTTTAAGGTCGTAAAGAGATTTAACCAATTTACATACCTTATGCTCTTGACCTTTGACAACAAACCCCTTAGGTTGTTGCATATAGATTTCTTCATCTAATTTACCATTTAAGAACACATTTTTCGCATCCATTTGATGTATAATCAGGTTGTGAATTGTTGTTATTGCCATTAACATTCTTATAGATGTTATCCTTGTAACCGATGAATAAGTGTCAAATAAATCTTGACCTTCTTTTTGACGGTATCATTTGGCTACTAAATGAGCCTTATACTTCTCTATGGTACCATCAGATCTTAATTTCTTTTTGAAGATCCATTTATGGCCTATTGGTTTATGTCCCGAAGGTAGATCAACCAATTTCCATGTATTGCTATGCACAATTGAGTCTATTTCGCTTTGAATAGCCTCCTGCCAATAAGGTGCTTCTGATGAGTCCATAACAGCCTTATATGTTTGTGGTTCTTCATTCACAATATAGGTATATAATCAGGTCCAAAGTCTTTAGAGACTTTTGCACGCTTACTTCTTCTAGGTTCACCATTCTCTTGTGGAACCTTAGAATTGTTGACTCTTTGTTCTTGAGACAATTGATCGTCTAATACTCTTTTCTTTGGATTTGAGATTTGTTTCTCTTTATCCTTATAAGGAAAGGTACTTTCTCAAAGAATTCTGCTTCAGCAGATTCTATAATTGTATTGTTGCTTATGTCCCCTACATTGGATTTGTAAACCAGGAACCTATAAGCAACATTATTCTTTGACGAACCAAGATAAACACAATCAACTATTTTTTATCCAAGTTTGGTTCTCTTTGGTTAAGGTATTTGAACCTTTTCCAAACAACTCCACACTTTCATCCTTTTATAAGAAGGTTGCTTTCCTTCTCATAATTGATATGGAGATTTGTCACTCTTCTTATGAGGAATTTTATTTAACACTGTATTTGTAGCAAGACATGCTTCGCCCCATTGACTATGAGGAGCTCCTGAAGTAATTAACATTTAATTAATCATGTTCTTTAATGTTCTATTCTTATGTTCAGCCATGCCATTTTGTTGTGGGGTGTATGGGGCCGTTGTTTGGTATACAATACCATAAGTAGAACAAAATTCAGCAAAGTCATTGGAGTCATATTCTCCTCCTCTATCAGACCTTAGAATTTTGATCTTTTTGTCTAGTTGATTTTCAAGGCTTCATCTTTAGTATTTATTAAGTACACATAACAAAATTTGATGCAATCATCAATGAAAGTAAAACAATAATTCTTTCCTCCTCTTGATGGTTTTGCTTTGAAATCACATAAATCTGTATGGATTAAACCAAGTATTTCATTTGACTTTTCTACAGATTTGTGTGAATGACTCGTGTATTTAGATTCAACACATATTTCACATTTGGATATTTTATCCATTGAGCATTTACGCAACATGCCTAAGTTTATCATTCTTTGCAAGGAACAAAAATTAACATGGCCTAATCTAGAATGCCATAAGAAAGAAGGATCAATCATGTACACAGAAGCGATGCTAGTGCCCGCGTTATTATTATTAATAACATTGTTATAAGTTACAACACTTAGTTTAAAGAGTCCCTGATCAAGGTAAACCTTTCCAACATACACATCACCCTTAGTGATTACAAATTTATCTGATTCAGACACAAGTTTAAATCCCTTATTACTATTAATAGGGGCAGAAATTAGATTCTTGGTGATGTTTGGCACATGCAACACATTTGAGAGTACAAGATCCTTTCCAAAAGTCAACTTCAATATGACTTTGCCTTTTCCTTCAATCTTTGAGAAAGTTCCATATTCACCTTTTGGTAAGATACAAACATCCTTCTTGAGTTACATATGTGCTTTGTTGCACTAGTATCAAACCACCAATCAACATCATTTGTGGTCGAGAAGGCTTAAATTACTCCAGCAAATTCTGTTGGAGATTCCACATGGTTTGCTTGGTTGGAATTTCCTCTAGAATTTCCCCATCCATGTTCTTTCTTGTAGTGACAATCCTTTGCTTTATAACCAGGTTTCCTACAGACCCAACAATGATAAAGTTTCTTGAAGTTGATGCTCTTTTATCAAGTGTAATAATCATTCCTTTTATCCTTGGAAGAATTCTGTCCAGAACCACTACCTTTCTTGTTGTTTTTGTGGTAGTTCTTTGATTTGGAAGAGGTTTCTCCAACCATGTTTGCATTTTGTTCTATTGAATTTGCATCAGCCTTTTCTTGCATCCTGTTATCTTCCTCAACATGGATTTTAAGAACAAGTTGCTCAAAACTCATATCTTCAGTCAAATGTTTAAGATATAACATAAAATGTTTCCAGGATTAAGGCAATTTTTCAATAATAAAACCAACAAGAAAGTTAGATTTTATACCCAAGCCTTCTACTTCCAATTCTTGGACTATGATTTGAAGTTCTTTCACTTGCTTCAGAGCAGGCTTTGCATCATTCATCTTAAAGTTCAGAAATTTTCCAACAACAAACTTCTAAACTTCAGTCCTGTATTTCTTTTCCAATGATATCCAGATGTCCTTTGCACTTGTAAAGGTAGAATAAATATCATACAAGGAATCATCCAAAGCATTCAGAAGATAATTTCTGCAGTTATATTCATTATGATTTCAAAGTGAGGCGGCCCTTTCATATTCTGCCACTTGTGCCTCAGTAGGAACATTTTGTCCCTCCACATACGGATCTGTTGGTTCAGGATCCGTGAGAACATTTGACACATGCAACGTTGTCAAATAAAACAACATCTTTTGTTGCCAACGACGAAAATAAGACCCTTTGAACTTTTCAGGTTTTTCAACATGCAGTTTCTGCATCGCTTGATCCATCTTGAAAATTTGTGTTTAAGATTTTAAGGAAATTTATAAACGTAATACAAACTGTTTTGTACAGAATCATAATATTACAACAACATAATATTACAACAACAGATTGAGGCCTGCAATAAGCAGTGTCCTTAAACAGAAATTCGTCCTATCTAGTACTGGTACGAATTGTTTAGAGGATACAACAATCAAATCAAGTATGAAACTTGAATCTGGCGAATCTGATATGTTTTCATGATGGAGATGGATGAGGTTTTTGTGATTTTTGATGATTCAAAAGTGACAGATTCGTCTACTATATATAGGCACATGGTGAACCTTCAAAACAGTCACAATACCTTTTCAAATGGCATTAGAGACACCTCTTTTCGTAATAGTCACAATGGTTCTCAAAAAATTGCTATTAGTGACGCTTCAGCGACGACCTAGCGACAAAAAACCCGTCGCTAAGTGAAACTGATTCAAACAGTCGCAATGGTTCATTTCGTAATAGTCACCATTTTTATTAGACGCGTCTTTAGGATGGTGATGGTTCATTAGAGACGGTTTAGTGACAGAAAAACCGTCACTAATCTCCATTACATAACAAACACTAAAAAACAACAAAACTATTAATTAGTAATGTTCCAATAGTGGGAACCACTAATGTTCCTTTTATTCTTCCTAACTTAATGCATGCACTACTACTCCTAATGTAAAGAAAGAAACATTCAAATGCATGTGCGAAATATTAAAGTAGTGGCTAGTCAACAATGGCCAAGTCCTCCTAAAGACTTGGAGATTTGGTCTTCTGAGTCTTTATATTCTTCATAACGTGCAGGCCTTCAAGTCAACCGTGTGGGGAGGTTCAGTTTACTAACCCATATGACCCGTATCATAGTGTCTACAGTCGAAACCATAAAAAGAAGGCATCACGAGTTAACAAATAAAAACCATTTTATGGGTTAAAGAAATAGAAAAGTACAGTTAAAGAACAAAGCACAGGTAAAAATGGAAAACTATGAGACCAAAAAGTAAAAGATAGATATAAGCCAAAAAGAAAAGATATACTCCTTCCGTCCCAAAATTTAAGTCCAATTTGACTTTTTGACTCAAACTTTGACTTTAAATATTTTCGTTTGTATTATATAACACTTGATGAAAATTATACCAAATAAAAATATATTTAAAACACAATTCATTTATATATTTTCAGATCAAGTATGATATAATACAAACAAAAATATTTAAGTCGAAGTTGAAATCAAAGTCAAATCAACTTATAATTTAGACGAGAGATTTAAAAAGAAATATAATAGCATATGGGTTGGTTTCGAGATGCGTATTAGAAAGGAACGTGACCAAGAATATACAATCACATGCTACTTCTGTTTTAAAACAAATGTTCACGTTATATTGAACTTATTACAAATAAAATAAAATAAATAAATAAATAAATTCTCACTAACTATAGTATTCACGTATCAAATATCATTTTACTCATTAAACTTTATTTTAATTAGTTGAAACAAAAAATTAATATTTATTTAGGAACATCTCAAAATAAAAACATAGACATTTATATTGAAACGGAGAAGGTATATATTTATGATCATAGTCGATGTATCTTTTATATCCGCGAACTAAAATTTCTTTATTCAAGCCACCTAGAAGAACAAATAATGACTCCCGAATGAAACCTTAAATCCTTTAAGCTTTTACACTAAGAGCACTCGGTACAATAACTCATCAAGTGAGTTAAACCTTAACTCAATCGCGTTAAGGGCCAAGTTATCATACCGTGCATGTAAGTTAAGGTCATGCGTTAAGGGGCACGTTAACCCCCTAACGTGCGTTAAGGTGGTGTTTTTTTTTAGTTAAGCTTGAGTTACCACACTATGTGCTAAGTTAAGGTTGAGTTATGATAAAAGTGTGGCAAAAAATATTGAGTTATGATAAGAAGTATTTTTTTTTTAGTTAAGGTTAAAATGTTAAAGTTGACGTGACACTGAGTTAAGGCTTAACTCGAGTTATTACACCTTATGCTCTAGGGTTTATTATTTTTTTTTTGCGCTTAAAGATAGTATCTTTTTACATAAAAGTATCTGTTTTGAGTTGGTCATGTATAGAAAAATAGTGTTTCTTTTATTTCCTGAACAACAAATTGCTATAAAGTAGAATCTAACCATAATAAATATACTAGTTGGTCACTAGGGTTGAGTATCGGTCTAAGACCGGACCAGATCGGACCAAAACCGAATTAGACTAAAATCATGGATCGAGGGTCGGATCGAATGTGTTCGGTCTACTCTGGGTTGGTCTGATCCAAAAAAGCATTATTGGTTGGTTTGTACGTAAGATCGAACCGGACCGAGACCAAAATAAGAAAAAAGTTGAGACCGAGACCGACTGCTAGTCCTTCGGTTTTTGTGGGTCCGGTTGGGTCAATTTCGAAGTCTACGATGCTCAGCCTTAAGTCAAATCGTCTTTATTAGTTGAATCAAACCGTAATGAATTTCTACTTCCTAAGTCAAATCGTCTTTATTAGTTGAATCAAACCATGATGAATTTCTACTTGAACCTCATATCGTAACTTGCTTTTTAAAATCAATAGCCTAAACTCTATTTACGGAAACAAAAAGAGAAAGCTACAATATAATTCTCGGTTTGCATCATCTTCTTCATACACTCATGTTTTTTTTTGGGTAAAAGGTCAAAGATCCGGTAAATATAT
Organism: Chrysanthemum lavandulifolium; assembly: GCA_022545495.1. Classification (NCBI taxonomy): domain Eukaryota; kingdom Viridiplantae; phylum Streptophyta; class Magnoliopsida; order Asterales; family Asteraceae; genus Chrysanthemum; species Chrysanthemum lavandulifolium. Next base: position 7,767,529 of record CM040246.1, on the reverse strand, counting down.
TACTCCAAAAAACGTTTAAGTACAAAGGATATGTGTGAATCACATATCTCAGCCCGTTACATATGCGTGAAAGCTTACATAACAAGATACTTCCTATTTTCTTAAACAAGAAAATAAACCATTGCTCAAAAGAATCCCAGAAACACGTGTCTAATTTTCGGAGGTTAAAATGCAGCAAAATGAAGGATGATGTTGACCTTTCAGTCCCAATGAAAGTAGTGGAAGAGGTGAACATGAGGTTTGAGAATACTCTCTACGGATACTTCCTTGGCCAACGCCTTGCTTTTCCTGTTGTTGATTATTATGTTCGCAATGCGTGGGCTAAGTATAGTTTATAAAAGGTTATGATGAACGCTAAGGGGTAGGACCAACCTCGTTAGCTTCCATTGAATCACTCACAAGCGATTCATGCAATGTATACTAGGCTTTGGAGACTCATTCTTCTTTTCTTCCATTGTACTACGAGCATCCACATCCTTATTCACTTCCTTAGTAGGAGTACCAAAGTCATCAGTATCATCCATACTAAGGGCATCAAATTTATTGGATGTAGCAACCTTCGTTCCACTCGTACTAGGCACATTAATAGCCTTCTTCTTAGTGGTATCGACTTGCTTAGGTTCAACAGGAGGTTTTATGGGTTGATACCGGAACTTCTTACCCACATTAGGTTTCGTAAACCCTCCTTGACCCGAAGCAGTTGGACTACCTTGCTTACCCTTCTTCTTGTTGTTGATAGTTTGAAAACCATCATTAACACTCTTAGTAGGCTGAAAAGGGGGTAAAACAGATTTTGGACAATCAAAAAGAGTATGACCAAAGTTCTTACACGTATCACATCGAGGAGGTTTCCACTCGTATTCAACCCGTATTTTCTCAATAGTCGAACCAAGTAGGGGTATTTCAACAGTTAGGTTATCCCTAAGTACCTCATCCGCCTTAACTTCAATCAAGCACCTAGCAAAACTACTGTGGCCCCATGATTCCTTGCACACTTGGCTAGTATAAGCATCTAACATTTTCGGCGTACCAATCAATGTAGCAAGAAGACTAAGACCGTCATCAAAAAATATTGCAAGAGGAACATCATGGAACTTAACCCTGAATATTGGTCAAATCCTCTTTAAGTAATTGGTGTTCAAGGTCCATGGTTTAAGAACAATAGGGACATTTCTAGTCAACCACAAACCATTTTCAAGGACGTCATCAACACCTTTCTTCAAATTAAACTTAAAGAAAAAGAACCCCTTGGCATTTGTGGAGTCCCAAACCTTGGATCTAGAACACTTAGCTTGTAAACATGTAGTTGCCTTGGATAATTCCAAAACAGCAATGAGAAACTTTGTTGTAGATACACACAAGTATGCGGAATCTACTTGAATGTACTTAGAAGATTAATGTAAACACAAATGTAACATCAACAGCTTCAATATTATTGATTAATAATAAGAGTACTCTCCTAGTACTAGGGTTTACAACCTTGAAGCTTTTCTTAAGACGGCTAGAGTATTGGTATATGCTTGACCTAGCTAGGATCTCCTTTTATACACTAAGGAGATCCCATACAGAGATAACTATGTATTGAATATATCATATCTTCTATTGGTATAGAAGATATGCTATTACAGACCATACACGACATTCTAAATATAGAACAATACAAACTCAAACACTATCGGTACTAACTTTTGCACTATCAATACTAACTAGTTAATACTTTTCTAATATCACTATCGCACTAACCTTAACACTATAAGTATTAACCCCAAATGTGAATTTCCAACAATCCTCCCTAAACTTGTGATTGGGTTTCGAATCACAAGTTTCTTGATCTTAGAGGATTCTTCCAAACTTCACTTTCTTACGCTAGGTCTTCCAGCTTGGTCAAAAATCTTCAGCAGCAACTCTTTGGCCATTTCATTTGCATTCCCCATCCTTAGTCCTGCATCCAACATTTGTAAAAGGGTTCCAAGTGCAAGTGGATATGTTCTTTCAACCAACATATTCATATATTCATATATATATATAACAGGAGGCGTTACACGTAGATAATGCCACGTAAACGCCACCTCATTGCCCAGTAATTCATTTTAATGCCATGTCATCACAAATTAATGCCACCTAAGCAATTTTTTGATTAAAATTCGTTTTTAATTATATATATTAAAATTCGGAATTAATGACCATTAAAAATGAAGTCGGTAAGAATTGAACCTGAGTGGTTTGTAACATTAACATGCATGATAACCACTAGACCAAGCCATTTTTTGGTTTACATCTTCCATATCTAAATCTATAAACTTAAACAACAAAACCTCATTAGGAAAAAATACCAATATCACGTAACTCAAAACTATACCTAAAAACCCTAAATCAAAACAAACTCACACACTAATTCATTCATTGCCATCCTTTTTCTCCGAAACCCTAAATTAAAACATTTGTTTCCTGCATAATTTTAAGGTAGGTGATGATAGTACAAATTTTTTAACCTAACCCTAATGTAAACCTAATCATTATGTTTTTCCTTCCACAGGTGATCTTCGTATGATGTCTTTATCAGGTATGTTTTTGGTTCTACATATATGCATGTTCCGTGTTAGATAACTTATTGATATATAATCTTATACTCAATTACTTTTTTAGCTTTAAAATTTGTAAGTATAATCATAGTGCTTCTTATTCCCATGTTGAAACCTGGGTTGTTATGCTACAATGATACATAAGGTTATCGTAAACGGATTTATGTAGGTTTTGTAGTTTATATGTCCCATGTGACACCCAAATCTCGAGGATCCAAAAAGTGCTTGAGGTATACTAATTTACTTTTTTTTTTATCTCTTTTAGAAATTCATTGTTATTATGCCCACGGGCTTCATAATTGATATATGTCGCAATCAATTTCTGCATGATTACGATGAATTGACGCTATATGTATATTATGGAATAAAAAGGAACAAGCGGTATTCGGGCTTATGAAATTCTTTGAGCTACGAAAGGGAGGTCGAGTACAAGGTAAATTTGAAATCATTTATATGCGTAATGATATGGCTGAAAAATCTCATTAGTCTGTCCTTAAAGTACCTGGTGGTTATTGAATTGTGGAATTGCAAATTGGAAAAACTTTGGGACGGAGTCAAGGTAAGATCATTTTCATTTCTCATATCGTTATTTGATTTGCAATATACACTTGCTGTTAATCACTACCTTCTCAATATTCAACTATGATCGTGTATGTTAACGAGGTTTTCCTGAATGAATGGACGCCCATTGTTTTATTTATTGTGAAATGTAAAATTAGACACCTAAATCTACAAATGATGTTTTCAAAAGAATTAATATGATGCTACTTCTTGGTCCTCCGAGCTCTAGAAAAATAACTTTATTATTGGCCCTGTCTGGACGTCTTGGAGATCATTTTCAGGTACGAAAACTTGTCTCTAATACAGTTAAATGGTTTGTGATACTAATTCCCTTTATTTGTAATTATCTCTAAGACATAGGAAATATCACCTACTACAGGCATCGTTTGAAGGAGTTTGTTCCTCAGAGAACATCATCTTACGTCAGTCAACAAGATTGGCATATTGCAGAGATGACAGTAAAAAATGCCTGGAATACACCAATTAAGTAGTTCATTTAGGATCCGAAAATGATATTTATGCTCTTACACCAATATGTTATTTGTGCGTTAAAAATTTTATGTTACTATTGTGTGTGGTCTGTGGATGTTATATGTCCATACAAAATCAGTTGTGTATATACTTGTGTATATAGTAGGCTTCTATTAACATAACTAAAGCATTATCAGCATTCATAAAATTTCACTCACACCTTTTGCCAACTTTACTATAGCATCCACAAAATCAAATGATAACAGCATAACAAAAGCCATGTTCTTTTCGATACAGAGAATAAGAATAATGGAACCTTCTTTCGGGATTAGCTTACTTTGTGTGTTAATATTGATGATTACTTTGTGCTAAATCTAAAATATCTGAGGTTCTTTTGCCAACCGTTTAATAATGTGAGAATCACTTTATGTGTTAAATCTGAAGGTTGAAATATATATATATGAACTTTTCAAATATATATATGAACTATGAGAGTTAAGTTTTCTCTTCTAATAAATCAAGTTCAGTAAGGCGTCGATTAAGGTGTATATATATTATGGATTAGGCTTTCTTTCCAAAGCAAAAGAAAACTGTGTTTGACACTATGATTTTTTCCACCATGAGAAGTGACCTTTGTTATGGTCTTGGTTTAAGACTTTGATGGTATAGATTTAATTAAATTTATTTGAAATACTTTTGACGGGAAGTAAATGTAAATTTATTTGGAATACGTTTACTGACGTGAGCCGTCTCTTAAATCCCTATTTTAACACACTGCAGTTTTTATAGATGGAGGGAAAAAAACCCTTCTTAGATCTGATATAAAGGGAATAATATTTAGATTGGTCCCTGGTGTCACTCTTTTTCCAGTGTTGTTAACCTTTTATGCCTTCTCAACCATCAATTACACAAAATTTAACCTGATATTCAAATGCATGAGTGAAAATGATCCTCAAGTACTTTCTTACAACATTAGATCATATTTCGTCAAATCAATTGTAAATTTGTGCTTATATAGGTAATTCAGACGGGACCTGTTTTTATAGCATACAACCAACTAATGCTCTCAAGTAAATTACACATGAGCAACCCACAAAAAAATGGCACAATGTAGACATTAATTAGCTAAATTTTATTTTATAGGAGTTACTGTACGAAGTGCTTAGAAAGAAGTCATGTCCATCTGAAAGTGGTTATGTGTGACGTGGATGCAAGAATAGAAGCATAGCAGCCAGAACCCTTGGTTGTACTGTAAGTGATCTTGGAAATAATGTCTCCGAAATCATCACATTACCAGTTTTTGCTGCCCTAACTGAAAATGACATCAAATTGGTCAAAAATTGCGCAGTGACTACCAGGTAATGCCATAGTTCTATTGAACTTCTTAGTTTAATTAGTAATATGTAAATATGCGTTTACCATAATGTAACTGCCTGATGACGTGCTACTCATCATTCAAATAGGCATCCTGAATTTAAAATTCTCATAAGTGAAGCTATTAGCAATCCATATGCCACTTTTGTTACTTCAGCGAACATGTTTCTTCCTGATATTATGAAGGTACTTCTTTTAGTTTACAAGTTATTTGTTTATAACAGGAAAGTGAAAGTCTACACTGCCATTCCAGCACACTTATTTTCTAGACCCTCTTTCACAAAGAAATCAAATTAAACTGAAACGAAACTAAGGCATCTACGTGTTTGGTCCTACCTTTATCTTTGCAGACCTGAGCCAAGGCTATTGGGTTATCAAGACAAGAACTAAATATCATTAACAGAAGAACAAGGCCATTACCGAGGCTGATGTCGGGCATGCAAGGTATACTATATGTACACTTGGACATTAGTGATTTGTTTAGCCATAAGCCTATATTCAAGCTTAAACAAACATCCCTTAAGTTATTGGTATTGATTATTGAAATAAGTAAAGTGGTACGTATTGGGTAGCTGATATTAGCCCTACTACATTATGAAAAAAGTAGTAATCCTTCATCACTGCTATCGAGTTTCATTAGTGTTTTTGTTTATATTAATTGTTAGCATCTATTGATGCTAAAATACATTAACATGATTAGCAAAAAATGGGGACCTGTTTTTATAGCATACCACCAACCAATGCTCAAGTAAATCACACATGAGCGACCCACAAAAACTCCCCCTTAACTTTTCATCAGACTTTTTATAAGTTGACTTTTTCAGCGTGATTTATGTAACTCCCCCTATAACACTGCCAGCCAAGCAATAGGATAACATAGTTTGGGGGCTTTAATATTTGATATTAGTTATATCATCTTCGTAAGCTTATGTTACGATGTCTTTGTGATATGAATGGAATGTTCACACATCAGCTAGATTCTTAACTAAATTTGAATGTGCAAGTAATTTGTGTTTGTATTTGTATGTATTAGGATTACTGAAAACCCTATATGTTTATTATGATCATGGCTTGGAAATTATTCACATATTTTATCGTTTATGATTACATAATTTATATCACCAAAGTTGGTTAATGATTCATAATGCCTTCAAATACAAAAACTTTTGATTGGAAGTGGATGGTTAAAATAATTTGAAAAGGGAAAATCCATATAATCATTTATTTATTAGTGTCGTCCTGTAGCTCGACTCTAGCATTCGATGATGTAGTTGAGTTTCTAGGAAGGATATTGGTTGCCAAGTTTTTTATTTAACTTAACTGACTTGATTGGAATCAAAGTAGAGGCATGGTTTGAGGTGTAATTCGTTAGGCATGTTCTGTTATTGGTTTATATGTTGTGCTTGGAACCAACACTGACTCAGTTAGTGCTTAAGTCACTTTTGAATTAAGAACTAATATCTTCACCATACACAATGCGGGTCTTAACTTCTTCAATGTGAGTTTTAAAGGCATATTTTATTGCTAAAAAGGTTATTCCTTTAACAAAAAGCAATGATTAAAGAATTTTCTTAGGGGTCTGTGATGCGAAGTACCAAGTCATGTGCATCAGACTTACTTAGATCACACACCTTAACCACGTCTTCCCATGATTACGGTCTACGCATAAACGAATGGTATGACTCAGTTATACTGCAAATCAACTCATTCATACGAAAGGGGTTATTGTTAAATACAAGTGGTAGTCATGCGACTTCACTGTTTGGCCTGGGATATCAGGTGACCCTAATATCAATATAACCGGGATTGAGCTCAAAATGGGTGACTTGTGGTCGTTTCAAGCTCAAAAGGACTGGTCAGGCACCATATGGGGTAGGACCAGTTGCACATTCAATCGGTCAGATCACGGTTCGTGCAAAATAGGTGATTGTGGCTCCGGTGAATTGGAGTGCAACGAAGGATCAACAACCCCACTGTTACACTTGCAAAGTTCACCTTCAACTCATTATTTGGCCCGAAATATTATTCTGTCACCTCGCTAAAGGCAATAGTTATTCCCTATGGCGCAATGGTGGTTTTGTGTGAGTCTTTGCTTAGTATCACAACATGCCTCTAATGCTCTGAGGTGACGGATCGACCGAAGGCACTGTAAATGAAGCTTATCAAGTGATCCAACTTGGCATGGTCAAGATCCCTAGCACTAACAACATGGTAAGGAAATTTTCACCTTTATGATCTCTTTATGTGATCACATGTCGATATGTATTTTGTGTTTATCTCCGGAAAATAACTCTTGTGGACCAAGAAGTGAGTCAACCCAACAGATTATGGGTGAAGTTGAACCACAATCTCAACCTCCGGCTCATGCTCATGCTCCCGAGCGATATCCTTGGAGATCTATCGCTATAGAAGGACCACCGGTGTTTCGGAATTGGGGGCGTGGGCGCTCATATGGTGATGTCGGTGCACGCAAGAACCTATAGAGTGGAAAACCAATATGCTTTAGACACCGGTACATCGCCGATCCAAAAGAGGTATGAAAATTTTTCTTGTGTTCTTTTGATCGGTCGACGTGGAGTGTTCAAAGTGGATGGCAAACAATTGGTGTTTTCACCCATAAAAGACTCTCTGTGTAAGCCATATTTTCCTTGACTTCTTGCGAAAAGATTGGTGTGTAAGGTGACATTTTTACCCATGAAATTAGATAGGTTAATTGTTTTTATATTTTCTTTCTTACCGGTCAAATGGCTAAAATGGGAATGGGGCAAATTGGTTGAATGGGTTGAAAGGTACTCAAAGTGTATCCAAAATGCATCAAAACCTTCTACATTCTTTTATTCAGAAAGTTGAGATAATGATTTTAATATAGTTTATGTACACAAATTTGACCCAAAATTATCATTGAAATTCAAATATTTAATTCGGAAAAGATATAAAGATAACAAAAAAGACACAAAAAAAAAAAAAAAAAAAAAAGGAAAAAACTGCACTGAAGTTTGCCCATTTTGACCCGAACTCATTTGATCCGCTAACAACCTACCATTTTGCCATCTCTAATTTAATCATCTATAAATGATAGGTATTGTGTGCCAAAAGATCCAACTGCTCTGAGAATTCATTAATAATTTTATTTTATTCTATGTGCATTAATGCTTTCCGGATCGGTTGGTCATTCAACATTGCGTTTGCTCTTGCTATTCTTGAGGCAGCGCACAACCAGGCGTATGGTTTCCGGAAGAGGTACCACCAACGGCACATAAACTAATTTATAAATATGATATGAATCTATGCATTAACGTTTTCTATTAGCCTCAAGGATTGCCATTGAAGCTCGGAACTTCTTCTTGAACGTCTTTGCACAAGGAACAATTAACCGCCATGCACAAGTATTATTCTTCCCTTTCCTCGATAATGTGCAATTAACTTGATATCGCACTTACACACACACACACACACATTTATGTACATATATAGACATTGTGTGTATTCTTCTAGCCCAAGTTACTTTCTAGATAGTAATGCTTCGTAGGTGAATTGAATATCATGTAGGAAAGCTACTTATTGCTTTTGTTTAGAATTCATTTAAGATATTGAATCGCTTATTTTAATTTAACGATACTTGCCAAAATAAATATTGGTCAACCGATTGACATTTAAACTTCAATATGACTTGATCATAATTCAATGAAAGCACCGAAATATTTGTTTAAATCAAATCATATAAGTGTATGGTGTTATGCCATTAACGCCTTAAAGAACTCCACATTGATTTTGTTGTGGACATGATGTACCTGATCAAACACTCCCGTATGTAGTAACCCGAAGAATAACATATTGCACTGAGTTGTTTGCCATGTAATAATGTCATTTTCTAATCTAGACAACGGTTGGCATCCAGCAGGTCCAACTCCTTCCGTTCAATGCAACTGAATTCAACTTTGTGCATCTATGCCTATCACTTATAGGAGATTAAGAATTAAAGGTACGCTAATTTGCTTCAAAGTGTATGAAATTCTCAAATCTTGGTTGTTTTGATTGTACAATGGTCTTACCAACGACACTTCAGTTTGGTGAAATGGAAAAGTTTAAGAACATACCAAATAATGGAATTTCAATTCGTTGTTGCAGGTTCATGTCAATGATTAACGGTTTTGAGGCTTGCAAAAAAGTCACTTCTAACACATGCACGTGAGTCGATCGATCAAGAGTCTGGATATGATGGCTATTGTGCTATGGATAAGGCTCATTCAAAGAGTTACATTATACTACTAATCTTGCAAGAATGTGAGTAACGTTTTGTGGTTTTTCCCTTTTTTTCGCTGCCCTATGTGTCTGCGTGCGCTTTTCAATATGAAAACCAAACAAAAACTTGAAGTGGACGGTCGATAATCCATCTTCTCCGGGTGGGGTTGTTGCGGCTTCCACTACGGAAGTCGCATGTATGTCATCGGAATGGGCACGCCCACTTCATGTGTTAGCGATAATTACAAGTGAAAAGTTGCTCAAGATGATAAATTAGCAACGCTACCCAATGGAAAAGCTTAAACAAATGGCAACAGTTGGTCGAGGTATGTCTCGGTAGGTCGTCGACTATTTATTCGCATTCCTTTTATCTAACCGCTTATTGAATGTTGGTTTTATCTGCGCTTTCTCGGAATGTAGGAAAGATCGTGATGCGTGCCACGATGATATCGTGGTTGATGACGCATCGCCGTGAATTTTCGAATCTTGCACCAATATAAGTCGATAGGAGGTAAGAAATTCAAAGTGTCTCGTGACAAATGCGGTGTGCTTTATAGATATGATGGTCACCACCCAAATTCACAAGTTATGTGATGGATCCGTACATGTGTTTTCACGAAATGGATACGACACATTGCCCAATTATGTCATGGTTAATCCTTATGTCACATTGCTCAATTTTTGCATCTTATCACAAATAAGTAGTTTTGGTTAGGCGATAAACTAAATTTTTATGTAAAAGCTGTAATAGATGTTATTCTAGGAGTATGATTGAGTAACGATGAACCTGTTTGCATGGTTTCGTATCCCTCTTATTTTATGTCTAATGATAACGAAAAACTGTTGGCATTTAATACTGCTGTAAAACCACTCCACCACAAGCCAATATTACTAAATTTGACTACATTTCCCTTCTATCACCTCCATCTAACTATCCCTTGATGTAGCTACATCCTCACACCAAAGAAAAACAAACTTACAACAATATTTTGGCATCATCAAACATATTAATAAAGACAGTAGGAGAATAGGACCAGAGGAAACCTTCCTTTGAGATAACAAATCATCTATTGAACTATACTTCTAGACTAACTTGGACCTCCTCCTCGAGTACCACCAACTAGATAGATCATAATTATAAACAACTTTTACTCAAGGTATAAGGACATCTTCCAAACACCCATTAAGCCTTAATCACATAGATTGTGACATTAAGAATCGGGCATATAATATGACAGACCAAATAAGCATCTCTTCAATCATAAAAAGTCTAACAGTTAAAACGAAAAAAAAGCGAGATATAATCAAGGTAATGTTATGAACTCTTTTTCCTTCTACTGATTCGATGTCTTAACCCAAAATGCATATAAATAAAATAAAATATAAGAAAAATAAAATAAAAAGTAAGAAGTTTTTAGTCGTCCATTTAAAAAGAAAAGAAGAGATGTCGTAGAAAGAAAGAGTTCACAAAGGTTACCTTGCACCGGATCCATGTTAAGTCGTTAGATTCAATAAAATTGTTGGTATATGTAGTATGAAAATTGTTCAATAATTTTTAAAAATGTGATAACATAGATCCCGTCTTTACGGAGTTATATGGTGTTCCAATTTTATTGAAATTCCTTATTATATGTGACAAGATTTTTATTTTTGCAAAATTAAACAGAAAAATAATTGAATCGTAAAATGGGTATGGAAGTAGTTCATTGCTAACAGTGTTTTAAATTTATAGTATTTAGTTGTTTGTTTTGGTTATGAAATAATTTAAAGAATTATTTATCTTGCAATATATGTAACAGGTGGGTGTTTTATTCCATCTTTGTACTTACTTTTATTGAATTCATTATAAGTTTTGAATTAATATTTGATTGGAATTTAGTGATCATATGATAAATTGTGGTTGTGTATATAAGTTAGAACATTAAGATGATAAAAGATGTCAGTTTCATTGCATAAACTAGACCTATTGTTTTCTTCAATGAATATGGCGTAGAGTTTTTTATGTACAGATCTTCAGACAAGTCTAAATGACAAATAGTAATATTGACGGGAGCTTCTTGAAGGTAGCATGAAGTTTGAAAAGCAACCCTAAACACTTTCAGGGAAATACTTATTGCTGCTAAATGCACGTTCATCATCATTGTGGTTTTTAAAAAAGTCATTGTATAACAGGTGGTATTCTCCCAGATGAATGGACGAAATTAGTTATCACATTCTGCCCATTTGGTAATGCTGATATGTTTACATGATTGAAACAAAACTAATTTGCTCATCTTTTACTCGGATGACTTTTTTGCAATGTGCCTACAGGTCTCAGTAATTCTTCTTTTCACAAGAAAGTTGATGTACTTTATATACTTGCTATGTACCAACAAACCTGATGTAATGATATGATATTCAAAAACATGTTTGTACTCGAGTTGTTATTACAGGCAACATCTTAAACGCAATCTATTGGCCTTAAATTATGACATACATATAATGGTTGAAGCTTGCTGAAAATATGCGGATAATTCGTTGTTATAACTCCGAGAATTAGTTATTGTCATGGCTTATTAATGTTTTCCAGGGTATTGGACATCCAAGAAATCGGCAAGCACTGGATTCAGATAAACTTGCTACCCATTCATTTAGAGTGCCAAGACCCGGCTTTATTTCAAGGTATGTCTACTTCTCCCATCTCCATATACACTTACACAAGATACTTGAGGTGACAAACTGGAAGGATGAACATAACTGATTTTTTATTGTCGGTTAAATGGATTGGGTTGGTTTGACTCAGGCTGAAGCTCTTTTTATCCACATCTTTTTTATAAAAATAATGTGATGAAAAGTGTCACCAATACATCACCATCATCATCCCAAATTTAGGAGGTGCAGCGGGATTAATACAGAAAAGACCAGGTTCCATGATGAGTTTATGGACAAGATCACTGGCTCAAACATTACAGGTAGGTAGGAAGATAAAACAAGTCTTTGCAGCATCCGTTGTCGCCAATAATGAATTAAATCAGTTTTAAAATTACAGTGTGTGTTTTTATTTGTGGCTTCTTAACTTCATGATCATGTATATAATGGTTCATGATGATGCACATTAAAGTATGTAACGGTTTACTATCACAACTTTATCCATATCTTCCAGGCACTGTAAGAAGATTTAATATCAATCTTATATTCTTTGCTTATTTAAAACAATAAAAATGAAGTGCGTGCCACTAATATGCGTCTTTTTGTATGAAAAACAGGATATTGCAACTCTTGGTGTCATCATTGTTAGGTATCATTGTGTGTTTGCATTTTCATATAAATTATATATGGAGTTGTCTCTAAATATTTTGTAGTTTGCCGACTAATAAGTCAAAAAGCAGATAATGGAACTCACCACAGTTAGTTGTGAAACTTTCACTAACTCAGTTGCAGCTAATATTGAAGATGTTACGTGCACGCGTACGTCATTTATAACGATATTTATAAGGCTTGCTCGCCCATCAAACGATCTATGCTTTGATACTTTGTTCTTGCGTACCCCTTTTAAACTTTTTTTCTCTCATATTCGATAACTGTTTATTTCTTTTCGTTCTTAATGCATTCAATAAAAAATTTGGTTCGTGTATATCTTATTTTCCGTTAACTTATTTTTCAAAACAATAATTTCGCTATAGCAAATTATGTCAACAATAATTATAAGACATGCCGCCCATTGGTTTAAAACTAGTATTCATATATATATATATATATATATATATATATATATATATATATATATATATATATATATATATATATATATATATATATATATATATATATATATATATATATGTTCCATTGCATGCGATGACTGTGTGCAATCCATAGGAATCAAGCAAGGTCCAACCGAGGGCTTCATCTCCGTGTTGAAACTTCCATTGTTCTCTGTTGGATCGAGTTCAAATATGTTCGAGTTCATAGAGTATCTCCGGATCCTTGTCATTATCTGGATCTCTTTTCTTGAACATCGTCTTTGACTAACTCCATAGCTTAAGTAGATCTTCCATGTCAATGAATGCAACAGATCCACTAAGTACAAGTAAGCACTTGTCCTTCCACCAGCTCTATGAATCCTCCAATGTCTTTTTCCTTCTTGATGTAGATATCGAGTTGATGATTGGATATCGGTGTTGATGGGCTCTGAGTACAATGCTTCTTAAGAGCTTCAATTAACATCATCCAGTTAAACTCTTCTTCAGTGAGTCCACCTTCATCTTCATCAGAGGTTTTCAGTCTTTTAGGTGCAGTTGAGGAAGCTCTTTCTTAAGATGGTCTTTTGTAGCTTCCAACTGGTTGTGACCTTTCAACAGTATCATCAGCTTGCATAGGTCTGAAGTTCAGAAATCTTCTTTGAATTTTGTCAGCAAGTCTTTGGAGAATCTCCCAAGACAATTGATTAAGCTGCTTCAATGTTCTCCTATCTTCACCTGAATACCTGATGTACTTACAGAGATACATCTTTTGCTGACTCTTGTTTGGAGGCCTTGAGAGTTTTTCAATCTCTCTTTGCTGTCTGAACTGACTTTGTCTTCTAGCCAAGATCTCACTAAATAACTGAGCTTCTTCATTGATACTTGTACCTTGAACTTGTTGCAGCTTCTGTTGTACCTCCTCGGTAGCTTCTACTTTGGCTCTCATGTCATCCCATGTTTTCCAATCTTCAGTAATTTTATCCATCTTTTGCTTTTCTTTCCTTGCAGCATCTTCCTGTGACTCTTCCTCACTCCATTGTCTTTTGAAGCTTCCTTCTTTGCCTCTTCATTTAGCCTTTCAATCTCGACCTTAGAAAGCTTTTTCTTCTTTGGTTCTTCTTCCAAAATGCCCTTGCCTTTGTCTTTAGGATCAATCTTTGGGTGGAGGTTGGTGATCTTTGAACACCTCCTTGGGATAACAACTCCACTTTTCTTTAGGCTTGGATCTTCTGACTTGGACTTCTTCCTTAGATACAAAATTGGAGGCTTCTTGTAAGTGGGAGAGATGGGACCTGTTTTCTTCAAGCTTTGAAGTCCCAATCTTGCATGTTTTCTCTCCTCTTCATCACCGTCTTCATATGGAGGGTAGTGATGGTAGTGGCCTCTATAGTTGTTGCTTGTTGAAGATCTGCGACTACAGATGATCGGGCTTATCTTGATTGTAGAAGCTGCAGAGTACTAACCATAGTACTAAAGTACTAACTACAACACTATCGATACTAAGCGGGATAGTACTTATAGTGCATGTAGGAGTACTAAGTACTTCTCAACATCAATAGTAACTGAACCTCTTCTTCATCGACCAAAGGATTACGAAATGTTGCACCACCTTGCCATTGACCAAATTCTTTTCTACCTTGAATATCGAACTCCTCCCTGTTTGGTAGAATCCTCTGTAGAGGTACTTGAGACTCGAACTTGGCCTTACTTTTGTGAGATGCACGGTGGCCGGAGATGTTCTTTGCAGAGGCTTGGAGAAAGCTTGACGATGCTCTAACTTTTCATCTTGAGGAGCATCTTGGTATGAACTTTCTGACAGCCTTTCTTGTTCTCTTCTAAAGGCTCTCCAAATGTTCACATTTTGACATAGAAACCTATACAATTCATCCATATCCTTTAGTGATAACTTGCCTCACCACTTCCGACTATATTTACTGCTTGAGATCGTGGGTCATTGGGCAATTGAGATGCACTCCGTGCCTAGCCCGAGCGTATACACCCCTTTAAGCCTTTTCACGGGTCCACACTGTGAGGAGTGCTCACTAGGTGTTGGCATGGGTTGGGTCTTATCAAATGTTACCACTGTCCTCACTAGCTTCTAAGCTTGGTGGAGTAGTGGCAGCCCTTACCATTCTATCTCCTACAGCACCTGAGATAGGCTCATCTGGTTCAATGATAGGAGGAGAATGTGGCTGAGTTGTCCCACTCTCCTATCTGGAATGCCTACTTGTTGATGAATGTTGTTAAGTAGGAGAATTATCACCAGTTGTGGGTGTGTGTTGGGAGCCACCTGTGCTTGATGGTCCTTCACCCTCTGCAATTAGCATTTCAGGAAATAATGGCTTTTACTACCCCACTATATCCTACCATAGCCATAACATATTTGAAAACACTTTGGTGTAGTAGTTTTGATGGATAAATATTTTTGTGAGGTGCAAGTTTTGCTTGAAGATCAAAAATATTTGAATAAACAGGATACATCGAAACTTGGTTTTGCTAACGAAGATTTTTAAGCATACCCTCAAAATATAATTTGAAAAATTGAACACCACACCTGTTGCAAAGGCGAGATCAAAGCGATGGCTATGTTTGTGGGAAAAGCATCACGGACCGGTCATTTTGTGGTGAAACAATGTAGGAGGGTATGAATTAGAAACCTCCATTGTGGGGAAACCGACTTTTATGAAAGTTAAAAGTGTTGTCATGCCTATTTATATCAGTGGCTGGCAAAGTGCTAATACCTTCAACATCCCTAAGATGAAGATGTTCTCTTAGAGAAGCTTTAGTAATAACAATTTGTGTGCCATCCACTGTGCCAATTAGCTGTTGGACCCCTTCCGCAGTTGTTGAGGCAATAGCAGTTGGCCAAAACTTCCTGATAGGGGTACATAAGATAGTAGGGTTTAAGAGTAAAGCAAACCTGATGCTGCTTCTATTTAAGAAAGCTACTATCTCAGTGAATTCTTCATTGCCTTCTGGCAAGTCCAAGCACGCCACCATGTTGTGCTTATCGACAAAATCAATAGGAGCCATGAGCAATAAGAATGAGGGTTAGTAAAGTGGGATGTGGTTGCAAAAGTCTTTAGAGAATTGTTGTGAGAGCAATTGAAAAGTTATGCAATATATAGAGAGTTGGAGAATTTTGGTTGAACCGCCTTGTAAATATTTATGGTAATAAGTGAAGAGAAACCAAATAGGAAACCCTTATATAAAGAAACAAATGGTAACAACTCAATTTGCAAAAGTAATCATTGCATAAAAGACTTTTGGAATAAGTACTAACGGCTAGTTCATCAGTACTAACTAGACTTATCAGTACTAACTTATAACCATCAGTATTAACTTTACCCATCAGTTTTATCTTATAGTTTGGAAATTATAATACTGAACCCTAATTTTGAAGGGATTAAGTGTGGTGATAGACACTTAATCAAGGTCGGCCTTACATGGCGTCGGTTTGGTGAAACCAATGGTTTCAGATGCATATCACACTGTGATGGATAGTCCTATTAAAGGACCTTCGGCGACAGGTTTCCACTGTGGCAAGTGTTGCCTCTAACACAAGTGTTGGATTCACGGTTGCTCATTGTTCTCTAAGCCAGATGCCCTTGGGCTAGTCACACTATATGTAAACAGATAGAATGGAAAATAGTGGGTTAGTGCAGAATGACCTGACTAACTGAAACCATCAATTCATGTTCATTAATACCACAAGATGCCACATAATGCTTTGGCATCACAAAATCTAGAGTTACAACAAGTTCCATCATGTGGTTGCATCAGAATAAGCATAAGTGAGAGAACCACTCTTGCTGTAACAAGCAGTTACAAAACCACATCCATACTGCTTGTGCTATGCTTGAAAAGTTATTCCAAAACCAATAAAACATAATCCAAGAGATTTTCTTGGCAATCCATATTAAGTTTACACTAGCAGTATTAACTAGATAACTATCAGTACTAACCACCAGTTTAGAAAACTTTACAAAATGGAGAGAGATAAGACATATTATGGATGAAGCATCCCAATACTTGTGACCAATCTGAAACCTTCCTATTCAAAAGCTTTTGTCAAAAGATCGCAACATTAAACTCGGTATCAATCCTATCAACTTTGAATGAGTTTCTTTTAATTCTGCCCTTATAAAGTGATGTCTTATCTCAATGTGTTTAGTGTTAGAATGAGCAACTGGATTTTTTATAATCCATATAGTACTGTTGTTATCTATCTAAATGACAATGCCCATAAATTTATACCCATAATCAAGCATCTGATTCTAAATCCAGAGGACTTGACCACAGCAAAGCAACTACATACTCAACCTCAGTTGTAGAGTTTGCTACAATGTTTTGCTTCTTGCACTGCCATGAAATCAACCTATCACCAAGAAATTGACATCCTCCTGTGGTTGACTTCCTATCAAGACTTGCCCCAGCATAATCACTGTCAGAGTAAGCTACCAGATCAAAGGGAGAGTCCTTAGCATACCAAAGGCCTAGGTGAGCATGGCCTTTCAGATATCTAAAGATTCTTTTAACAGCATGCATGTGAGAACGATTTGGAGAGACTTGAAATCTTGCACAAGCACACCCTGCAAACATGATATCCGGTGCGGAGGCAACAAAATACATTAATGATTCAATCATTGACATGTAGAGTCTTGATCAACTTCTTCACCATCGAGATCACGGAAGTAGTGGCTTATTATCCTCCTTAGGAGTGCTTGCAATCTTTGTATTTTCATAGCCAAACTTCACCAAAATCTCCTTGACATACTTATCTGACCGATAAATATGCCATCGTCTTACGCTTGACCTACCCAAGAAGAAGGTGAGTTCTCCCATCGAACTCATCTGAAACCTATCATGCATCAACTTTTCAAACTCTCTGCATAGATCCTGCTTGGTTGAACCCAAAATAATGTCATCTACATATATCTGAACCATCAGGATATCATTCTTTTTATTCTTGATGAATAGAGTCTGATCAATCTTCCCTCTTCTGAAGCCATTGCCCAAAAGATACTTGGCTAAAGTTTCATACCAAGCTCTTGGGGCTTGATGCAAACCATAGAGTGCTTTTTGAACCTTGTAAACTTTTTCAAGAAAGGTTGGATCTTCAAAGCCAGGAGGTTGATGACATACCTCCTCCTCAATCTTCCCATAGAGGAAAGCACTCTTCACATCCATCCGTATACTTTGTGAAGTCTTTATATGATGCATAGGCCGGTGAATAGTCGATAGCCTCAATCCTTGCCATTGGAGCAAAGACCTCTTCATAATCAATCCTTTCTGTTGTGTATACCCTTGAGCCACTAGTCTAGCCTTGTTCCTTATTACCACACCCTTTCATCCTTTTGTTCACGAAAACCCATTTAGTGCAAATAGCTCTCTTGCCTTCAGGAAGATCCACTAGAACCCATACATTCTGAAGTTTGAACTGGAGAAGCTCTTCTTGCATTGCTTCTACCCAGGATTTATCTTCAAGAGCTTTGTAGACTTTCTTTGGTTCTGCTTGGGAAACAAAACAAGCAAAGAGACATTTTGTGTGTCCCCATGGATCCTTTCTTCATAAATGGCACTAAAGAATCCAGTTTCACTATGCTGAACTTTAGATCTTGTAGTTCTTTCAGCATGAACATCCCCTATAACATTCTCCAATGGATGGTCCTGATTAATTCTTCTATGTGGTGTAGCAAGAACAACATAAGATGAAGCTATATTAGTAAAATCAATCTCATCAGCTTCACCATAGGGATTAGTAACCTCTGTATTAACTGATGGAATAGAATGGGAACCATCAGTACTAAATTCTGGCTCATCAGTACTAACATGTGGCTTATAAGTATTAACCACATTAGTACTGATCACTTGAGGTTCTACCACTGTGTCATCTGTATTGGTTACACATCCTTCAGCATTAGAATCATTGGTCTTTAGAGGATGATCATCATCTTTGTTTGCCTCCCCTAAAGAAGTGCTTCCAACTGAGTTGTCCTTCCAAATGGGCAATAGGACACAGTCATCATCATCATCAAAATATGCATCCGGAACTTGCTTTTCTCCTGCAATAATGTTAGAATCTACAGAAACAGGCACATAGTTCATAGATTTTGTTAGCATATCAATATCAAAAAGCCATTTTGGTCCTTGCCCCTCTATACTAGGTTTATCCTTAAGAAACTCTATGTGCAGATTCTCCTCTATTCTTCTGGTTCTATAATTATAAACCCTAAAGGCTTTACTATTCAAGGAGTAGCCAACCAGATATCCACTATCAGATTTTCCATCGAACTTATCTAAGTGGTCAAGAGTATTGAGAATAGAGACATGACATCCAAAAGATTTAAGAAAGTCTAGGGCAGTCTTTCTGCCTAAAAGCAACTCATCGGGAGTCTTGCCATGAGGCTTTACTACGGTAGACTGCTCGAACATAACAAGTAGTATTAATCTCGACCCAAAATGTTGTGGGTAACTTGAATCGCTAACATAGTCCTAGCGACCTCTATCAATGTCCTATTTCTCCTTTCAAAGAACCCCATTTTGCATAGGAGTCCTAGCTACATTGTATTCCCTTTTAATACCCTTAAGTTGACAGAAATCATTCATCACTTGGTTTTTATTCTCTGTTCCATTATCACACATAATGATTTTAACTTTCTTATCAGCAAGGTTCTCTACAGCATTTATGAATGACTTAAGGATTTCACTGGTCTCATCCTTAGTATTCATGAAGAAAACCCAAGTAAATATGCTAAAATCATCAGTCACAACCAAAAAATATTTCTTAAAATTCAGGCTGCTAACAGAGGTAGGGCCAAATAAGTCCATGTGCAGCATATGAAGTGGTTGGGTGATAGAGTTAAAAACCTTGGGCTTACAAGAGGCTCTATGCTGCTTTCCTTTGAGGCATGCAATACAGGTCTGTTTATTTTCAAATCTTTTTGAAGATAAACCTCTTACAAGGTTATTTTTAGCCAAAAGATTTATTACCTTAAAGTTCACATGACCTAGCCTTCTATGACATAACATAGATTCATCCAGAGAAGTTGTAGCAACTAAACATGTAAGGTTTTCTTTGGGCACTATGTTTTTCATACTTACACTGTACAGATTGCTCTTCCTAGGGAACTTAAGTAGTACCTCATCATCACTAGGCAACTTAAAATTAGGATATAAAACCAAGCAATCAGTATATGTGAATAGAACAAAATTCTTCTTGTCACACATTTGTGACACACTGAATAAATTGTATTTGAGTTCTTTCACATAGTACACATCTTCAAAGTCCAAATTACCAGTCTTGATTATGCCTTTGCCAGTAATTCTTCCACCTATGACACCTCCAAAAGAAACATATCCTCCATTCAAATCAGTGAAGTCGAAAAATAGGATATATTTCGGTCATGTGCTGGAACACCCACCGTCGAATAGCCAAGATCATCATTATTTTTGGAATGTCCCCACACACAAGATAAAGGAAATTAGTTCCTTTGGGGACCCAAGCCATTCTTGACTTGGATCTGCCTCGTGCATCAATATAATCATATTTCTAGAGAGTAACGCGATGCCTTTGTTGGGTTGAGTGGTCTTTCTCACCCAACAAGTCGAGGGCTTAACACAGATTGCCCTTGATTCCCCAAAGACATTCACTTTTGAACCAGCAGTTTTCATTTTAGGCTTAAAAGTATTAACTTTTGGCCTATCAGTATTAAGTTTTGGCCCATAAGTATTAACCTTTTTCTTGTAAAACTTGATTTGTTCATCATAAGACTTAAAGGTTTGTGCTGCTCTAGTATTAAAGGGCCTTGGTGAAGTAGATGGTGATTTTGAAAAGTTTCTTTTGGGTCTTTCACCAAATACTCTGAGTTAAGGTCTAGCAGTATTAACTGGCCTTGTAGTATTCAAAGATTTTATGACAGTTTTAAGAAGAACTGCTCTTGGGGTCATGGTGGGTTGAGGTCTCATAGGGAGTCTACATTGAGCCTGCAGATGAGAAAAACTTTCACATACAAAGCAATATTTATTATACATGACAAATTCATCTCCTAGTTGCTCAGATTTTAGCTGGTTCCAGTTTCTTTTGTTACCTCTAGGACTAGATGACATGTTTCTATACATCTCAGCATATTTCACTAGCTTCCTATCAGGTTTGTCAGTTGGTCTTACAGGTTTAGTTTCCTGTTCTTGCTTTGGTTCACCATACACCTCAGGTAAGGAAGTGTCACTGGCACTTTCTAAGGTCTCATCAGTCTTTTCAGCCTTGGACACAATGGGCTTACAAACAAATGTGGGTGCCTTAAACTCTTCTAAGCCAGTATGTTAAAGGTCTATGCTAGGTGGTGAGGGAATACCTCTGAATGGTGGTGGTATTGCCTTATAACCCATACCTGATTTGGCTTTACCAATTAGTGCTTTTTCAAGTAATCTATCCACTTTCTTAGAGTTATAATGTTGTGTGTCTTTAATGGTGTCAACACTTAGTTCTATGTTGTCTTTAATTTGTGTGACTTTCTCAAGCTGTTCTTTTAACACACTTATGGTGGTGTCTTTAAGAGAAATCTCCCTATTAAGTACAACAGTTACATCAGAAAATTTTGACTCATTTTCTTTATAATGAACTATTTATTTTTCTAAAACTCCTAAGCCTCTTTTATGATTAGTTAAGTTATAACTGGTTTTAGAAAACTCATCAGCCAATTTATCAAACTCATTTTTAAGAGACTCATGTTTACTTAATGGGGCACATGTATCTGAGCAATTTGTTTCAGTAAGTACCTTAGATACCAAAGCCATATTGATTGGACTCTCCTCATCATCAGCCATGAAGCTCCAATCATATCCAGCACCATCAATAGCCACCATTGCTTTAGAAGATGAATCATTAGATTCACTACTCTTTCCCTTGCTCCTGGGACTTCTGCATTCCCTGGCAAAATGCCCAAACTTGCCACAGTTGTAGCATTCCACCTTTCCCTTGTCAAACCCAGCAGTATCTCCATCATTGATCTTAATTTGCCTCCCAGTTCTCTCCATAAACTTTCTTGCCCTCATGCTAATCAAGGTAATGTTCCACTTGATATCCATCTCTTCCATGTCGTCCTCATGGATTTGTCTCAGGTCATCATGAGTGATCTGAGATCCATGTTGTTGCTCAGAGATGAAAGCATAGATTGTACTTTCATTGATACATCTGCGATGAGTAACCAAACAATCAAGATTAATATTAGTACTAGAAGTACTAACACCAAAATTGTCCTTATCGGCATTAGTATTTGGATGAGCCACAAAAGCTATGTTTTGTGATCCGACCTTTGGAAGATGTAGTAGAGCTCTCTTCATATCTTGTTCAATCACCTTAAAGCTATTGAGCAGTTGTCCAACCCATAGTTTCAAATTCGCCTTGTTCTTCCATACAATGACATGAGTGTCCCATTTTGGTGATGGAAGACTTCTAACAAACTTGAGATTGATGTCCTCCTGAGAAATGTCCACACCCAATACAGCTAGTTGACTGACAAGCTTTTGAAGCCTATTGTAAACTGAGTCAATGGACTCAGTTGCACCAGCAATGAAGTTTTCAAACTCTTGTTTCAAGAGAGATTTCTGAGTCTTCTTGGTGACATAGTTCCCACCAAATCTTGTTTCAATAGCTTTGAACAACGTCTGAGCATCCTTGTGTTTGCTGAAATTGAGTTGATGATCATCAGATAATGCCATAAGAAGGAGAATTCTAACATTAAGATCATTGCCTCTTAGAGCCATTTCTTCATTAGTGATAGGTTCACCTTTGTCTTTAATAACAACTTTGCCAGCCACTTCTTCAGAAACAATGGATTTGTAGGAGTCTCCATTGATCACAATGTTCCATAGCTTAAAATCAAGTACCAAGAAGTACTGCTCTATGCGCATCCTTCAGAGTTCATATTCATTAGGCTGCAACTTAGGAACTCTGGTAACAGCACTGGATTTTCTTGAATCAAAATCCATTTCTTCAGATTTGTCACTCATGATCTTCTAAAAACAATGCTTCAGGACACAAGCTCTGATACCACTTGTGGAGTCCCAAACCTTGGATCTAGAACACTTAGCTTGCAAACGTGTAGTTTCCTTGGATAGTTCCAAAACAACAATGAGAAACTTTGTTGTAGATACACACAAGTATGCATAATCTACTTGAATGTACTTAGAAGATTTATATAAACACAAATGTAACATCAACAGCTTCAATATTATTGATTAATAATACGAGTACTCTTCTAGTACTAGGGTTTACAACCTTGAAGCTTTTCTTAAGACGGCTAGAGTATTGGTATATGCTTGACCTAGCTAGGATCTGCTTTTATACACTAAGGAGATCCCTTACAGAGATAACTATGTATTGAATATATCATATCTTCTATTGGTGTAGAAGATATGTTTATTCTGAACCATACGACATTCTTAATATAGAACAAAGAAACTCAAACACTATCGATTAACTTTTGCACTATCAGTACTAACTAGTTAATACTTTTCTAATATCACTATCAATACTAACCTTAACACTATAAGTATTAACTCCCGAATGTGAATTTCCCAACAGCATTCATCATAACCTTCTGTATACCATACTTAGCCCACACATTGCGTACATAATAATCAACAACAGGAAAAGTAATGCGTTTACCAAGGAAATAACCATAGAGAGTATTCTCATACCTA
Source organism: Chrysanthemum lavandulifolium (assembly GCA_022545495.1). Taxonomy (NCBI): domain Eukaryota; kingdom Viridiplantae; phylum Streptophyta; class Magnoliopsida; order Asterales; family Asteraceae; genus Chrysanthemum; species Chrysanthemum lavandulifolium. The sequence goes on along the minus strand of CM040246.1, from coordinate 7,743,873 downwards.
ATGTTCAGCTCTTCAACCACTTTCATAGGGACAGTAAGATCCACACCATTCGTAATCTTGTTACACTCTTGCCTACGAAAGTTAGACGCGTATTTCTTAGGTTCATTTAAAGTAGCAGCTACATATGATGCAGAAGGCTATTTTAAAGCATTCTCGGCATTCTTCAATTGAACTTCATGAATAGCTGCCTCAAAATCCATACATGCATCTAAAACCATATGCTTAATACCATTAGGCTGATTTGCACTACTAGGTTCGACACCCTTAGGAGACGTACTAGAAATAGTAAAATGTATAGGAACAACCACATGTGAGGGAGGTTGAGGCTGCTTCAACACATTAAGAATAGAAGGCTGCTCAAAAACACTTGAAGTGTTTATAGTATTATCACCCAAGTTGACTTGTTGTTGGACAACCTTAGGAGCTGTCACAACACTCAGCATAGAAGGATAATGAGTAGTACCTGGAACGTCAAGTGAAACCGGCTTTACTTGTTTAGGATTAGTATCCTATGATATAGCACACTCATCACCAGCAGATAAAGACTCCGAATCAGCAGATGTATGCACATCAGATGTAAGCATGTCATGAGAAATACTAGGGTTCATTGTTGAACTCACATTCAACTCACCAAGGCTAATTTTATTAACGTTACAATCACGTCCCCCATTAGGGTTTCACACAACACTCAAATCTTTGATTGGCTGAGATACACCGACGTTCCCAGCATCAATAACCTTTAAACATTGCATATAAGCATTCAATTGATCTACATCCACATTAACTCCATGAACAACATTAACCACAGGGCGTTGCAAAGTTTTGTTCTCCTCTTCCATCTTATACATCACAACAACTACACAACCCTTAACCAAGTAAATAACACCTGGTCTACAATCAGTACGAATAAAACCCTAGTTAAAAAACTAGGGTTTTTGCGAAGAAGCACAATTAAGTTAACCCATAGAACCAAATTCAATCACAAGAATAATGATGATGGTGGTAATGATTTATGTATAGTAATTATGAACCCGACTAGAATAATGAATAATCAGATACAAATCGTTTAATGAAAACAAACAAACCGACCTAAGTAAACCCTAATTAGAAATTAGAAAAAAAAGTTGGTAGCGATTCCCATAAACCAGAAAAACAACTAGATCGATCACTAAATAAATCCTGGAACAATCTACGAATAGGAAGAGATCACAAATGAGATATAATCAAGACTTAATTCAAGGTTGTAAGGATAAAATAGAAAATGATATAGCAGAAAAAAAAGATTTAGGGTTGTTTGTGAATCGCCAGATTCGCCAGAGAATTTAGGGTTTGGAGAGCAACGTTAAATCTTCATACACTCATGTTCCACCATTAATGACTCTGGAAGCTCTAGTTCATTGAAAAAAAAATGAGGGTAGCAAATTGGAGTGAAGAAGTTTCAGCCGATCATAAGGAGTGTGTCAGCGAGAACGTCGATTGCCGGAAGGGGCGTTGGGAGGTGGAAGAGGAACACCGGTGGGTAGGGGTTAAGGTGATGGAGGATTGAAGGAACTGAGTTTGTGAACTGGGTTGAAGAAATGACGGGTATTGTTTGTCTTTTGTGGTATTTTGTGAGAATGAGAGCGGTTTTTTACTCTTTTACATTTAAGACATGTCCTTTGGAATAACATGTCTCTAATATATTAATACTTAAAACACATTAAGCGGAAAATAAACAACTCGTATTTTTTCGGTGAAAAGTGAATATATATATATATATATATATATATATATATATTAGACTAAAATACATCGTTGGTCCCTAATCTTGTACCTAAACATCACATTGGGACAAAACTTGCCTTTTTCATCGTGGGGAGTCCAAAACAAGGTTTTTATAGTCTAAATCTGTCCTTTGACCATTAATGCCCAGGTCAATGTTTTGTTGTTGAGGGAAAAACCGTCTTTCATTGTAGCTTACTTTATACAAACTGTTGTACAGTGTTTGTAGTTGCTATATGTCTGTGTAACACGGCTTGGTCGTCCGTTATCATCCCGAAACTATCCTACAAAAATTGTCTTCTACAAAACGATAATCCTTTTAACATGGTACGTTGCTGGTGTGGTAAGCAAGCTATAATTCGCACTTCCTGGACCTCTACCAACCCAGGGCGTCGATTCTTTGGTTGTCCTATTGAAGAAAGTGTCTTTTAATAGTTATCGTATCCTTTTTTTTCGCAAGTAGCAAACTACATTATAACAATTGTTTTTGTTTAATAACTTGCTATAATCATGAATAGGGGTCTTCTTGTCGGTGGATACGATGGTATGATCCTAAAATCGTGCTCGTTTAAGAATGATCATATCGGCCTTTGAGGGAGAAATGAGCTTGAGGCAAGATTAAAAGTGCTCAAGGTGATGTGGAAGTGGAAGATTTACCGGTGCTCGATTGGATATTGTTCTTGATTGTTTATGCATTGGGATAACTTTTAGCTTTTATGTAATGAGGCCGATGGTTAATGTTCATTATCTTGAATTATAGTAACGTTGTGTCCCGAAGGTTATGAATCTTGTTATTATGATCGGTTTACGTATGTTTATGGCTTTATGCACATGGTTAAGATTAAAGTTGACTTTTAATTGTCAACATTGTTATGAAGTATTCATTTGGTTTGTTTTTACTTTCAATGCCTTATGGTTATGCGGATGGTTAGCAATTTGTTTATGCAATTGTCATTCTTATGAGGTTTTGTTTAGTTTTGGTTACTTTTGATTTATTCACACGTCAAGCTTAGTTGACTTTTAATTGTCAACATTTGCATTATGAGAATTATTAGTATTTTTTAGAGTACATTTTCCATAGGTTTGAAACATTGTTACTTTGACCTATGGTATGCAAAGTCATTCTTCGTTTAGTAGTGCAGGTTGAAGCGAAACTTCCCACATCACTTGACTGCGGTGAGAATGAGATTGTGATTGATCATGTTGATGGGATTAACTGCGGGATTGCATGTTAGGAATTAGAAAATTCCAAGATTGAAGAGTCGGTCACCCCAACTATTATCTAGCATAAGTTAGCTCGTAGACTTGTCGTTATTTACGTTTCTATGTAGTTAATTAGTTAGTCAAGTAGCGTAAAATAGTTTAGTGCAACACCGTGGAGGAAGGTCGGGTCTTTACCCACCGTATCCCCGATCCACAGCCGATAGGAGGTCGTTTAGTTTGTAACCTATAAATACCCTCTACCTTGCAAGGTAGAGGGTTGGATGTTCTTTGGTAATCTAATATTCTACAAGTTTCTCTTACTAGAATGTCCCACTTTCTCTCTCTCTAAAATCATCTATGTGCTCATTGTGTTAATGTTATGATGTGTATGTGAAAACCAATATCCAACAATTGGTATCAAGAGCCATGGTTAGATCATATCTTGCACATCTTTGGATTTCTAGTGGTTTTAGGTGGTTTTGAGTTTGAAAAGTTTAGTGGTTTTCGCATCATTTGGTTGATTTCTTGTGTTAAAGTTTGGTTTTTGTTAGTACTTTTATGTTTAGAATCATCACAAGTGTGTAGGTTTTCATTTGGTAAGCTTGAATCATCTTGGTTGGGTTGTTTTGGATTGAAAAGTGATGTTTATGTGGTTTTTCTTGCTAGCGACTTAACACACGGAATACTTTCTTCGTAGCGACTTGCTTTACAAATTTGTAGCGAGTTACGCTTTAGACCCAGCGACTTGATCTAGCGATTTACAAGACAAGTAGTGGACTCTCCACTACGGGTAGCGACTGGTGGTAGCGACTTGGTGTGTAGCGAGTTGCTCTTTAGCGACTTGTATCTTTAGCGACTTGAGTAGCTTAATTGTCGCCAAAATTTTGCTAGCGACTTGAAGCTTAGCGAGTTACTACCTAGCGACTTGCATTTGTATAGCGACTTGGGACTCTAGCGACTTAGTGGTGTAGCTAATTAAGTGTTAGCGACTTGGTGCATTATCTTCTAGCGACTTGGGATTATTGCTATTTAGTTGGTAGCGAGTTGGTTCTAAATCTCTAGAGACTTGGGGAGTAATTCATAATAACACAATGTCACCATCACGGATCCTTTAATCACCAAAGTACTTGCTCTCTATGACACAACACGAATAGTGAAATGTAATGCTTATCCGAATGCCATACACTTAATGATTCAAGATCGATTAATCGTAACAACTCAAATAAGTCACTCTTAATGTCCGCAAATGATGCTAAGAATATGGAATGCACCAAAGAGCCGCTTCAACATCTCGCCACTTCTCAAATTACTCTTATCTACAACCATGGATCGAACAAGTTGTGCCATCCTTCGTCGATTTTCCCACTTTGACAAGAACTGCTTTACTTAACTTAGAACGATCGAGGTTTCAAATTACCAAAGAAAAGTTTTCAATCGATGATTCTCATGTCGCTCTCCAAACCATCATCAATCAATTTCACCCACTTATCCGGAAGAATACTCCTCGATTTTGATGATATCATGACCGGAATATCGCTCAAGAAACACACGGAATGGAAATTCATGAGTTCGAAACTCATTTATTCAACTTATGAATAATATGGAAACATACATCAAGGAAGTCGCTAATGAGAATAACAAGTCGAATGAATTGAATGAGTGCCAAGAGTTTCCATGGAGCAATGATGACGTGTCATGCTTCATTCCAGTTGAACCAAAGAAGACACCGATTGCGTAATCTCGCCAGTGATGGAAAAGGATGAAGAGAACAAGACCGATATCAAAGTCTCGAGTCGAAAAGGTATCAATCAATAAGGTACACTTATCTCGATCACACAAGTTCTCATAAAAGGTACATGACTCTTACTCGAACATAACAATGTGGAATCGCTTTGTTTTGCTCGAATCTAATGCAAGTAACATGATTGAAAAAGGGTATATGATGAGCTTTCAAACAAATTTTCAATTCTTGAAAACACCGATCTCATTGCAAATTGAAATACAACAAAAGGATGAAATGTTTTATGTGAAAAAACCGTACTAATCAGAACTTCCGAATTTAGAGAATTTTTGAAATTAATCGCTTAAAATCCTGATTCGGGACAAAGATTCACCATTGGCAATCAAATCACTTCTTCGTAAGCCCGTAAATATGACTCATCATGAGATGAGTGATGCACTTGAATCTAGAAATTCGAACTAGCTCTATGTGTGTCCAACCTTCTAAGAGAAAATGAGCATTTAAGAATTAACCTTGAGGAAACAAACTCTAAGTTAGTCAATCAATCTAACCTCCCGAGGAAAGAAATTGATGACCTCAAAGCACAAATTCGTGATAAGAGCTTCAATATTGTTGCCCTAAAAATGAGCTCAGAAGTCTGTTGGAAATAGGATGAACACTAAGTTTGCAAAACCTTCAACTTTGGGAAAATCAAATGTTCGTAATCACTTGAAACGAACAGTTATTAAACAACCTAATGCCTTTAGGTCCGAAAGAGCTAAACCATTGAAATCTAAGCTTACATCCCAAGTTGATAATATGTCTGCTTTGTCAAAACCACCACTTCATTGCCTAGTTCGGATATGATGAATCTCAAACCCTGGACTTATAGTCAATTCTCACGCATCGAAAGGCAACAAGTATTACTAGATCTCATGCAAAACATCATTTGACCGATCAATCCCTAAGAAATACTCGGATCACATAAGGACAATTAGTCAAAACAAGGGTGTGCACTCAATTAGGTCAACTAACTGTGGTTTCAAATGGATTCCCACTGGCAGAATTTTTAAGTTTACAAGACTTAAACGAACTTACATTCCTAGATCATGTCTCAAGTGGATTCCCACAGGTAAACTCTTCAAGAATGTAGAACCCAATAGGATCCCCATTAATGATACGTCTGTGTTACACTGTGATGCATCCAAATGTGAGATTAAACATGTCACTAACCCTTCTATGTACAAGTCTACATGTGCTTCAAGTACAATGTGCTCTCAGTCTTTTTCAGGTACAATGCTCAACTCAATCAGGAACTTCATGACTTGGTTCCCTCGAAATGAACATAGCTCATTCAGAGCTATAGCTTGCCGTAGTTGATGTACTTCTTACTTTGACTCCTATTCATCTTGAATCGGGACTCGCTTTTTATCATCCGTAAAAAAAAAAAAAAATCACACCATTTTAAAATTTTTATTCAAATTTTTATGTCATTTCTTTATATTCAAAATTTTATCATTTTCCTCAATCTAATAAAGAATACATTCCTTGTTATCGATAACATCTACGGTCCTAGAAATGTCATTCAATAATGGCACGGGATCATAGATGAAGTTCGAACAAATGATATATTCTTGGTTTTATAATGGATTGGTTAATATCAATCAATGATCTTTGATGACATTGATTGAGGGGAGATTTTGCGCAGCTTTATATGCCATTGGCTTCGTCAAGTTATGATGTTTGCTTATTTGTAAGTTGTGGTTGTTTCTCGCTTGTGTGACTAACTCGGTTATGCTTTTGTAATATCCGGTTATGGTGTTTCTCTCGCTTATAGGTTGTGGTCGATCTTGCTCATGTGATTATCCTTGTGTGCCCATGTATTGAGTGCATGTATTGAGTGCCTTGCATTAAATGCTTTTATCTGATTAAATGTTTAGATGATTCATGGTTATCACTGTCATCATCTATGATAGAGTCTTAGTCTATAAGTCTCGTGTTGCAATTTACCACTCTTGCCTCTAAACCACAGGGATCGAATGTGTCAAATAGCCAAAATAGTTTTTACACTAGCGACTTACCACACTTCATTTTTAAAACCACAAGGACTGAATGTGTCAAATTGCCAAAGATTTTTTCTCTATACCCCTAGCGACTTACCTCATTTTCTCTAATAAGTTTTCTTTCTCTCTCGTTTTTTTCTCGTCAAATTATTCCGTCTAGCGATTTAAAGTGGTACGTTTTGAATCACACCCCATTTGTTCTCTCCTATGCGTGTGGGTCTAGCTTCTAACGTGTTTCTTTTTCAGATCCCGTCGAGCTCGTGACTTGTGTCGATTGATTCCCACCTAGGTTCGATTTGTAATGATATCATGTTCTTGTTGTTGTTGTTATAATGATGTTGAAAGTGTACAAATTGTTTGGTATATCTTACATTGATTGCTTGATAATTTGTCTTCATGATCCGTGATGAATATTTAGTGGATTGTGTTGTTGGGTTTTGTTGTTATGAGTGTTCTTGATGGCGACTTAACATGTTCTTGGTAGCGACTTAGCTTGAATGTTCTTCATGGCGAGTTAGCATTGAACTTAGCGATTATGTTTCTGTAGCGAATTAGTTTATTTTATTCTGGCGACTTGGGTAGCGAGTTAGTTGTCAGCGACTTGTCTTTACAAGTTAGCGAATTAGTAACATTAGCGACTTAGTTAACAAATTTGTAGCGACTTGGTTGTGTTACTGTTCATGGCGACTTGTCTTCACAAGTTAGCGAATTAGTAACCTTAGCGACTTAGTTAACAGATTTGTAGCGACTTGGTTTTGTTACTGTTCATGGCGACTTGTCTTTACAAGTTAGCGAATTAGCATAGCGACTTAGTGAGCTAAACTATTAGCGACTTGTCTATGGTACTAGTGATGGCGACTTGTCTTTACAAGTTAGCAACATTGATCACTTTCATGTTGCAAATTAGTCTTAGGGTCGAGGGTTATTAAAATGATCAAAGGTTTATTGCTAAAGTTAATCTCATTCTCACAATACTTAGGATCTCCTAATTCGACTTGTTGAGTCAACATACTCTATGTAATCTGTTATGACATCTCTGTTTAGGCAAAAGGTACTTGGTTTCTCTCACGACAGCCAAAGGTTACTTTTTGCCTCATGCATATTTGTTATATCACTTCTACATGTGTATCTTGGCTCATGTCATGATCCCTTTGCAATGCACTCTTTTGCCTATTTATCCCTTATCAGCTAGTCATGTGATTATTTATCTGTAAGATTATACTTCATTGAAATTTCTCACATATGAAAGTTGTCATATAGTTGAAAGTTGTCATATATTTGAAACCTATGCCACTCAATCTTTCTCTGTATGTGTTTTGGGAACTCCTTCTGAGTTACTACTTCTATGTGTCTATGTCATAAGGGTGCTCTCAATGTTGTCTCACTTATCATTTATCATCTAACCTGCTCCCATTCATTATCAAGTGATTGTATGATTACTCGTAACATCAATGGCAAGTTCAATCCCGAAAAGAGCGTTACCCCTTCGGCTTCATCCAAAGTTCTCTCAGACGAAGAAATCCTTCCCAGAAGTCAATGGGTTGTTATTGGAAAAAGCAACTGTTATGTGGACCTACAAAGGCTTCAACAAAATCCGATACTCAAAGTTTCTATTGACATCCTCAAAAACACAAACTTCTTCGGAGCAATTACCAAGCAATGCTCAATTCCTACCATTTACATTCAACAATTCTGGAACACCGTTCAATGGGACAAAATCACAAAGACAATACTCTTGCAAACCGGATGATAGGGAGTTCACAATTGATTCGATATTCTGAGCAAGGCTCTTGGAATCACCCCATGTAACCTCGACTTTCGCTCGAATTCCACCGTGCCGACGATCCGATTGCCTTTCTAATTGGGTTGGGTTATCGAACAAGATTTCAAGAGCATCCGACATCATCACCGGACACATGTATCAACCCCGAGAGCTATTACAACCATTCTTAACTTGTGCTTATCTGGGAAAACTTGTGGTTCGATAAAGTGAGAATTCCTATCTTGCAAATCCTATGGGAATCGTTAATAGGGTTGATGTGAATGTCTCGATCGTATTTGGGAAGAATTCTCTTTATCAATGAACACATTCATATCCGATAGAACCAATTTCCGAACAATGCTCAAGGTCGAAAGAAATGTAACAAGCTTGTAATTCCCAAAGATCGATTTTCTAAGCTTGTTATCCAGTACTTACAACAAACACACAAATTCAATCCTAGGAGTGAATCAACTCTACACAATGCAGAAGATGAATATGTTTTAGGAAACCTGAAATATGTTCCTAGAGGTATGGATAATGAACTATTTGGATTGCCAATTCCTGAGTGTCTTCTCACAGAAGATATCAAGAAGAAGGACTACTTCAAGCAATACAAGAAAAGAGCTACCGATCCTCTCACGATGTCACACCCTCTCCTCTACAACCAAATGCTCCCATATCCAAGTCACCACAAGCATCCTATGCCTCTTCCTAAAAAGAGACTTGAAAGGTCACAACATTCGAGACCACAACCAAGAAGCGTAAAGTAAAAGGAAGAAAGTGGAAAAGGAAATTGGTGAGAACACCGAGGTACCAAGGAATATTACCGTGTTAATCGATGAGGATGACGCCGATCCGCAACTTGGAATCCAAAGAAAGTCTAGAAAGTCGAATGTTAAAGCACCCGTAGGTGGAGTTGTGTTAAGAGAACCCGCTCAACTACCTCGACAAACAACCCCAATTACACATGACAAGGGTAAAGGGTTGCAAGTGTTGAAACCGAACAAGTCGCTCACATGCTTTTAACTATCTCATCATCTCCATCAAGCACCACAAATCAATATGAGTCAAGAGAAGAACATAATCATCTCATGCAAAAGAACAACTGAGTGGACAAAGTGCTCAAACGCTTAAGGAAACTCCTACACTTAGTGAGACTCAATCGCTTGAATGTTGACGCTCTGCAAAAAAGGCTCGCAGGAGAACCTTGAGACAAGATCCGATGAGACCTTGAAGATGGATGAACCAAATCGCCTACTAACTCTCTATCCTCACTTAAGAATCTTGATGCGATTTCTCTTTGGTGATCAATTCATTAATGACAAATCCTTAGATATCGCACAATCCATGTATACCGTCAAGATTCAAGAAGATACGCCAACTATTCCTCCGATGTCGCATCTTCACTATCAACCGCACTTCCACCTCCCTTACCTACTCAATCAACTGACAAACACCACCAACATCGCCACCAACCCCGAACTCGTCATTACAATTGCGATGAGGTGGCTCCACCAGCTTCCCTCCATGATTCTCACCTCCGATCAACTACTCGGATAAAGCCATAAAAGGATAGAAGCTCGAAAGGCAACTTCCTAAATCTGTTGATTCTCCGTGGATCGTGTCTATAGATTGGAGCACCTCAACTTCAATGAAGGGGTTACCGCCGCTATTGAAGGAGAAGTCAAGGATGCCGTGGAATGGGCTATGGAGGCTCCACTTAGACGATTCAAGGACCTTCCTATCACGTATATGAGAGTCGCCTGCTTGAAAAGATGTATGATGTCAAGAGGACAAGCATGAGGTTCACAAGAAACTCTATGAGGCACTTGAAGAATCCATTAAATTCGACAATTATGAGCGCTTTATGATTGACGCCGGGAAAAAGAAGCTAAAAGAAAAGGAGAACAATTGTGATGGAAACATTGATGAAAAACCGAAAGATCCTCCTCCACCTCCGCCACCAACGGAGGCGCTGAACTCTGAGTCGGTGATCCTTCTACGACAACCAACACACCTCCACCACAACCACCATCATCACCGCCAAAACCTTCTAATCAATCAGTCCTACAAAAGAACAGTAGTACTAAGAAGAAATCACGCTCGGACGACGGTTGATTCAAGGTTCATGTCCACATCCACCTCAATTCTCGATGATCAAATGGTTCACGAAGAGTCGCAAGTCATGGTCGACTCGTAACCGATGAAGATGATGCATCGACGAAGCATATTCCTAAGCCATCGAAGATTGGTTTGATACTTACATGGTCGGAATCGCACTAGCACATCCGTGGTAGCACCTTCAAGAGACACAATTCAAAGTCGCATTGTGGAAGATAGACCTCCTTCTCCGTAACCCACATGGACCATCCCAGTCGACTCTATGATTCCCGACAACAATTGGGCATCGCTTATCACCAATAATTATGAAGTTCCACCAAGACTCTCTTCGCACTACACCGTGATATGGGAAGTTTTATTAGATGGTTTTGTGAACGGAAGAGTATCTCATCCATAACTCCAAGAGATCTTGAAGGACAAGCTTACGAAATTGTCAAAGTCTTCCATTCGATGCAAATCATCTTCAATATCGATGGAAGAATGCCATAAGATGTCGAATGACCAAGTCGTTGAGCAAATCGACCGCTTCAATGTCAACAAATCTCTTCCTCTTGGTGGTGAACCCGGTCGATGACCATTCAGTCAATTCTTCTTCAATCACGACTTGGACTATCTCGTGTGCTCGCTCTGCACGAAAGAAGACCTGCTCTATCAATATCAAAGATGAAAGTCGCAACCTACTCGATCGTGGGCTTGAATGATGGTTCCCGATCAATTCGGGTCGATGAAGAACAAAAATATGATATTGCCGCTTATGGTATTTCTCACCGGTGGTTCAAAAGAAGAAGTTCTACATCGAAAGACATGGTGTCGATAAAAGACGCAATGATGTCGATCAAAGTCGCAAATCTTAAGTGTTGTTAGTGTAGAGATCTTCCCTATCTATGGATATGAGTACTTGAAGAAGATTGTCCTTAAAAGAGCAGACTTCAAAGTGTATACTATTGAAGAGAACGACTTCAAACATCTTCGCCAAATGATTTCAAGATCTCTATCTCTTAAATCTTCAAGGACACCTTGAGCATTTACCGTCCGTGAGAAAAGGCCCTCTCTGCACTGCCACTCTTTGGATCGGGGCTTAGTCATTCGAAACGAGTTGAGGACTTTCAACTTGGCATTGAAAGCTACCAAACCAGATCAACCTTACAAGTCCACAATGGAATGCAACCGGGCATGAATTTCATCGTGAATATAAAGTACTTGACACCCCTAGAGCCGCCATCTTCACCGATGATATGGATCTCGTATGCTTATGCGCCTATGTGAGCTCTACAAGTTTAGTGATGGTACTCTCAAATTGGTCGAAGAAGAACTTGACACCGTAATGAAAGAAGTCAAAATTGATATGAAATCTTGGGTTAAGACTATCTTTTGACCGATGATGACGTGAAGAGGTGTGAACACTTCATTGCCGCAATCGACGAAGACTCAAGACACGAAGGATCTTCCGCACCTTGAAAGTTTTGTTGGTGGAAGGCTTCGGATGGTCACTACAAACTTCTTCGAGGACCGAATGAAGACTTCTTCGGATGTCTGTTTATGGTGTGTTTTTAATTATGTGTAATATGTGGTGTAATAAATATGAACAACTGTAATACATGTAATAGTGCTAGGATTTGTACCGTGGTTTCCCTTGTAAAAGGGAAACACCTGTTGTCCATTTCGATCATATAAAACCGGACACGCTTTTCTCCTACAAATATTTTACCTCATACATATTTAAATCACTTGAGATCCAAAATCTCAAAGGATTTAAGATTTTGATCGGGGAGAAAATGTGATATAAATATGAAAGATGTTAAAAGATAAGATGACCAATTTTTGTTGCATACTTCTCTAATATGTGCTAAACAATTTTCGAATCTCAAGCATATATTAAGGGGAGAATTCTCTTCAAAAATTCATGTCATCGTGGCACACAACTTTTAATCTTTCTAAGGTACCCGATTGTATGGCTTTAAATCCTTTGGTAATCATGTATGCACTTCTTAACGGGTTCCTCTAGTATGTGCAAAACTCTTTTCAAACCTCGAGGCACATATTGAGGGGAGCAAATTTATGGAAACCTCATCCTTCCGGAAATGCTATATCTACTTGATTTGATGTGGAAGTGATGTTGATATCTTTAGAAAATGGTAATCAAAGAAGTTAATTCTTTCTCTTGCCTCCGTGTGCAAAACATTTTCAAATACTTGATGCACATGTTGAGGGGAGTTCTCGTTTAAAATATCAAAACAATTCAGTACAAAATGCTTTGATAATATATCACAAGTATCCGAATTGATTTTCAAATGGTTTTCAATTGGTTCCAATGGCGTATGAACAATACCAAATAGACCGACCAACTCTACTTTATGTACGGTGATATAAGGATGATAAGGTTAGGTATGTGTTCCCATGATCCGCTGTAACCGGAGGGATCTACCCAGGACAATCCACTAGTTAGTGTAGAAGTCCTTAGGTATGATGATAAAAGGAGAAAATGAGATATGGGAAGAGTGCGGACTAAGACCGAGCTAGTATCGAATAAACCCAACAAGGTTCTAGCTATGAAGTCTCGGTAAGCACCAAGGGGTTGAAGAATTAAAAGAATTGAATGAGAAAAGGGTGAAAACAAATAGCCTCCATTTATTCAACCTTAGGGCGTAAACCGGTTCAATTCATATGCTACCGATGGTAACATCGGTATTGAAGACAAGACGTCATGGACCCAAAGGACGACCGCACTTCAACTTTCCAAACCACTCAAGTTCCTCTTAAAAGGACTTGTTTCATTCTCACGGGAACCGACATTATCTATCGACTTTCTCTTAGAGATTGTTGATATTGAAGAAGGAGACCCTCTCCCTAGTCTCCCACAGATCCAAATATGCACAAATTGAGTCTAGAGCCACGAGATCATCAATAAATCTCATTAGGACACTTTCAATGAAGACTCTCTGCTTCACACAATGTGGAAAGAGAGATTATATCTTGAGTCCCACGATTATCCTTGTGGTATTGCGTAACATCCGAGTGATGTGTTTACATATTCACTATGAAGATGGAAAGCCTTCGAGCCAACATCAAACAAGCTCCGGTAGGTGGCATGTGAGATCTATTATATGGATCAACCATGTGACAACCGAATGAAACAATGGGGCGATTCAATCTCTTGAATCAATCTCGTTCGAGTTATGGATTGACGGATACCTTTGAAAACCGGTCTTTGTGCTTAAAACTCTTTTCTTTAGCACATCGACCGTGTACTCATTTTTTCAAACCAAAAGGTGTTTTTATGATTGATAATTGATTTTCAACAAAACCTTCGTTGTATTGCAAAAACAATTTCTATTGAGCAATACACGATTGTTTTTCAAATCTCTTTCATCAATCGGTGGACTTAAAATTACCGGTTCACTCACCCGTGTTGTCTTCTTTGAGATGTTCCGTTTGAGAACGCTAGAGCAAACCGCGAAACCTCGTCAAGGAAATTCTTCGAATTATACCGATCACAGTGCAAGACATGTATCGATCAACGGGAACCGTGGGTCGTACCTCAATTCAACGAAGTGATCAAAGACACTTTCGTGCGATTTATTGCTAATCGTTGTATGCAGTGTACGCCCGACGCTTGCGGTGATCGTAATGAAGCGGTCAATCCATAGCCGCATGCTCACTTAACACATTCAACTCAAAGAAATCATGATTAGTGCATCAATGACTCGATATTTTCACTCCAAGCTTCGCTACGCCACGCCAATATCATGATTCAACAAATGCTTCCGCTACTCGATGAGAAGATATCATGATCCGTAATGTGAGCATGTCGGTCCTAAAGTCACAACATCACATTTTAACACCACAAAGGATGTCTCGAGATTTTGATAGTCGATGATCTCAAATGATGGCTCATAATTATTATCTCATGGATCATTAATGACCTCCACTCTAAAGTACAAATCTATGCAGACTTTGAAGTTGCACTACTTATGCACTAAGATTGCGGTTGAAGAATTAATGTCTACGAGCTCAAGAACAAAGTCAAGAATAGAATGCTAGGTTTTGAAATGTAATACATGGGGTGACCTCCTTGGGGAGATTGTTAGGAATTAGAAAATTCCAAGATTGAAGAGTCGGTCACCCCAACTATTATCTAGCATAAGTTAGCTCGTAGACTTGTCGTTATTTACGCTTCTATGTAGTTAATTAGTTAGTCTAGTAGCGTAAAATAGTTTAGTGCAACACCGTGGAGGAAGGTCGGGTCTTTACCCACCGTATCCCCGATCCACAGCCGATAGGAGGTCGCTTAGTTTGTAACCTATAAATACCCTCTACCTTGCAAGGTAGAGGTTGGATGTTCTTTGGTAATCTAATATTCTACAAGTTTCTCTTACTAGAATATCCCACTTTCTCTCTCTAAAATCATCTATGTGCTCATTGTGTTAATGTTATGATATGTCCAAGAAAAATCCAATATCCTTCAACACTTAATACCCTCTAGCATGTGTTGTGCGGTTGGTGTTAGTGGCCCATCACTCTTCTCAATCACCATAACAACATGCATTATCCTCTTCATACAATATTCCACGATGTATATTCTAAGGTCAGAATAATTGGTTTGTTTAAACCCTCAATTATTTTGTCATGAAACACTTGACACATGTTATTAAGTAACACATCAGAATGAGCTCTCCCTAAAAATTACAAATAAACATGTATTAATTATAACTGTTTATATTGCATTAACAAATACAAATTAAATGAAATAGATAGATGACTTACATGAAAAATGTGACATTGACCAATGGATTGGTGCTATCCTACTTAACCAATCATGAGCTGGTTGATTAAATTTCTTGAAATTAGCCATAGCTTTCTCAAACTGTACAATAGTTGAAGATGTTGCACATTTCCACAGATGGTCTTTTTAGGCCCTACCTTTCCATTGAAGTTTCCTTTTCTCATGAATGCTTCTAATACAAAATCTGTGTTTTGCAGCTGGAAAAACATCTCTTAAAGCTCCACTGATATCCCGCACAAAATCATATATGTTTATCGTCTGTTTCAAAAGAGAGACTTTAATTCATGAACAGATTAAGGAGTACCTTTTACATGTCAAGAATAAAAGTGATGATTGAGGTTGGCTCAAGGCTATATCATCGGATAAACAATGAAGAAAACAAGTCCATGATCCTATGTTTTCTCGATTCAAGAAAAGCATAAGCTAAAGGGTATATACCATTGTTGCTATCAATTCCCACAATTGTCGTGATTGACCATTCAAAGGACCATGAATTGGAAAAGCATCCAATTTCAACAACAATCTCCCACACGCTTTAAATCCTTCCTTCAATGCACCTAAACAAACATACATTCTCTTGTTGGAAGAGCCTCATATGCAGGTTGTTCCACATTCATCAGTACTGTTGTATTAGGGTTTCTCTTCTGCAAATCTTGAACATAATCTCTCAACATGGTAAATTGTAGCTTGAATTCACCCATGATACCTGTTAATGCTAAGTTTTTGGCCTTTAAAACCTTCTGCAGGGACACTTCAAACTTGAATTGGTTGGTAAGTTGATTATGAACAGACTTGATAGGAACCCTTGGATTAGTTTCAATTTGTACAGTAATTTTCTTTGAGATATAGTTAAGGTCAAAAGCTCTGACTGCCCTTGATTGCAAACAAGTGTGTTGCTCATTATATCTTCTGACTGACCATGGACCTGTCTCACCATGCCTGCCGAAAAACAATAGCCATGGGCAGAGTATTTTGCAAGGGTCCTTTTGGCCAAAAAGAAATATATTTATACCCCTTCTGGTTAATGAACTTCTAGATGGGCCTATATCCAGTCCAGGACCTTCACTTGGGCCTGAAAGTGGAACACAATCCTTACATTTGACCCTTATTCTTGTTTTTTCATTCTTCATAACAAATCAACTCCCTCCTAGTTTCTATTGAATGCTCTCTTACCTTATTTTTGACATCCATTGCAGTAGCAAAGTCCTGACCACAATAGAAGAATGTGGTATAAACTCCATTTGCAAAGTCTTCCCTACCCTTTGGCAAATCAGACGTACCTGCCTATGGGTAAGAAACATACTCAGTGTAAAAGACATCATCAACCATCACAGGTAAATCATTTTCCAAATGTGCATGTCATCACTTATATTAGTGGTTGTTCATGCTTTATCTAACTCATTACTCTGACTTACTTGGACCAAAGCAAGTTGTGCATCATTCTCCTGACAAATATTCTTTTCATTTACTTGAATTGAATCATCAACTACATTGCCTAAGTCACTAGTCTCACTCACTTAGAACAAAGTAACATCAACAACATGATCCTCTTCCATGTTATTGGCATAAACATATGCGCTTCCTACTTCCTCTAAATGCTTATCCTGAGTCAATTGAAACAGATTTACATCAACATCAGCCTCCTCAAACCTGTTATTGACATCAGCTAGTGCTATTCCTACTTTCTTTAACTGCCTCCCATGAGTCACTCGGAACAAATTAACCTCAAAATTATTAGGCTCCTTAATAGCAATGTCCTCATCAATAAGTACTAAAGCATGCTCACTGTTATGAACAGGTTGGCTAACAAATGATGTGTCTAGGGTGGAAAATACAGGCTCAATGTTTGGCAAATTGCTAGATTCACCAATATAATTGAGGTCCATAGGCACTTGTGTAAATTGCATAAAAGGATCTAGTGCTGGCTCATTATCAAGATCATCTAACACCAATCGTCTACAACAAGATTGAATAGCAGCACTAGCAACTTTTCTACTATTTCCATCCATCTCCCAAAAAACAGTCTTAATAGATGGTGGGGACATTTCATACCGCTCTAATCTTGTCTTACCTATTTCCACATACACATCTATCAACTTATGGTCTTTAACAAGGTCTTTCAACAACTCAAGATTAGCAGCTTCACAAAAACTAAACAATCCATCATCCAATGTACTATTAGGCTTAACAAAGTAGTAATAATTGGTTTGTCCATTATCATAACCGATATGGGTCATGAGAGCATCCATTTCATCAACAGATACCTCATTGATTTCAACATAATCAACCTGGCATTCCTTACCTCCATCATATATTTTACCTAGCCAGTATTTGAATGTACCTTTATGATGGAACCTCATGCTAAAGGAACACAGTCGATCCGTCAGATAAAAATGTAAAAAACAACATTATTACGATAAACTTACCTAAAAGGAAAATAACGTAAAGAATCGTACTAATATATAGGCGTATACGATTATAACAAAAAAAAAACTTACAATATCTCCTAATTGCAGAGTTTTCCTCCTTCTCATGGTCATCAAAGAAAGGAGGTTCTCTGATTTGCCATAAATTAAATCCAAGGTTGCTGCTTGTTATTTTCTTACTTAGATTATTGGATTTAATGATTGACATTGCATTAGGGTTTTTTTGGTAGGCTTCCGAAACAAGTTTGGAGATGAGCAATGAGTACACGGCTTAGTTATATTAGACATTATGGCGGGAAATTAGATTAGACATCTGCTACATAGTACATCAAGGTAATAACACGATTCTACCCTCAACAATAAACGGATAACGAGATTTTATTGACTATAACGGGACTTTGACCTGGGCATTAATGGTCAAAGGACTGATTTATACTATAAAAACCTTGTTTTGGACTCCCCACGATGAAAAATGCAAGTTTTGTCCCAGCGTGATGTTTAGGTACAAGATTAAAGACCAACGGTGTATTTTAATCTATATTACTATCAACAACAAACTTTACAATCTAAGCTGCAAGATAATAATTTTGGACATACCCCAGAACCAAACAGACAAGCAGATAAACAAAACAACCCCTAATTAATCTTCACTAAACATCCAAATGAATTTAAGACTCATCTATGCAATAAAGATGCCTCTGGTTATACGTATGTAGACGCATCTAGAGGAAAATTAATATTAAAAGTGTGGGATAACAATTTAATATATGAAGTAATTTAAAACGTGAAAAAACGGCAAATTGCATCTATCTAATATAATAAACAAGAGTTTTGTACCACCCTTTAAAGCACATAATGCAATTAATATTCTGATGTGTCGAGACTGTGATTCGTCAATAAAAAAGGAATGTACAACACCTACTTAACACAAACCTTTTAATGGACAGTTACACCTATCATTGTCTCTGCATTTAATACAGGTAATTCAATTTAGTCAATTTTAACCTATTAAATCAATTTAGTCAATTTCAAAACTAATTTCGAAAATAAACCCTAAACTTATTATTATTTAAAAGAAATTATGCACAAAAATTCTTCCACACTCTCCATTAAATTTAATTTTCCTCCACACGCTCCATTAAATGATAATACCAATTTGAATAATCTTCCAAAAATACCTCGCATAATATCACTGATTCAGAAAACCTATACACAAAAATTCTTCTATACTCATTATAAACATTCTCTATCACATTCTTCTGTGATACTCATCAGAATATTCTATATATCCAACTTTGCTCCATTTTCTTTCATCCCCAATATTTTGAAAATGTTATCAATGAAACTCTTGCAAGCGGTTGGATTTACTACTGAATTACATCTTTGTTTTTGTTCATTTTCGTTTCAATGTTTGTATTTGTGTTTCAAGCCGGTCCGTTTTGGTTCTTTTAATTTGATTTAACTTTTGGTGTTATTTATTCATTCGAATGCTACTTGACTGCTTGCAAGGTTCTCTTATGTTGTTTGTGATGGTCCTTTGATTATGTTTAGTTTGTATATAATCAAACTAATTGTCCTTGGATTTAATTTATAAATATAAATATGGGATTATTTTTTTTCCACATAAATCGAGCCAAGTGGAATTCATGTGTTATGTAGATGTGGATTTACATTTGTGATTTCTTTTTTTAAATCTATTTTTATACTGGATTACATTAAAAAGTATTCTTATAATTTTTTTTTTAATAATTAGGGGAAATCACATTCATAAGATGTTGAGTCAAGCATTTTTTTTTTGGAATACCTCAAAATAAGTAACAGATTTAAAAATGTTATGTTGTACATAATTTTGCATACTTTCTTTAACCCAGTAAAAGTTTTCAGGGAGATGGTTGTTGTACATATAGACACTGAGTTCGTTTATGAAATAGCTTGCAAACTGATAAAGGTTAGTAGCCATACATACATACATATTCTGTGATCATTCTTAATTTCTTACTCCGCGTATACGTAGCTTTCTCACCTTTTACTTGTATGTGTAGGTTTAGTTATAAGTAAAACAAATTTGTTTCCTTCCCTGATAAATAGTACATTTTTCGCCTTCAATTTTTGTAATTGTTTGGTTGAATTTATGTGGCAGTATGTATTAAAGGAGCTTAAGGTCAAGTCTGTCGTGCCCTGCAATGATCCTTCAATGTATGCTACTTTACGGGTTGAATGAGATTACATGTATTTATAAGCTTCTTTTCTTCAGTTCTTTTATGTTTCGATATTCTAAGAACCTTGAAATAACATTTTTGCATCGTATCAGTGTGTTGGATAAAAAACTGGGAAATCAGTGAGAGTAGTCGCAGAGGCAGTGAAGGCAATGTCACAATAAGACATTGAGACTTTTGAGGAAGCACCGGAAATTACCATTGATGGTCACTGTTTAAAGTCGATTGGCCTAAAGGTAAAGCAGTGGTGTAATATTTAACAGCACATTATCCAGATGTTGGTTTACTTAATAGCATTTCGTATTTTATTTTTTCGCAAGAAGCGTGCATCAAAGAGGAGCTAGGCTCTCCTTTAGTCAATGTAGCTTGATTCTAAGCCGTTCGGTAAGATCTTTCGAATGCATATCAGCATTTTTATGTTGGTTCTTGAACTTGCCATAGGTTATGCATAATCAGTTTAGATACCTAACCATACCTAATACTTTAATATTTAAATAATATAGCTAAGGAGATTCTTAGGGGTCATCGTATCCACGTAAGTACTCTTGAACGCATTCCTGGTATAGGAATTAATTATTGGCAAACGATCTATTAAATATAGATAATGGGGATGGCTGTGTCTTACGCTGCATTTACTTAATAATGGTCGATTCAGGTTCTTTTTTTACTCAGACACGGGTCAGAGGGGCAGTGTTTCTATAATGCATAAACCTTTTAATTGAGTTTATTTTAATAACGGATCATCAAAACAACATAAAGATTCATTTTTGCAACAAAAAGAAGTTATTCATGGTAAAGCTGATATAATTTCATTTCTTGAGTTGTGTCATATGTTTTGCTACACCTAGGCCTTACATGTTTGTGGGTCAAAACAGTTTTAAATCCAGAAATTTTCAATACTTATCAGTTGTAAAACCTCAGTAATTTCAAACTGGTTATATTAAGCATCTCATATATACTCTTATTGTAATTTTGGTTCACAAAACTGTAGCAATCACTTTTTGTTCCGAAATAGGATTTTGGTGGTGGCATTTGACCCTTGCCATATTTATTTAATTTTAACGTAACCTTCCCGATCCGACCTGTGCATTGTCGAGTTAGTGTTTTTCAATAACTTATTAACTCTGTGGTTTCTGTTTGACAAATTCGAGTTAGTGTTTTTCAATTGAGTGTTTGATTTCAGAAGTTTATAGTTTCAAAAAGATAATATAAATCTGCTTTATGTAGTGACACACTAGCATGATAGCTTTCTTATGTTTATGTTAGTCTTATGGCAAAAAAAAAGCGTCTTAACAATTTTGGATTTCATTGTCATTTTCTTTAACTTCGTAAAAGCTAAAGCTTCTGAAATTTTAAAGGCAATATATATGACCATCGGGTTTCATTGTACTAACTCTTGCACCTCTGCTTATTGTTTCAAATAGGCGTGAAAATGAATTTTATGAATACATATCTGTGTTATGCGTACATATCAGTTGTCTTTAAAGGTGACCTTCATTTACTAATTGCAATCATTCTTTATATAACATGTTTTCACACATGTACAACTATACGATGTTTTCAAAAGTTCATTTTAAAGGCGAGTTTCATTTCAAATGTTGGTTTGTATCTGGCACGTATGTATAATTCAAGTCTTTGATCAATGTTCAACAAGTATGTATAGCTATCTAAATGACATGTTTTATACTATTAGAAAGTTAGATGCACAAATAAAGTAACAAACAACAGGTATTAAATAGTTTCTTGTGTTTTACAAAAGCATTCAAACAACGTTGTATATCTATCAGTTGGATAAGACGCTACATGCACATTTAGTATTTTAATAGTTATAGACCAAATTTTTTCATTGTATCGTTTACATATTACTTATTATTCCCATTATAAAATAACTGAACCTATTTGCGATTGTTAATTATTTATGAATGTGACTCCTTAATGTTTTACAACTATATAAATGACATGTTTTATACAATTTTTTAAAATTCACATATGCAGTTGTCGAGTTATGATAAAATAAGAAGAAAAATTAAAATGATAAGGTGAGAAGAAACCACAACCACACATTTCAGATACATCTATAAAAATGGTTGCATCTCCTCTTAAAAATCTCTCTCCTATTTAAAATGTGTGACTGAAAATCATTCTTATTCTTCTCATTTTAGTTTTTTCTTCTCACCAGATCCATTCCCGTACAGTTGTCAACAATTTCCTTTTAGTTTGACCTTTTTTTAGGTGTTCACGGAATCAACATAGACTACTCAAGTGTGTGACGTTGACAACATACCTTTGATCTCCAAAAATTTTAGTGTTTAGTTGGAGAAGGTGATTCATGGATGTTTATTTTCTTAATAGTTACAAACCAAATTGTTTTTCATGAAGAAGGTGATTCACTGAAAAAATAATCGAAACTATTTACGTTCGTTATTATTTGTTGATTTATTTACGAAGGCATCTCCCTAATGAACAATTTCTTTAAAAATCCCCGTGATTCCACGGGTCTTCAAGGTTTTTTTTATCAATATACAAGAGGTATCTACAATATACATATGACATCATTTATGTCATATTTTGAATTTACATGTATTATAAATCACAAAATCCTTTTATATACAATTTCAATATTTTTTAAACTTATTATGTGCTCATGGAGGGACATTCACTCATCACTTCATTATCACTGCATACATTTGCTTGTGAAGATCATCAAATTTTTTGACAACGAGGCATGGACATTTATTATATCAATAGTTACAAACACAATTGTTTATAGGATCGTTGCCTTATTACTTAGTATTGATTTAGAAACATAATCGAACACGTTTCCATTCTTTGTTATTTATTACTTTATCCACAAACTTAACTTCATAATGAATAATTTCTTAAAAACCCGTGAATCCACGGTCTATAAGCTAGTCTATATATATATATATATATATATATATATATATATATATATATATATATATATATATATATATATATATATATATATATATATATATATATATATATATATAAAGTATTATTTTCAAAGATTTGATACCTAGTTCGTTCTATCACATGTGGCAATCATAGCAATTTTATTGACAATAAATATCAATATATCATAGTATCTGATTGACAAAGAAATTTGATAACTAAACATTGCAATACTAACATATTCAAGTTGATACTGAGATATAAGGGATCTGAATATGCAAAATGAACCTCACTACTCAACAATAATTAAGTAGCAACAAGATACATTAAATAAACAATGCCTTAATAATCCGTAACAAGTCATTTGGTCATTGACAATAAGAAGTCTAAAACTTATTTAAAATTTCATCTTTTGTTTTATAGTAAGCTTTAGTTTCATATACATGCAACATGAAGAGGTTCATAATTTAGACAAGTTTATAAATTTATTCATGTGCTTTGTGGAATAATATTTAAAGTTGTATTAGGTTTTTACATAAAAGAAATAGTTTTATAACATCAAAAGATTTATAAGTCATGAGTTTATTAAGTTCATAAAATTATAAAAAAACCTTTATCATAGTGGGTGTTCTTAGAGCATATTCAATGGTGGGATGAGAATAAGTTTGAGAAATTAAAAAAAAAATCTTACCATTGGAGCAAAAGGTTCATAATTAATGAAATAAACCTATTAAGAATTATGATTGTGTGAATGATAAAATAAATTTATTAGGTTAATAATATTTTAACACATTGGTATGAATAAGTTGAGAACAAAATTAAAATATCGGTATATAACACTGTTGGTTCTCATGGTCGTTAGAGCAAGTTGTTGATACAGTTCTCAGATCTAGAGTTATGCGCCCGTAGTCCTCAACGTCACGTTTATAACTCTTACACGGTCCTGAACAATAATTATGTGGTTTTATAGTTTACTTGTGTATAGGAGAAAAAAAATGTTTACTTCTTAAATATACCTATTCTTTTTATTTTACTTTGTTATATTAAAATTGAGCAGGTTCTTAAATTCACGTTCTTAAATTATATTTATTTGAACGTGGTCTTTGTGACTATTAAATGATAACTTTTGATTTCCATACGATGATGATTTAAATGTAATCATTCATAGAAAAAGAACAAACATAACCAATTAACCATCACTAGTTAGCTCTTTGGAGCATATTTAAGAAGTTATTAAACTATGGTATCAATCTAGGGAATATGTTAGCTACAATTTATTTTAGCTAATTGGCTACAAGTTTGTGTTATATAATGTGAGTCTCTGATTTTTTTTGTGAGTCCTGATTCTTCTCTGTAGGTCTCAAATTTGATGCTAGTGTATTTTTTATAAAGGATTGTAGCCAATTAGCTACAAAAATTGTAGTCAAGTTATCGCCATCAATCTAACTTCTTAAAGTTGCTTAATTAATTTATGTTCTTTCTTTTATAGAGCATCAAACCATAATCTTACAAATTTTGAATTATACTCTTCAACAACGAAGTTATTATCAGTCAGATTTTTAATTTTCATGATAGCTCTAACATTACTATTGCTTAGTATATATCAAAAGATCGACTATATCAGTCAGATTTTTAATTTTCATGATAGCTCTAACATTACTATTGCTTAGTATATATCAAAAGACTATATCACTATAGTTAAAACGATGATCTCACTTAAAATAGCATGCATTTATTATACACTCTATAAATAGATACCCAACACCAATGGATTATTCACATTACTAGAACACACATAGAAAACAATGGAGCTTTATTCTATTTCTCTTTCATTGCTTTCATCTTATTCCTCCTCCATGCCTTCGACCTCCACCATAAACGCCGAATGCCGCTGGTCCCTCGGGCTTCCCATTATCGGGAACCTCCTTGCCCTGGACCGAAACCCCACGAGTCCCCAGCCAAGCTTTCTCAAAAATACGGTCCACTTATGACCATCCGATTAGGCAGCATCACTAGTGTGGTAGCGTCCACACCCGACGCTGCTAGAGAAATCCTCCCACGCAATGACGAGTCGCGCTCAGGCCGCCTTGTCCCAGACGCTGTTACTGCCTTAGAGACTCATGACGCCGCCGCTCTATGGATTTCAGCAAATGACGAGTGGCGAACCATTAGAAAAGCGCTTAACACGTTCCTTACACACCAACACAAACTCGACACCCTTTCTGACCTTAGACAGAACGTAGTCGGGAACGTTGGGAAATGTATATATTTACAAACATGTGAATGTCCGGATTCGAACTCGTGACCACGGATTGCACACATTAGCTTAATGAGAATTAAAGTTAATAATTAATGTTTATGTTTACGATTAATTATTACACATTAAGTCCGTTAACGATCGCTATGTATTTAACGGAAAATGACTAACGACCGCTAAAATGGAAAAGAGAAGGACTAGAAATGGAAACTTGGAAAAGTTATGGAATGGGCTTTGGGCTCTATATGGTGGCCGCCATAGGCTTCTCCAAGGCCTCATATTCCCTAACTTGTCCTCTAAGTTTTACTTCTAGATATAAGGAGGGTAGGGTCTAGGTTTCATTCACACCTCATGCATTGAATTAACCTAGATCTCCTCTCTTCTTTCTTTGTATAGCTTGGCCGAAACCCCATTTGTTAGGGAGTTCGGTTTGGTTTTTGCATATACGAGGGCTTGTGTTAGATCTAGCAATCGCTGATTCGTTGGTTAATTCGCAGTATAAGAACGTGGTTGTAAGACATTATTCTTACACCATTTAGTACTTCTTTGGTTTGCTTTGCTCGAGGGTGGTTTTGCTTTGCTCGAGGGATTTGATATTCGCAAGAGGTACGCTACGCATACTTTCGCTAATTAATTTATTTGTTATGATCTTAAGTCTTCCACACAGTACTCTTGATGTCTTTATGTTTTATTTTATTTTATATATCATAAACTCAACAAAGGGCATCACGAGCCTTGTATAACAAGTAATTAATTATCAAACACATAATTAAAATAAACATGAATGTGTTATTATTTGTATGCTTAGATCTAGGGTTTGCAAAACCTAAACCCTAATTTTGGGGGGGGCGTTGGTGCCCTAATTAGGTTTTGTAAACTTTGTTTTAATTGGATTAGAAACCCCAAGATGCATGCAACTTTATGTGTATATGCGTAACTCGCTTAATTGCATTAATTGTTATGTAATTTATATCCATGATTATTACCGCATGTTTTATCATGGATCCGCTTATTGTATGTCTTTCATGTTTTAAGTGATATACATTAAATAATGATAGATCTTAAATTGGGAAGACCTCAATATTTATTATTTTAATCGCTTATGTGCTATGTGGTATATATTTAGTTTTGACTTACGCAATCGATGAATCGATGCATGTGGTTCACCTTGTACATAGATGAAAACGGTGGAAGTCTTAATTAAATATATGCATATTGACGATATAAAATTGGTTATTAATAAGATTTATCAAAACCGCTTGCATGTGGCTATTTGATATGCATGACTTGTATTTGTTATGTATTCATTGTTTATTTGTTTATTTTTTCAAATACTTGCTTGTTTGTGTTTTGTAACAAGGGTATTTTTACAAGAAAATAAACCGATCTAAACAATGGTGAAACATGTATTTTTAAGAATAGTAATCATAATCGCTTAATTGATTGATGACTTTGGTACAAATGACCGAAAGGCTCACCCATGAGAATGAACTAATAAAAGGGGTTTAAAGAAGTGCGCAAATACACCGAATGGATGTCTAAGGTTGTGCTTTAGCACGCACCGGTCCTCTCGCCTCGTAAGTTCGAGTGAGCTACTTAGTAAGTCATTAAATGTGCAAGCTCATCTTAAGGGCTAATTCGTGTTGATTCCATGCGCCACTTAGGTGGTAATTATCCAAACACTAAGTGTTTACACTTATGCAAAAGTACGGTATAATGGATGATAATTAACACTAATTCCTTGATTGGTGAACCCAATACCTCAATTAAAGTTTGATGATGAAAAGCTTAAACATTAAAACAAGATATAAATGTTTTAATAAAACTATGCTACAAAGATGAATGCATGACATCTTTGTACATATTTGATTTAACATCAAAACTATTACCCTTTAAAATTTAAGTTATATGCCATCCAACGAAACGGAAACACCTAAGATTACTTTCTATTTGCGCGAGAACGTGATTTAGATCTTAATCAAAGGGTAAAATGTCCACGTGTCGCGAGAACGGGCATGGACGATTTTGCGCTTTTTAAGTTGGACAACTTAATTGAGTTAGGCGGTGAAAACCGAAAACTCAAGGCATAAGATGGGATAAAACATGTTTACATGGCGATTGATATTGGCTATATGTAAATCCCATAAATCTAGGAATTGCAATTGAAATTGGCAATTGAGCAAATGCTCTACCATTTTGTATAAGGTTCATCACTAATGATCAACTCGATGTGATGAGATTATGACAATTTGGATCCTAGTTTTCAATAAATATTAATTGGTTATATGAATATGAACCTGGGTATTTAATTGTTTATTGAAAAGGAAAATTATCAAAATACTAATGATGGTTTTTGAACTTTTCTCGAGATGGCTCAACTGATAACACTATGAGCTTATCGAGTGCCGCTTTCAAAGATATGATTGGAAGGGACAAACCGACCGCCCTAATTTCAATGATTGGCATCGCTCACTTAGGATCATCCTTCGTGTTGCCAAAAGGGTTGAAATTTTGACTACACCTTCGCTCGAAGCTCCTCCCAACACGGCAATCGCTTCTTGAATTAGAGGCATATCGTGTTGAATATGAGAAGCATAATGATGTGGCGTGTCTAATGCTTTGGGATGTCTCGCTCAATTGCAAAACAATTTGAGCACTATCCGCCTATGAGCATGTTAGATGAACTCAAACGATGTTTGAGAAGCCACCAAGAATGAACCGTATGAACTAATTGAAAAGGTTCACAACCGCAGTGTGAGGTCGGCAACTGCTCCCCACCACGCCCTGAGATGAAACATCACTGACCAATTGAGAAGCTCTACCGTGGTTACTCGAACGATGTATGTGTTTGACTCATCAATCATTCCCTTAATCGTGAACGATTTGGTGATTTTGTCCGCAATTTTAACATGCATTGCACGGGAAGACAAAGGAATGAGTTACATGCAATGCTTGTAGACTACGAGAAGAGATTGCCAAAGAAGGCTCCTACACCGCCGTGCTCGCTATACAGGTGGTAGGTGAATAAGCCTAAGCCGCAAGCGATAAGAAAGGGAAAGGAAAAGGAAAGGGAAACAAGTTGTCATCCCACCAGCCCCTAAGAAGAACCCTCGAAAGAAAAAGGAAAATCCTAAGAAGGATTTGTCTTGCCACCATCGCAACTCACCGTGTCACCGGAAGCGAACTGCCCAGCTTTATCCGAATGAGTGCCTTCGTAATAAAAATAAGATGGTGCCTAGCTCATCGTATTTTTATGTTTGAATTATTTTCTTTCCTCATAAGTTAAATTCTCGGATATATGATACGTGATGTGGTACTCACATCCGTAATACATCGCAGGACTTAGAGGGCGAAGAAGTCGACCGTGGAGAGAGATACTTGTACGCTGGAAATGGAAAGCGCAATTGCCGGGCCATAGGGACTTTTGATTTAGTGTTGCCTTCGGCTTAATTTTAGAACTAAATAATTGTCATTATGCACCTCCATTGTTAGGGGTGTCATTTCGCTTTTGTTAAAAGATATTGGTTTTGTGCACACTTTTACAAGTTATGGAATTTCGCTTTAAATAATGTTTTTACTTTAATGCAATTCCTATTCTTGGTGTGTTTGAAATTGATATGGATGGTTGTATATCCAATGAAAATAATTGTTGATAGATTAGCAATAAGAAGAGCAAGTCGAACTCGTGACTCTTCTTATCTTTGGCATTGTCGCTTTGCCCATATTGGCAAGAAACGCATGGAAAAGCCGCAACACGATGGGCTTTTACAAACGGTCAATGATGAATCATTTGACAAATGCGAGTCTTGCATTGTCGGAAGATGACAAGGAAACCTTTTTCACCACAAGTGGAAAGGGCTTCGATCTACTTGGATTGATACACACCGATGTGTGTGGTCCACTTAGACATGTGTCAAAACGCAGTGTCGCTTACTACTTAACCTTTACGGATGATTTCAATGTTATGGTTATGTTTATTTACTTAAACATAAACATGAAGTCTTTGAAACATTTAAGGTTTTCAAAAGTGAAGTAGAATTACAACTTGAAAGAAGATTAAAGCTCTTCGATCCGATAGAGGTGGTGAGTATATAAGTCAAGAGTTCAAAGATTACTTAGTGAGTGTGGAATTATCCAGCACCACATCTCCTTATACTCCACAAAGAAATGGTGTATCTGAAAGGAGAAATCGACTTACTTGACATGGTACGATCAATGTTTGAACTTACGACTCTACCTTTACTTTTGGGATTATGCCTTGAAACCGCTATTCGCATTTTGAATATGGTTCCAACTAAGAAGGTTGTTAAACTCCATATGAAATATGGACCGAAAAGCTCCCAACTTTTCTTACTTAAAGGTCCGGGATGTGAAGCGCTTGTTAAACGTGACACACCGATAAGCTCCAAGCCGATCCGTATGTATCTTTGTAGGATACCCTAAGGAAACTATGGTTACTACTTTACTACCCAAATGAGAACAAAGTCATCGTGGTAGGTATGGAGATTTCCTTGAAAGGAATCTCATATCTCAAGAACTCAAAGGAGAGTATATGATCCGAATATGATCAAGAAGATACAACACCTTCTCGAAACCACTAGCCAACTTCAAGAAGAACCCGAAAGCTTAGGTGCTCCTCCCAAGTTGTTCCCATTCGTAGGTCCGAAGGACTATACGCACCCGACCGCCTATGTCTTAACGTAGAGGGGAGGAAAATATGGTCAGGGATCTTAATGAACCCGCTAACTATAAGGTCGCCATGGTCGATCCCGAAAAGGATAAATGGCGATTGCTATGAATGGGGAAATGCAATCCATGAAAGATAATGATGTCTGATTGAAGTTGACCTTCCTCCCAAGGCTAAGGTCGCTGGGAGTAAGTGGATCTTCAAAAGAAAACCGACATGGATGGCAATGTACACACCTACAAGGCTCGTCTCGTGGCTAAAGGTTTTACTCAAACCTATGGCGCTGACTACGAGGAGACATTCTCCTCGTAGCGGACATAAGAGTTATTAGGATTCTCATAGCTATAGCCGCACACTATGACTATGAGATTTGGCAAATGGATGTCAAAACCGCTCGAATGGCCGCCTAGATGAAGACATCTATATGGCGCAATGGAAGGGTTTGTGAATCCATTATTTCCTAACCGTATGCAAGCTTAAGAGGTCCATTTATGGATCAAGCAAGCATCAAGGCAATGGAATAAAAGATTCATGGGGAAATCAAAAGTTTTGGATTTACTCAATCTTGATGAGCCATGTGATATCACAAAGCTAGCGGAGTCGTGTTACTTTCCTTATTCTCGTATGTCGATGACATATTAATCATGGGAAATCATATACCAAGTCTAAATGAGGTGAAAGCCTATCTTGGTAAATGTTTTTCGATGAAAGACTTAGGGAAGCAAGATATATACTCGAATCAAGATCTACCGGATAGATCAAGGCGGCTAATTGGTTTAAGCCAAAGTGCTTACATTGACAAAATATTGAAGAGATTCAATATGCAAAATTCCAAGAAGGGATTTTTGCCAATGCAGTAAATCATGGTTTGAGCAGCCAAGGTCAGGCTTCAACACCGCAGAGGTGGCGCGATGAAGAAAGTTCCTTATGCTTCTACCAGAGGATCTATCATGTACGCTGACGATGCACAAGGCCCGATGTGGCGCTTGCTCAAAACTTGACCACCGGTATCAATGTAATCCGTGAAATTCATCGATCATTCATACATATTCTCGGCACCTTAGGGCTACAAGAGATATGTTCATAGTGTATGGAGGAAATCCGTAGCGTAACTCGCTCGTTATGTGTTATCGCGATGCATCCCGGAAGTGTGACAAAGATGATACGAAGTCTCAAACGGGTTACATTTTTGTCATCAATGGAGGTGCCGTGGATTGAAGAGTAAGAAATGCATAACACTTGCAATGTCTCGCTATGTAGTGAGTACATAGCGGCCTCGAGGTCGCCATGGAAGTCGCTTGATAAGGAAGTTTGTTTCGGGCTTGGTGTTATGCCGATCAACATCCTATTAAAGTGTATTGTGACAATTCAACAGCAATTACTTTTGCCCATGAACCCGAGTCATGAAGGGCACCGACACTATCCTAGACAATATCACTATGTTCGAGAGCAAGTCGAGATAGGTGAAATTGAGTTGCTCAAAGTTCACACGATGATAACCCAGCGTATCCGTTAACTAAGGCCTTGCTCGGTGAAAACTTAATCATTTGTCCGATAAGTTTGGACTTCGCTTAGCTAGTAGTTTCATGCCCATCTCGTGACTAAGTATTTTAGATAAAAGGATATTGTAAACATTATTATTGAAATGAAATAAAGTATTTTTGTTATGTTTATTATTCATTTATTATAATGTTGTCCTATATTTACATGTTTAAATCCTTGAATAACTTAAGTTATTCTAAATAGTCCGTTGTCAATCAATAACATGGGAATGATATTGAATTAAGACAAATCGAGTATTAGTTAGAATATACTTGAAAGTATATTGATGCGTAGCATGACTAATTTCGTATGATATTCAATGAATCAATATAGGACTTATCCCACCCACATGATGATACTTTATGGATCTTTGTCATTAAGTATATCATGGATATTTATCCTCCGACTTGAGATACAAGAGATATGTCATGGATGTAGTGCATTTTGTGAAGCAATCTAACGCTACACGAATCGGTAGTTATAAGGGTTGTTTTCGTAAGTGTTGCGAAATTTATGAATCCTCGCTTGTAGTCAAAATGGGATTTGTTTCTTCAAATTCATTTTGAAGTTTAATACTACCGGCCCTCGTAGGATTGTTAAGATGTTTGTATGGCCATACCCAAGGTCTTCGCTTAGAAGAATTGGTAATCTTAATAAATCATAAAGCGAGAAATGTAATAGTTAATTAAGAAATGAGTGAGATCCATATTCTTATTAACATGGTATTAGAAACAAAGGATGAATATGATGATGAATCATCAAACTTGGTTTTTCTCCGAAAACCATACACGAGTTGTACCGGGGCATTGGCGTGTTGCTAGACGCTAACCAATGTCATTTCACGCTTTGTAAACATATCCAAGTGGAGTCGTTGGAAATGTATATATTTACAAACATGTGAATGTCCGATTCGAACTCGTGACCACGGATTGCACACATTAGCGAATGAGAATTAAAGTTAATAATTAATGTTTATGTTTACGATTAATTATTACACATTAAGTCCGTTAACGATCGTTATGTATTTAACGGAAAATGACTAACGACCGCTAAAATGGAAAAGAGAAGGACTAGAAATGGAAACATTGGAAAGTTATGGAATGGGCTTTGGGCTCTATATGGTGGCCGCCATAGGCTCTCCAAAGGCCTCATATTCCCTAACTTGTCCTCTAAGTTTTACTTCTAGTATATAAGGAGGGTAGGTCTAGGGTTTCATTCACACCTTGTGCATTGAATTAACCTAGATCTCCTCTCTCTCTTTCTTTGCATAGCTTGGCCGAAACCCCATTTGTTAGGGAGTTCGGTTTGGTTTTTGCATATACGAGGGCTTGTGTTAGATCTAGCAATCGCTGATTCGTTGGTTAATTCAGTATAAGAACGTGGTTGTAAGACATTATTCTTACACCATTTAGTACTTCTTTGGTTTGCTTTGCTCGAGGGTGGTTTTGCTTTGCTCGAGGGATTTGATATTCGCAAGAGGTACGCTACGCATACTTTCGCTAATTAATTTATTTGTTATGATCTTAAGTCTTCCACTGCAGACTCTTGATGTCTTTATGTTTTATTTTATTTTATATATCATAAACTCAATAGCCTTCACTTATCGGTAAAAATATTATTTCACTTAAAGTTGTAAGAATTATATTATATCTGAAAGACTATATCAATAATCTTTTGAATCATGTATTGTAATGAAGTGCTTGACACTTGTGGTAAAAATATTATTTCACTTAAAGTATAATATAGACTATATCAATACTTTTGAATCATCTGTTACCACATTGTTTAAGTTGCATCATGTGATTCACAAATTTTGTGTGAGTATCTCCATATACTTTGGAGAGCGGAGAATGGTGGAAAAGAATCTTGATTTTTTTAATGTAACGAGAAATTACATTTAAAAACATAAGTGAAAGAAAAGAAAAAGATAAACTAATTGACTGAAGAACTTAAGGAAGTCATATATGTAAGATTATATGATAAAGATAATGTAAGAATATGAATTGTATTATTGAATTGATGATGCTTATTACATACAAATGAGAGAGTATATATAGGAGAATACATGGCCTATTTGAGGTAAATTGCTAATCATCATCTTATAGCCAACTATACATCCTTATCCTTTACACTCTTA